>JAKSZP010018389.1:0-447028 GCA_022478985.1 Massospora cicadina
AAAGAAGTGAGTAGGAGTAAGAGCGAGCGTGAGCAGAGAAGATCTGCTGTATATATTGTATTAGATAAAAGTAGCTTAGTTGGGGCAATCGCCTCCTATTTTATATAGCCTTATTTCATTCATTTGAGGGACCAACGATCTCCATATCATTGGCCCATTGCTAAGTGGGTTAAAACTTGTGCAACTCGTTCAGTGAAAATAAGCCATATCTGCCAAAAGTTAACACAACCCTTACCAATGAAGGTACATCACCACATTATCCTTAGTAGCAGAGTATCTAATAACTTATGATGAATTAATTCTTGTTCAATAATTTAAGTTCTCTTTTTTTAGCGCAGGCGCAGGTTCTCAGGAGTGATGTGATACACAGAAATTGTTGCAATACTGGATCCACAGAGTTTCCAGCTGAGGTGTTTTTATTCAGATGATTTTCATTGTAAAACGTTCTTTTGTTGTCAGCGACCCATGCCCGCTTTTATAGCTTACTGATTGTCACTATACAACACCATCACTAAAAGGCCACCCATCAATAGCTCAGTTTAACTCACAAAGGAAGAATGCCAGAGGGGTCACATATTTGATGAAACGTTTATCTCTAATTTGGGATAGACCCATATACCTCAAATTCCCCCAAGATGGAGGAGGATTAGTGGGAAGTCTTGACCCATAAAAAAAACTATAGTCTCAGATGTCAAATTTATAGAGGCTGCCACAGATGACATCATTGCAGCTTAATGACTAAAACATTTATAAAAATTTGTAGCTTGACCTCTGCCCACTTCAAGTTTTCCCAATACCAAAGGAATAAAAGGATAAAACTCCTCCCATTTTAAAGGCGTGCATGAGTTTTTGAGGCCCATATTTATAGGGGCTCCTGGGCGAAACAATTATGGCGCTATTACCTGGTCCCTTTCCAGGTGGGGCAAAGAAATCACCCCCAAAGAGCTACAATCAGATGAATAAAGCTGGCATGGGGAGCTTGTCCTATTGGGGCGTTCCTCATGGGTTTATCCATGTGGCATAAAGAAATGATGTTTTAACTACTTGGGACACAGGTAAGTCCAGGTCCCAGTAACTTATAAAATTGGGGCATCAAAAGGCCCAAATTTAAAGTTCACAAATAATTAATGAAAGGTTTGGCAATCAGCAAAACTTGGTTGCTTTATTTACAGGAAGCGATCCAAACCCTCTACCGCCTCTGACACCCATAACACAAATTTACAAATGTGAAAAATCCAAGCAGGCGCCCGGGTAGAAGCCAATGCAATCACTTAAAGCTAGGAGAAGGAAAGCGAGGTCTGGTTTTATCATACTGAAAGGAAGCAATTGTCAGGGCAAAGCCTGACATGAAAGATATCCCTGATATATCAGTTCTTATTAATAGAATATATGATATATGTAATCAGCTTAAACAATCAAAGATGATAGCAAATCACATAGCAGATGAATAATGAGTTAGACAAGTCGATCTAAGCCTATCAAATTTGAATTGAACATTGGAACATCTGGGGCCAGGTCTTAGTAGTCTTAACTAGGAAGGTGACTACTAGTCTAAGCTTTGGTTATCTAAGACAGAAAGAGCCTAAAGAATCTAAAGCTAGATAAGAATCAAGTAAGCCCTAAAGCTAGTTAAATTAGTCTGAAAAGTGTATATAAGCTGAATATTTCTAAAATCATTTTTGCAGTCAATAAATTTAAGATGCTTCTAAAACTAAAAAAAAAGTTAAGATGCTTTTAAATACTTATTTAATTTACCTGCTTTTGATCCTTAGTAAAGTACAAGGATCTTTATTATCAAGCATATATCAATTAAACAGCTCTGAACATCCAAATAATCCCTCTAACTCAATTCCACAATTACCCACTGTCACTGTTATCTTGGCCCTAACAGGGGTTGGTCTAGCTGAAGCTCTTCAACCTATATTAGGGCCCAACCGACCCTTATTCACAGATATTGTGTTTTTCATCCGCATCCTTCCCTTGTTATACTGGACTCTTAGCTCAGGCATGACAAGTTCTCAAGTTGCTATGCCAGACTGGGTTAAAGATATTCCAGTCCCTGACAGCAATGAGAAAATGAAAATCAGAGCAACCAAGACTCAAACGTCCAAAACCCACCAAATACTCACAGAAAGGGTGGGAGTCACACTGTGGTCAGTAAGGAAAGAAAAGCTGAGCTGGCACACCACTAAAGTTAATGAAAACACCTTGGCCAAAAGCAACAAAACACAGTGCACAATCAACGTAACCCATTACATTTTAGAAAAAAACACATGTGGAATAAATTTCAATGAGACTAATAAAAGGAATAGTCATATAATGTCAGTAATGTGTCTATAATGTTCATGTTCCCGGAGAGGTGATAGGATGGACTTACCTCACAACCCAGGAACAACCTGCTAATAAAAGGGAAACAGGGTGCCGCAAAAAGCAATGGTGCACAAAGGCCCTAGGGTGAGTGTTACAAAAATTTTATCTGAGACCTCAGAAAGGTCTATCAAACAGAACCAAACAAATGTAAATATTAAAAATAAATGAACAGGCATTTATTAATCAAGATGAACAAAAAAGAAATTTTGTTGTGAAAAACCATTAGTAATTAATGGGGGATTCATCATCCAATGGGTGAGGTACTACATCCAATTTGACTAATAAACGCAACTTTTCACTTTTGTCATGCTATAACTCAGGTAATCCCTCAGTTGAGTGATTAACAGAATCTGATTTTCCACAATTAAGATGTATTATAGATTGAATAGGTCTTAAAAATCCCATCTTAAACTAAGCACAGTGAACTGCATTTGTTCTCTATATAGCTGGTACATTTTAACACTGCAGAATGTAACGCTTTCCCCCAACACGTCACCCCCAAGACCAACTTAGGCATACCTTGCCTTTACCCAGCGTTACCCAGGGTATGCTTCAGGTCAGGCAGGCCTTCAAAATTTGTCTTCTTGGCCTCCTCACGCCCAACTTTATCCTTACAATATGTCCCCTCAATTATGTCATTTAACCATGACAAATTTGATAGGTTCATATGTTGTGATATTTAGTTGGTGGTTGAACATTGCTTTACAAGTTCAACAAGTTGTTTTGGCTGAGTGGATAATGAATTTTAGTTGATTAATAGAAGATTGGTTTTGGTTAAATGGTCAATTTTTATTAATTTGATAGTATAAGTAATTTGATAGTTCAAGTAGTTTTGGGTAAATAGGTGACGATTAGATATTTTAATATTTTTATTTGATTTTAGCAAAGTGGTTGGTATTAGAATATTCAATAGTTTTGATGGATTTTTAACTTATTGATGGCTATCTAACAATATGAAAACTAAAATATTGGTTAGAATCTCCTGGTAAAATATAAGCCCAAGAAAAGCTTAGTAAAGTGGCTATTCTATCTATATAAATAAAGTTTTAAAGGGTCTAGGTTTGCAGCAATCTCAGAAACTACTAAACTAATTTTAATAAAAATTTTGCAAGCTCAGCAGATAATCCGCGCTAGGATATGCACTTTGGTTAGTATTAGGTTAGAAAAAATATAAAATTAGTATAGAAAAACTCTTTTTGAAATAATTAAATGATCAACTCTTGATTTAAACCCACATTCCACAATTTTATAACTGTTATTTAAACTAATTTAGGATTAACTATATTTTAATCTAACTTACAATTATTTTGCCACCTATAATCATGATCAAGATGTCAATTAATTGTTTATTTTTACAAATTTTTGCTATATATTAACCATTTATCTATTCAATAATTGTTTCTATAATACAGCTAAGAGGCACTTTTCACTCCATTTCTCTTAAACTTTAATAGTTAGAAATTTTAAAACTTGCTAAGGACATTTTGGTCAAAAATGTAGTTTAGCTAAGAAAATGTTTAATTTTTAATTTTTTAATATCTGAAAAGGCAGTTTAATTTTATTTTAATCATTTCTTTATAAAATATAATTATGAAAATTGTATTTAAAAGTATATAAACCCCCCCCCCCCCAAAAAAAAAATCTACGTTCATAAATTTAAATGTATGTGCAGACTTATAGGTTTATTGAGTAGGTAAGAAATTTTTAAACTAAAATCTTAATTACACAATTTGTAATAAAACATATGTATATAGAAATCATATTTTTTTATTTCTAACAGATAAAATATCTACAAACACATAATTTGATATAAATATGTCTCTTGAGTGTTAGGATCCCAGTTATGTAAAATTTTAGAAGTTTTTAAATTTTGATTACAAAAATTGTAATAAATTGTGATTATATATTGCAACCAGTCATAATATCGTTTATGTAAGTCTATAGGTCAAACCCTCCAACTGGAATTGCACTATATCCCTCAGGACAAAAAAGGGACCCAATACCTGATCCCATCTTTTGGCTCAGAATAAGGATCTAGCACAAGTGGTAGATGAATGCTAAATTACTGCATTACCCTTTAGAGACATTACTAAGTTGCTCATCCCATCCACCCCAATTATAAATAAATTTAATTTTTAACAAGGAGATTGTTCTGGATAAGAACAATCTTTTGATGCCTCCATCACTAGCACCCACCACTCCTAACCCTCTCCTCAATGCGCTAGATAATGATGAAACTATGGGTAAAAACATTAAATTGAAGGTTTTGAGCCTCCCAAAGCCTAGTTTAATTGTTCAGATTAACCAGAAATTAGACTTGATTTTGGATTGCTTGAATGCCCCAAGAACACCTATCAATGTTTTAAGTTTCCTTAATAAACTGAGGAATCTTATAATCCTCAGATTTCTCTAGCACTCCAAATTTGCTGTAATGCACACCCAACAATCTGGCAAAAATTGTGACATTGGTTACCTAATCTAACTAAACCTCACTAACTATTTTAAGAGTAAGGATAGACCTAATCAATAAGTGTTTATTCTTCACACATATGCACTCTGCATTCTATATCTTGCACTTCTCTTATATAAGGTGGCTGCCCTCATTATGGTCAGTTTCTGATCCATTCTTCACTATATTTTTAATACATCCTTCCAAAAGTACCCAATCTAGAAGTTGTTCTCTGCAGTACTGCCACCCTTATACCTTGGTTCCTGTTCCAAGAAGTACCAGGGTGATTAATGCCATCCTGTCATTCATTCTATCCATGATGCTGTTTTAGGTGATCTGCTAAATCAATATGTTAAAGCATTAGGGCAATGACAATGCCAATTTTAGGCTTATATTGATTCCCTATATTGAAACAAACATTAAAGTAATGCTCATGTTTGGTCTTGCTTTTACACTTGATTTCAAATTCCTGGCGAGTTGTCCTCTAAGCTGAACCTCAAAAAATGGTAGCTAAACTTGTGAACCATGTGGTTGCCCCATTACAGAATTTTTTCTGATAGTGAGGGCATTGTTGGGTATTCAACTGCAATGACTGCGAATAATCAAAATCAAGATTCAGTATCTTGGTTTAATGAGATTGCAAAAAACCCATCTGAGATATCCCATTCTTGGATAGACCAACTATCAACCCTTCAGAGTTATTGGCCTCCTCTAGAGGATGAGGCAAAGCAATCTTGAGGGGCAAAACATCCCACCAGAAAGTCAATCTCATCTAATAAGAACCTCATCAGATCTGACCATCACAAGTATAGTAATAATAATCAGCAATATTGGTCATCTATTAAAAAAGATTTTACCTTGGTTGAAGCATAAAAATTCTCTTAAAGAACCACCAAATCTACGCCTTTAAATATCCCTCATTTCTAACTAATAAAGTACCACTATTTTTGTCTCACGTAGCTCATTTTTGTCTACTTATAACAGAATTCTCTATTTCCATGTCAGACATTTGCCCTCCAAGCTGCAAATGAAGAATGAGCTGGTTGAAAGCAGCTAACAAGGGGAAACGTCAGCCATTAGCATGTTTCCAATATTAACTTAGTCATTTAAATAATACTACTAATGATATCGGCCAAAAGTCCCTGGACAATTCTCGGTGGAGCCCCAAGGATTGGGGTAATACATTTACAAATAGCACATGGGTAACAAATAAAAAACGTGTAGGCAGATTCCTCTGACTTTGGGGCATATTCAGAGGCATTCATCCAAAGGTTCATCCCCTGCCACCTCTGGTTCAGCTACAACACCTATGAGGGGACCACCCCCTTTTCATAGGCGTGGTGGAGGTCCCCCAAGGTGAAAGTATTCTACCCAGCGGTGATTGGATGAAATACATCAAGACATTACCAAATTGGGTACATTCTGCCCCAAAACCCCATTTCATCTGTCATTCGTCTAAAAGTTCCATAAAATTCATGAGATCTGATAAGGTAGTGTACCATATTTTCTAATTTGGAATGTGTTTCGGATATTCTGCATGCTACTCTGAAACCTTTATATTCTCTATACTTACTATAGTTTAAATACTGAACGTTGGTATCAAGTTGAACATTTTCTTTTATCTAACCTGCGCATCCCAAATAAAAAGCTCAAGAAACGCTCAATTTTTACTCTCATTAAAAGAGTAATCTTTTAAGTTTTTAAAATATTTCTGTGGATATCCCGCAGCGTTCAGCACCTGCAAGCCAGAACCCTTGTCAGATCCTACAAGATTGGTGCTCATTACAGGGGTCACCCTGTATAACTCAAGTCTATTGATCAACAAATGGAGGGCATACCAGCTGGAAGTGTTACTAGCTGGGTAAAAAATGGCGATGGGGCAGAGGATGATCGTATGGATAGTCCCCAGCCTTGTCATTTGGAGAAGAACAGTTTAAACAAATTTTTGATACCAGAATCTCACCATCTTACCTGGTCTGCCTCTGAGGTAGTGGGAGACCTAATACATGGCATATTATCCCTGGTGATGTTGCTTTATGTAAAAGCGGTTCCTATGCAGAAGGTCAACTTATGTACTTCTATGAAATTTGAATCATTCTTGATGCTTATAGACAGCTTATCAATCTAACTACCTATGTCAGCAAGTTTTCCCATCCTGCTTTGCTCCATATGATACATCTATTAGTTGCTCATCATGAAGAGCTACATCAACACCTAGAAAACTATGATGCATTATGATTAGCTTATGAGAATTTATATCAATTGACCTCTGGACATATTGGAACAGCTAAATATGGTATAGAGGCAAATCGCAAATTCATTATTGAGTTGCATGAGCAGCTCACCACCATGGATACTGGGGTGGTAAAGTATGTAGAGGAGGCCATAAAGATTTTCCATGATGAGTTACACGCATACACTGCTAGCACCCGCTCTCTACTTAAGGAGCTTGCTAAAGAACTTGGAGAATGATGAACAAACTCGCCACGACCTTTTGAGACATGCTTCCACCCCTCAACTTGGGGAAGAACAACGTATGGCTGTAGTGGAGCAGCAACTATCTCAAGCCCTGTCATGAGTTGAGGAGCTTGAGAGTCATCTATTGCACATAACTTCTAGGGACACCTCGGTTCTATAAGATAATGTTGCTCAACTGGAAAAAGAGCTATCCCTTAAAGTTTCCCTTAAAATTACAAAATATTTATCCCACCAGATTAGCAAATGGGAAAAAGAAGCTCAAGGGGTTAAAAACTCACTTGAAGGACTCACTCTGTTAAAAGATGTGCATGGTCAGTTGACACAAGTTGAACGTAGCTATGAACAAATTAAAGTGGACATACAGTTATAAAGCCCCATCCACGTGACAATGAACGGTGTAAGCAGATGAAAGAGGAGCTTAAAACCCGTGTAGGGGTGGTAGAAGTTGATCACCAAAACTTGAGCTCCCTTGTTTCACAACTCCTTTTGAAAAGTAAAGCGCTGGTGAGTCGTGTTGAAAAACTAAAAGCTCAAAAAATGGGGGTGGAAGTTCTTAATGGCTATATTTGAATCCACTTCTCATAAGTCCCAAAAGTTCATCACTGCCATGAAAACCAGGCTTGAAGCTATTCAAGACCAGTTTGATTGCCTCTTTCACTCTTTTTGATTAGTTGGACCTTCACTCATAAACCTCAGGGACTGATGCCCCTGTAGTTCATACCCTCTCTGGTGGTGACCAGAGTGAATTCAAACCAATTTTTAAGGAAAAGTTCATCCCTGTCGAGAGCAGCATCGCTTCATTTTGATATGTTTATGAAGCCACTATGGAAGGAGCAATAGATTGCTACAAGGTCAAACACATCCTCTCTTGTTTGAGTCACATGGCCCAAGAGGCAATGGTTCCACATATGGATGCTCTAAGCACCTGGACTGAGGTTAAGGAGGCCATCGTTAATGGGTTTGTCTCAAAACAAAGCTTAAGCATGAAGAATCAAGCATTCATGCGCATTAGTATAAGATGAGGAGAGCCAGTGATTGTCTCTTCAGAACGGTTCTATATTGAAGCACAGAAGTTTCTAACCTCTAAAATTTTGACCTTGGACGACGCTATTGCCGCTAAATTATCTGGGTTGGCATCTCACCCTTCTTTGGCGATGCATATCACTTCTGTTAAATGCTATTTCCGCAACGTCAATGATATAAAAGAGGCTCTACTAGATGTCGCTGACTTCCACAAGCTTGAAGTACCTCGTGGAGTAGTATCCTGACTTATGTTCTGGCCATAGAGGATCAAAAGCCCAAGCCTTGAGTCTTGGACATTGAAGGCAAAAAGGAGACCCTTCAAATTATGGGCCCTGAGGAGCCAAAGCCAAAAGCTAAGCAGCCTGAACGCCCTCGGTGTACATACTGCAACAAGTTTGGATACCAAGAGGCTGTGTGCTGGAAAAAAGAAAGCTGACACTGAGGAGCAGGAGCATGGAAAAGAGATGTCAGTGTAGGGATAGGCACCCCTATTGCTAACTAATCTGATGTGCATGCCTTATTTACTCAAATTAATCCAATACCTCTTATTAAAAAACCCCTGGGGGATGAATCTGAGGGGGGTTATGAAGATGTTGGTTACAATGTATTAGGAGTACCTGCTGAAGTGGAGGTCTCTGATCGTTTAAACGCTGGAGTATTGGACGCAACCACCATACCTGATAAAACATACCTCAGCTAAGTTTTAGGAGTCCTGTGGTTATTGATACCATCAGCAACGCGGATCATCTCCTATCTTGTTTAATTCGCCCTCTCCAGTGAGGTCATACCATGAAGTCTATCTTGGAAAGTTACCCAGATATAGCTCGCAAACTAAACTCTACCTTCCATCTAAAAGAGGTCTTAGCTCTGGATCCTAACTTTGGGGTACCCTCACTAAAGTGGAAGTAGTCATTCAAAAAGTCAGGGTGATGGCATCCTGGACACTGGCTACTCAGTAAACGTAAGCTCCTCCAAGATGATGAAAAAGATTAATTTGGCGCCTGACTTGGAGTACAACTAAGAGTTTGGAACTGAAGGCTGGAAAAACACCTGGGCCATTGAGGCTTACTCTTCCCTTCCCATTCGTTTTGGAAAACTTATTTTATTAGCCCCCACAGTGGCGTTAGATAACAACACCTATGATATGCTCATAAGCATGCAGTTTATGATTAAATATGAGGGAATCATCAATATGAAGCAAGGTATTCTTTTGTTACTCAATTATGAAGTTCCTTTAAAAAGATTCAATAAAAATTCCAGTAAGAACGAATACTCTTGTCTGGTTGATTACCTGTTTTCCACTTTACCATTACATTATATCACTGCTGGACGAAGTACAAAAAAATGCCTGAATCAGTGGATACTAGGGATAGTATACCATTTTATGCTGCGGATGAGGTAGTAATTAAGCCAGGTGACCAAAGAGTGGGTGGACACCAAGATCACTGTCAGGATTTTAACTATATGAATCCTTCAGATAATATCCAAATTAAGGGTTTCGGTTAGTCAGGCGTAAATTCTGGCTAATCGCCTAGTTTGATACTATTTAATGTTATATATTTGATTGAGTTTAGGTTCAGTGGAAGCTGCGTTCACTGCTGAAATGCCATCAAAAGATTATTGTGGGAGTTTTCAGCGGAAAGCTGATGAATCCATTATAAATCGTCCAAAATGGTTCTGCCAACTAATTTGGAGCACCAATGACTCATGCTGAAAATGCTCAAAGTCCTATATATATATACAAAGTTATATACAATCTTTCAGCGACTTACGCTGAGGATAAATTGACTCAATTTAATATTTTTTGATCAGATGAGCATATCTTAAAGGAATTGCTATGAGTATGAATGAGTAAAGTTTACAATCTGATAGAGGTTTAGAATCAAGAGGCTGATGGGTTTTCTGGTAGTTGATTGGCCAAAGAGTAATTGGGCGCAGTAACCCTGAAAGTAGTATAAATAGTCATTAAAACCCTCCTAATAAACATCTCTCTTGCACCAATCTTACTTTTACTTTATAGTGGATAATACCCTGTGGGGCAGAAGTAGATAGGATAGGGGATTCCTGAGAGGCATGGGTGATCATGCCTGGAGTGACCGGCGCTGCCAGCTCCCATACCTCCTCCTTATGAGGAATCAGTGAGGACCTGGCCAGCTGGCTACCAGCGTATGCGCTGACAGGCTGCCAACCCTAATGGGGTGCAGCGCGGGAGTTGCCATAGCCACCCAGGAAGGGGGATGGACTCGCTGGGGTATGCCCAGATGGGTTGGTGAAGGGTTATGAGGGTGGGGCAGTGCAGAAGTACCTGAGCCGCCCGGGAAGGGGGCAGGACTTGCTAGGGCACACGCTGAGGACGCCTGAGGATAAAGGCGAAGCTGTTGGTAGTTAGTTAGTGGTTGGACGCAGGACTTATAGGGGTTGGTATGCCAATGAAGGCGAAATAGCAAAGGGCCACCAGTTTTCATACTGGTTGACCTGACACACTAGCGGAGCCCATGGTCGATTTTGTGACAATCACCCTTCAAATCCCACACCACTGCTTGTTGCACCTCATGAGTACTGAGGGCGTTAGCCCCCTAGAGCCTTGGGTATTGCCTGGCGTTTTAGATCCAGACTATCAGAGGCCTATTACTTTTTTTGGGGGAATCTCACTAGCAAGAACACAGCACGAAGAAAACACCAGGAGATTGGTAGAGGCTTGTTAGTCCCTGTGGAGGACGTTGAACAAATTTCACTCCATTGGCTCTACATTGTTTATGGGCCTGCCAATGGATAACCTGGTATGTACCTTACCCAATGTCTATATCTTGGATGAGTTGACACCAATTGAACTTAAAAAGTTCACACTCTACTGGAAGACTTTAACGATATATTTTCCAAATCAGATAACGACTATGGCCACATGAAGGTCTGGTGCCACTCCATTGATGTGGGTGATGTTCATCCCATTTGGTCAAAACCTTACCGCAAATCAAAGGTGGAAGAACAGCAGATGAGGACGGAACTTAAGCAATTATAAAACGCGTGATTATTAGTTCCTATATAAAGTCCTTGGTCTTCTCCCCTCTTGCTAATTAAAAGGAAGAACGGAAGTCATTGGATAGTCATGGACTATCTCAAGTTAAATAACCTTACCAAAAAGGATAGCTATCCTATCTCCCACATTGACGACGCCCTGGAACAACTCTCTGGCTCTAACTTTTTCTCTGCCATGGACTTGGTTAGTGGCTATTGAAAAATGGACCTTTCTTCTGAGGGCCAGGAGAAATGTGCTCTAATTTGCAGTGAGGGTCTTTTCCAACCCACACAAATACCTCAAAGTTGTGTAACGCCCCTGCATCTTTCCAGCGCGCCATAGATCACATATTGCAGGACTTGAAGTTAAGTTGTGTCATTATTTATCTTGATGACATTACGGTGTTCTCAAAAACCTTTAACGAACATCTGGATCACTTAAAGGTGGTGAAATGCTTATGTAAATCTGATACTAAGTTAAAACAATCGAAGTGTACCTTCTTCCAAAATAAATTAGATTTTCTTGGTCATTCCATTTTCCAAAAGGGAATTCAACCCATGCAAGATAAAGTTGAAGCAATTTTAAAAATGCCTCCTCCAAAAAATTTGTAAGATATACATGTGTTTCTAGGGATGATGGGGCATTATCATCAATTCATCCCTAATTTTGCACAGCTCAGTGAACCTATTGTCCGCCTGCTGACTAAAGAAACCCCTTTCCAATGGGGCTCTAAACAAAAGGCCGCTTTTGAGACGATGAAGCATCTACTACAAAAACGTCCTATCCTGAGGCATCCTGACTATGGTAAATCATCTATTTTGTTTACCAATGCCTCCAACTACGCTGTTGGGGCCATTTTAACAAACTGGATGATAATGGTGTTGATCATCCTGTATCAAATTTTAGCAAAATTCTGTCAAAGGCAGAACGCAACTACAGTGTAACAGAAAAGGAGTGCCTTGCCATTCTGTTAGCTGTAAAACATTAACGTCCTTTCCTGTATGGGACCACTTTCACTGTGGTTACTGATTATGCTTCACTTAAATGGCTACAAAACATGAAAGACCCTACTGGCCGTTTAGCCCGCTGGGCTCTAAAGCTCCAGCATTATGATATGAAGATTGAACACCGCGCTGGGACCCATCACATGAATGTTGATGGGTTGACCCAACTGCCAGTCCTCCACTTGGATAACAGTGAGGCGGAGAGGTTACATGATTTTTTAATGACCCCAAATGAATGGGAGGATGAAGATGAGCCTGTTTAGAAAATGCTAGTCTGGCACTCCTGTAACACCAAAGCAGAAAATTGGAACCTATATAAGCAGGTTGGCACAAAGTGGCTGCCTTACCTTTAGCCCTCCAAAAGTGTACCTGCTATCATGAAAGCTCACTCAACTCTAGCTCATGGGGGAACCAAGAAAACTTATGAGTAAATAGGATCGGTACTACTGGGATGCAATTATGGAATCAATTGTTGACATCTTGGAAGTTTGCCTTACATGTAAAAAGCATTCCAGTTTCAAGAATAGATACCAGTACTAACCAACTACCCCTCAACAACCGTTCCATATCATCAGTCTGGATGTAATAGGTCCCCTCCCTCAGACTAATAGTAGAAACCGATTTATCCTTGTAGCCATCAACCACTTCATTAAGTGGGTTTAAGCTGTGGCTCTTCCTGCCCAAACGGCCAAGGGCACTGCTACTTTTTTACTTTAAAACATCTTCACTCATCACGACTGCCCTCAATTACTACTCTGTGACAATGGTAGGAACTTCACCTCCTGAGTAGTCAATATCTTGCCCACTTCCATTGGAGCCCAACAATTTTTCTTAGCTCCCTACAATCCTTCCACAAATAAGACAATGGAAAAAGCAAATGGAACCTTAGTTCCATTCTGCGAAAAATGGCCTCATCTGATTCTCTCCAATGGGATCAATACTTACACAGCGCTCTTATGGCATACCAGATTAGCTATCACCAGATTTTGAAAATGTCTCCATTCTGTGTCTTGTATGGGAGGGAACCAGGAATACCTGCCCTCTTAGTTAAAGATATGTTTTCTTCAAGAGTTGAGGAACCTGAGAAAGTCATGAGAAGATTAGCTTAGCGCATTATCTAACTCTGATCTGAAGCAATGACTAACTTAGCAAAAATGGTGACCAAAGAAGGGCAGGCTGCTAATGAGCTCTGAACTCCCCTACCTACATTCCAAGTGTCCTATATGGTAATATACTACCATAGCCACATAACTCCTAGGAGCGGTAAACTTGGATCCATTTGGGGGGTCCTTTAACTTTCAATTACAAACGTGGCAATGAGTATTCCATAAAATCTTTGGCTACTGGGATTACTATAATTTGGGTAAATGGCCGATTCCTATGGCCCTATTCTCCCCCAACATCCTTGAGGGGGTAATGTCAGAAATTTGCCCTCCCACAGCTAATGAAGAATATTTTAGATTGAAAGCAGCTAACAATGGGAAACGTCAGTGTTAAAATTGATCTACAATGACCAAAGTTACTCAAAATTGATATTTGATATCTCAGTCTAATGAGATTGTAAAATCTACATTAGAGATAACTGATTCTAGGATGGACTGATGATCAACCCTTCAGAGTTATCACCCTTCTCTGAAGAGGATGCTAATAAATCTGATGAGGCCAAAAATCATATAAGAAAATTGGACTCATTAGATAAGAATATTATCAAATCTGGCCATCATAATTATGGCATTAATGATTAGCAATATAGGTCATCTAAAAGGAAAGATCTTCCCTTAGGTGCACCTCAAAAATCCCCACGCTTACCTACTAAATCTACCCCTATAAATATTCCTCACTTCTAACTAATAAAGTATCACAATTTTTGTCTCGATTAGCATAATTTTGGTTTTTTTTCATGCAGGATTCTGTATTTCTGGTTGGAATCAACTATAGCAATGGAACTAATAACTTCATTGCAATTGAGTTGAGCTTCACTAATGCCATGAAACTAATAATTTCATAGCCTTTGTAGCACCTGCTTATCATAATTTCTCACAAAATTTTAATACCGGTGATCCCTGCCAGGTCTGCTTCTGAGGCTACCTGGTGAAAACATACTTTCACAGCCATGAATATGTTTAGCAAAGAAAGCCCCCCTTCTAAGGAATCAATGAGTATCACCAGATGGGTACACTCCAACAGGAAAGAGATGCCTTCCGCTACTACAAATAATCTACAATTGCAAGCTTCTATGAACTTGGCTATAGAGGGCCCTGACCAAACTAATTATCAGATTCAAGCCATGAATGTTGACAAAGCTGTCAAAGGCTTGATAAGGGGGCTATTCAACCTGGTGCTCGTCCTAATTGTGACCAAGCATCTAAAGTTGCTGAAAACATATAACTTATATAACTGAGCAGTGTTACAGCCTACTGAAGTTGCTTTACTAGAACTGAGCAGTACCTATGGCATTATGTACATCCCGCTATTCGCCATGTACAACAGATTTTGGGGTTGCATCATCTAGAGATCCAGCGCCAGTTGACTCTGGCGCAACAATCTCACTCTCAATTATCTTCATTTTTTAAAATGGCATCTAACTTTGGACGGGATAATTGGGAAGCCATTCTTGATAATAGAAGAAGAATCAACAATATTTATAATCATTTAGTGAGAATTGATAATGGAGTTGTGGGATACATTGCCAAGAAGTATCTCAGCAAGTTAGTGATGTCACTAACCCTATTCACCACCGTATCGCCTCCCTTGAGGATGAGATTAAGAGACAACTGGATCATTTGTGGGCCAAACATGAGGGGCGCTTAGATGAGCTTAACAGGCTATTCCAACATCTTGTCCAAATGTTGGGTAATATCAGAGAAGGTGAACCCGGCCCTATTGGTCCTCCTGTACCTCTGGGACCACCTAGCTCCCCATCAGTAACCCTGGGACCTCCTGATGAACATGGTCCTCCTGGTCTGGTGGGTCAACAAGGCCTGCTGGGGCCAACAGGGAGAGACGGGTCGCAAGGACACCTGGGACCTCCTGATTCCCCTGGCTCCTCATTTCCAATGCCCAATTATGAACCTCTGATGCTACTAGTATCACGAGTACAAGCATTATAAACACAAATCTGAGCCATAGCTCAAGGGTGTTTCTTATCCTTAGAAGGCCTCCTGACTGACCCTGATTACTCATTTCAACTTATTGGATGGCGTGGATAATGCGCATCACCTATGCAATGCTAATCAAACTACTCAAGAAACCCAGTTTACAAGGCTAAATGCTTCCATTGAATAGTTATATGCTTAATGCGGAATAATTGAGAACAAGCAGGCCAAAATGATCACTGCAATTTTTAACTTGAATCAACAAACTGCGAATGATCATCTTACTCAATGGCTTCATAATTTACAGGAGGACCTCAATCTTCTAAAGCAGAAAGTTGACTGAATCCCCTCTCAAGTTCATATCCCATAATCAGAATCCTCCAAAGCTGAGCCAGTCTTGGTATCAGGTGTAAATGTTTTGAGCAACAAACCCACTACCTTCAAACCTACCTTTAAGGATAAATTTGAGCTGGGTGAAGGTAACATCCATTCATTCCTCTTTATCTATGAGCGTGAAATGGACGGGGAATCTGATCAACAGAAGGTCCAGCATATCACCTCCTGCCTAATCCAAATCACACAAGAAATCATGGCACCTCATTTAAAGGTTTGCAATACATGAGCTCAAGTGAAGACCGTTCTTATTAAGAAATTTGGAAGTGATCAAATCCTCTTTAAAGTAAAAGCAAGCCTTTATGAGTATTCAAATCAAATGAGGAGAGTCTATTCAAGGTTTTGCTAAAAGATTCTACCATGAAGCCCAAACTCTTGCCACTTGCGACTGGATTACAGTAGATGATGCTATATCATCTGTAATGAGTGCATTCACTTCTCGCACTCAGTTACTACTTCATTTAAAATCACTTAAGAGAAATTTACAATTCATTATCGACATCAAAGAAGCACCCATGGAAATTCCCAATGGTGTGGTACACCTGACCTCTGTGAATACCCCTCGTTATTACATCCATGCAATGCTACCTAAGCCCAAGTCTAAATTGAAGAAGTAACCATGCTTTTATTGTGGTCTCATTGGTCATGTGGTATCTCAATGTTAGAAAAAACAAGCAGAAGAGTCAAAAAAGAGGAGTCAGCATAGGGCATGAGGCTCCCTGTGCTGGCCTACCTCCTGAGCCTCAATCAAAATCTTTTAACTCTTTTACCAATTATTATGTGATATCCGCTCATGGTGAGCTTGATGTTTCTGATGAATTAGCCAACAAAGATACCATTTCTACTTACGCTTCTGCTTATTCTTCTTCTAGTACATTTCAATCAAATAATCATTTGGTTTTTTCAATCCCAAACTTTAGTTCTGATGTGACCCAGGTGGAAGTCATGGTGCATAGAGTGAAAGTCTTGGCTATTATTGATACGGGATTGCCAATCAATGTAATCTCATCCAGGATTATGAAAAAGATCAAATTGGCGCCGGACTTGAACCATTCCCAGGACTATGGAACTGATGGTCCTTCCTACACTAAGTCTATAGGATCTTACTCCTCTCTTCCAATGCGCTTTTGAAAATTGGTTGTGTTGGCCCCTGCAGTAGTATTGGATAACAACTGCTATGACCTGCTCTTGGGAACTAAGTTTCTCATAGATTTTGATGTAATAATTAGCCTTAAGGATAGTTACCTTTCTTTTAATTGGTTATTGGTACCTCTAATTCTACAAGATGTTTCCAGTAGCAAAGGCAAACTCAAATGATGTGTATGCTTGTTGGAATACCCCTTTTTCTATCTCTCGTTTAGAATACCAAACCTTGGGACCAAGAACTATACTTCCATCTAGTACTAAAAAAAAGAACTATACTTCCACCTCCATCAGCTTGTTCTTCTGAGGGCATGCCTTTATATTCTAACTTTCCGATTACCATTCCCCCAAAAAGCTCAAGTCATTGTTGATATGAGAGTACAAGTATTTGTACCCACTGATCATGTGTTAGAGATCTTCAGTAACCAAAATCCCTCTCATTTGGAGGCCTTGCCCTGTCTGGGTATCCTTGATCCTGCCTATGATGGGACTGTTTCAATGCTACTAACTAATCTCACTTCTTGACCTATGTGATTGAATTGCAATAACCCCATCGTCTATGTATGGCTGCTCCTGTGAGTGGAATGTTATCCATGTCAAGATGTGGAGTCCTACGTGACTTTGGGCTAGAAGATCCCCCTTTTGTTACTAAAATCGACGTCAAATTTGGGGATTTTCTCACTCCAGAAAAACAGCATGAAGCTGAGGCTCTGATTGAAGAATATGCGGATATATTCGCTTAAGGTTCTGAAGTTTTGGACTAATGAAAGATGTGCAGCATCAGGTGATAACTAGAGATACTCTCCCTATTAGAGCTCAACTATATTGTAAATCTAAATTTGAGGAGGCTCAGGTCTCATTAGAATTGAAACAACTCCTTGATGCGGGGCTGTTAACGCCTTCTAAGAGTCTATGGGTTTCTCCTTTATTACTCATTTAAATAAAGATGGGGTCCATAGAGTGGTTATGGACTATTTTTCAGTTCAATGCCGTTACACAAAAGGATTCTTATCCTCTACCTCACATTGATGATTCGTTGAGATTATTGTCTAAAACAATACTTCTCATCAATGGACCTTACGAGTGGTTATTAACAAATTGACCTAGTTCCAGAAGATTGTCAAAAATTTGCTTTAATCTCTAGTGAAGGGTTCTTGAGCCCACTCATATGCTGCAGGGGCTTTGTAATGCCCCTGCTACTTTCCAATGAGCCATGGATGGCTTGTTTGGAGATTTGAAACTTTCTTGTGTTTTGGTATATTTAGACGATGTTACTGTGCTTTCTTGTACTTTTTACGAGCATTTGGCTCATTTAAAAGAAGTTTTTTTTATGAGTCATGCTTCTCTTAAGTTAAAACCATCCAAGTGTGCCATTTTTAAGACTGAGATCAAATTCTTAGGTCATAAAGTTAATCATGAGTGTATTTTACCCTAGTCTAATAAGACACAAGCTATTTCAGACATGTCTGTTCCTAAAAGCTTGTGCAATATTCAAGTGTTTTTAGGGATGATTAGTTATTACTGACAATTCACCCCTCATTTTGCGGAGATTGCGGAGCCTTTAGTTTACCTTTTTTATAAGAAAGTCCCTTTTGTGTGAAAAGAATTGCAGCAGCAAGATTTTGATCTGTTGCACTAAGCCTTAATGAGTGCCCCAATCTTAGCCCATCCTGATTTTTCTAAACCTTTTATACTATTAACCAATGCCAGTGATATTGCTATTGGAGCCATTCTAGCTCAACATGATACTAACCTGGTTGATCACCCATCGCATACTATAGTAAAACCCTTTCTAAGGTCAAATGCAATTATAGCGTTACCAAGAGAGAATGCCTTGCTGTTTTTTCTGCCATCAATCATTTCCGTCCTTACCTCTATGGCAAGAATTTCACTATAGTCACGGATCATGCTTTCCTAAAGTGGTTGCAACAAATGAAGGATCCAAATGGTCTCTTGGCTATATGGGCTTTAAAGCTCCAAATTATGACTTTACTATTCAACTTTGCACTGGCGCTATTCATCAAAACGCTAAAGGACTTTCTCATTTGCCTATCCTAATATTATTTTCTGTTGAGGAGGATCGCATTTATGACTTGTTTGGTAGACCTGAGCTCTGGTACTGGTAATCTAAGGATTGTTACCTTGAAGTTACAATCCTTAACTGAAGATACTCAGGTTAAAAAAGGTTCATTATACAAAAAGTTGGGATTTAAGTGGTTGCCCTTTATTTGGTCCTCTGTGAGGGCTGATACTTTTATGGAGGCCACCAAACCGTAGGGCATGGAGCTGTTGCTAAGACCCTACATTGGTTGAAAACTCATTGTTACTGGGATAACATTCTGGAATCTGTACAAGATGTGTTAGAGTCTTGTCTTACATGCCAACAACAATGTGGTGGAATATCAATATTCCAACACAAAATTGCATCCCTTCCAAACATTTCTCTACTATGAGTATTGATGTGGTGGGTCCTCTCCCTACTGATACTTATGGGCATCAATATATTCTGGTATCGACCATTTTACTAAATGGATTGAAGTTTTTTCAGTTTCCATGGTCACCGCAAAGGCTATGTCGTCCTTTTTTAAGCAAGTTTTCACCAGGAATGGTAGCCTGAAAGTCCTGTTATCAGATAATGGGACTGACTTCATTTCTCAAGTGATATCTGAGCTTACTAAGTTAATGGGTACTTATCAGTCATTCATGTCCCCATATAATCCTTCCACAATGGTGCGGTCAAAATGAGAAAATGGCACCCTTGTAGCCATTCTTTGAAAGATGGCTTCCAATGACCCTAGTAGATGAAATCTCTATTTGCCTAGTGCGATGTTAGCTTACAGGGTTAACTACCATCTTATAATAGGAATGTCTCCTTTTAAAGCTTTATATGGTTGGGATCCTAACCTCCCCTCAGCTTATAACCTATACTTGAGGAAGCTACCCTGCAATCTACTGATTTAGCTATGAGGAGATTAGCTGATGAAATCATTTGATTGTAAGCTTTAGCTTCAAGATCCCTTGCTGCTACCACCTTAAAGGAGAGAAAAAGAACCAACGCTAGTAGACCTACGCTACCAGAATACCAAATTGGGGATTTGGTACTCTTCTATCACCATAGGCCAGGAGGAAGGATTCACAAACTTGACACCTTATGGGATGGGCTGTACCATATTATTTACAGTTAGGGGGTATTGAATACTCCATTGCCTCTGTTGATACTGGTACTGCTATCAATAGAGTGCATAGTAGATTTCTGCATAAGTATGTGCCCCCTAGGAAAGATCTTGAGGGGGGCATTGTTGGAGATTCATTTACAATGACCAAAGTTACACAAAATTAAGATTCAATATCTCAGTCTAATGAGATTGTAAAATCTCTGTCAGAGATATCTAATTCTATGATGGATTGATGATCAACACTTCAGAGTTATCACCCTTCTCTGAAGAGGATGCTAATAAATCTGATGAGGCCAAAAATCATATAAGAGAATTGGACTCATTAGATAAAAATATTATCAAATCTGGCCATCATAAGTATGGCATTAATGATCAGCAATATGGTCATCTAATAGAAAATATCTTCCCTTAGGTGCATCTTGAAAATCCTTGCGCTTTCTTACTAAATCTAACACTATTAATTTTCCTCACTTCTAACTAATAAAGTACCACAATTTTTGTCTCGATTAGCATAATTTTGGTTTCTTTTCATGCAGGATTCTGTATTTCTGATTGGATTCAACTATAGCAACGGAACTAATAACTTTGTTGAAATTGAGTCAATCTTTGGTAGAGCCACAGAACTAATAATTTTATAGCCTTTGTAGCATCTGCTTATCATAATTTCTCATGAAATTCCAAAAGTCAGCATTTTGCATGTTTCTGATACTAAATTTCAGTTGTTTTAATGATATTGCTAATGTGATCAGCCAAAAGACCCTGGCCAATTCTCAGTGGACACCAAGAATTGGGGTAACACATTTACAAATAGCACATGGGCAAATAACTAAAAATGTATAGTTGGATTCCTCCAACCCAGGCATATTCAGGGACATTCATCAAATGATTCCCCTGCCACCTCTAGTTTGGTTACAACACCTAAGCGGGGACCACCCCCCTTTATAGACATGGCATAGGTCCCCCAATATGAAAGTATTTTATCCAGCAGTAATTGGGTGAAATACATCAAGTCATTACCAAATGGGTACATTCTGCCCCAAAACCCCATTCCATCTGTCATTTGCCAAAAGCTACAAAAAATTCATGATATCTGATAAGGTAGTGCACCATATTTCCTAATTTTGGAATGTGGTTTAGCTGTTTCAGATACCACTCTGAAACCTTTCAGTTCTCAAGACTTACCATAGTCTAGATACTGAATGTTAGTATCAAGTTAAACACTTTCTGTAACTATTGACAATCGTACATGAATCTCATAAGGTTGGGAATTATGAGATTAATGGCATTGATTGTTGCAACTCCGTTATTCCAAGTAGGAGTTTTCTATTTGGGTCAATAACAGAACAAAAATTAAATAAATTAATTATTTGATTGGTTGTTTGTGCTGAGGTTCCCCTCCAATTCTCCATCAAGTTACCTGGATGCTGTCAATTCTGGAAGCTTTTGCACCCCTCATTACCTACAATTCATTTAGTCTTTTTTGGAAAAGTATATCAAAGTGAGGTCAGCCCATCGGACCTCACTTTGGAATTCTATTCTGACTTTAATCATTCCCAATAAAGGCCGCTATTTGGTGGATTTGTTTATTTAAGTTTATTTATCTAAGCAAGGATTGGGGGTATAGATAGCGGTGCGATGAGGAGGAGAGGAAGGGGGTGGACGCGCCAGGATCCTCTTGAGAATGGCCTTGCCCTGGTGAGAGGGGAAGGAGCCAGAGTGGCCTGAGGTGACAGAGGCCAGTTGACTGCACCTCAGCCGGGTAACCCCAAGGTGACAGAGGCTGTAGGGACACACATCAGCCCAGGGGCCCAAGGTGATGGAGGCCGGTGCAACACCTTGGCCTGGATGCCCAGCAAGGTCATCCATTTGGACAGGACCATATGGAGTTGGTACGGCCACATATGGAGGTGGTGGTTTAGGGCTGGTGGTGGGCTGGGCCTTGGGAGCCCCATCTGTAAATTTTTCTATCTAACTACGCTTACAAATAAAAAAAAACTTAAAAAACGCCCAATTTTTACTTCTATTAAAAGGTAATCTTTTTAAGTTTTTTAAATATTTTTTAATTCAGCTGTGTTCAGCACCTGTGAGCCAGAACTCTTGCCAGATCTCACATTGCTGTTTTGTTGATTCAGATCACAAACCAAGTATTTGTAACAAGATTGGTGATTTGCAGCCTGAATTAAACCAGAATTACTATGGTTTACACCCAAGGTCCATTAGAATTGAAACCTGGAGGAGTTATTATTAATGCCTCTCCCACCCTTGGGGGTTGCCCCAGAAAGACATATGGCTGCGCTAATTGCAGCCATATGAAGTCATAGGGGCCATTTGTAAATATTTAAACTATTTATTCCCTTGAATAAACCCTAGAATTTCCTCATCAAAAAATTGATATGACTGGATGATAAGTCACCTATCCGAAAGATCATATTTATGAGTCAAGGTGAGCCTCAAGATTGAGCATTAAATTATGCCAATGAGAAGTGAATCAATTGAAGTAATAATGGTTCAGCAAATTAAAGTAATTCCAATAAGGATTGATGATAGACAAATTCCCTCAAATTGAAGTAGATAGAGATTTAGTAAGCTGAGGGGTGAAAATTGACGAGGAATGCCATGGCTTAAGGAGTGAGCATGAGAATGGGAAATGGGGGTCTTTGGAAGAAAGTAGGAAAAGGTAAATGTAATTAGCCATTAGTTTTGATGTTAATAATTTTGTATTGTTGGGGAAATAGCTCCTTATCATTAATTATTTATTACTATTTATTGAGGACCAGCGATCTTCATATCACTCATACATTGATCAGTGGGTTTTACCCTGTTTAACCAGCTTGGAGGACTCAGCCTAAACTGCTAAAGGTTAACAGTGGTGCTCACTACAGGGGGACCACATTGATCAACTATTAAAGAAACCTTTTATATTCTCCAAACCATGGCACAGCTGGCTCACCTCAATGGGGTACTACCCCAATACATTGAGTTATCTCAATACGTGGAACTGAAGCTTGCTTTGGTTACACTACTCCAGGCTTAAAAATGCTTTTAAGAGAAAATAAAAATATACCAGATTAGCTCGCCCAGGCCTTTCACCAACTGCACCTGGTAGTGGCCAAATTTACTCAACTTTCCAACCTCCTAGGCAACAATACAGAGCGGCTATACTGTGTAGGACGTATATGAAATAGTTGTGCCAGGGAGGAAGGGGTCTGGATTGATAAGCTGCCCCCATTTAACTGCAACGAATGTATAACCAGATTTTCTAAGTGATTTGAATTTGCCACAGAAGGGCCTTTCAATTGTTGAGAAGCTAAATTGTTGTTATCCATTTTGGGTGCCGCAAGTGCCAACCAGGTCACATTTTGCCTTAAGAGTAGTACCATAACATATCAAGAAGTGAAGGAGACCATGACCTGCCTATTTGGGGTGTGGCAAAAATGGCTCAGCGCAAGGCTGAGTTTTTGACAATAAATTTTCAAAAGAATGAGTCCTTGGTGGAGTAAGCAGATCATTTCATGGCTGAGGCTCATGTGTTGTTGAGGGAAAATATTTTAACTAGTGAGGAGGTGGTTGTAGTGATGGCAGCGGCCGTTAAGCCATTTCAAAAACTGTATAATGTTATGTCCTACACTCTTCAAGATGATGCTGAGCTACTTAAATTCATCAGTCACTTATGACATCTATCTGCCACATTTGATGCTCCCAATATGGAATGGAAAGCTTTTGTACCTGATTCCAAATCCCTATCAGGAAATGGACAACAACGACTTGGTTATAATCCATTGGGTAATACTCAATCACTTAATTCGTTGGTGCCTTTCCATCCCCATTATTATCACCCAGCTTATCTTTAACTGAATTATGAACCATCATTTAATTTTTGACCTAGACCTAAGGGTGTGATACAGAGATGAGGGTTGCTTATAAATGCTTGTTTCACATGCAGCCAAAGATTCCTTTATGTAGCTAGCTGTCTGGGCAGGCTGAATGCTCATGCACTACTGGATGTCCCAATTGAACAAGGAAAAGGTTGATAGGAGTAGAGATATGATGCTCTACTTCCACTAATCCAAATTTAATTGTCCTTGGTGAATCCCCTGAGTCACTTTGTGTCAGTCCCAGTGCTTGCCCTAAAGTTTTATTATATCAACAAAACCTCTATGATGTCTTGGCCTCAGACTGAGGGAGAGCCCCCAATAATACAGCTTTGGAGTACCGCTGAGATGTCCAAGGACCATACACCTGACAAATCCTTGAGCGAAATGGTACAGTTGAAGTTGGACCCTCTACCACTGTCATAACCCTAGAGGGTGTGACCGTGGCAATTCCAGTGGAGAAGTTATCCAGGATTATCCTCATGTCAGCGTTGGTATTCTCACTTATCTGAATAACCAAAAGTCCTTGGATGTTAATGTATTGAATATCCATGATACTTTTTTATTTGGATGTACATACTGTGAAATCTTTATGCAAAATTTTAAAAACTGGGCGCTTATAGATACTGGAGCTCCCTTCAATATAACATCCACCAAGCTTGTGGCTAAGCTATCGCTGAAGCCTGGTGTGGAACACTGAGTAGTGTATGGGACCGCAGGGGCACAGAGCACTGTGTCAGAAAGTGCTTACAGCGCGTTGCCTCTGATGTTCAGTCCAGTTGATGCATTTCTCCAGCGGTTTTTCTCCATAAAAATCACTATGACATGGTGATTGGGGCTGTATTCATGCAGCGATTTGGGACTTTAATTAATTTGGCAGAGGGAATAATTAATATCTTGGGACAACATATCATCATCTATTTTACCTCCAATGGAATCCTGGAAGAACCAATTTGCTCCAGTCAAAATAATCATGCGTATAGTGATGTGGTGATTCCTGTACGTTATTGCCAGATGAAGCAGAGGACCTAAGCTCTTCCTAACCAGATTTACAAGTACAATGGTATTCAACTACAGGCTGTGAGTGCTTTAAACATACCTTTGGACATCAGGTCATAATATGGACGGATTTGAAATAGACATCCTGGAAGGGCTCTATGGGGAAGTTATAGTGCCCTACCAGTAATCACGTCTAGAACCCCATGTGGCTCCTGGACTCCTGTTACCAGGACAGGGGGAAGTAAAGGTGTTGATAGAGAGCCTGAAAAAGGAGTCTATTAATGTTCAAAGGCACCAAGTGGTAGCTTATCTGCATCTGATTCCTATTAAGAGGTCCATCAAATACATGACTTTGGTTTATGAGAAGACCTCAGGTTACCTTTAAAAACCTCATCCAGCATAATGATTGTGGCTCCACGTGATTCTCTAACTGGTATGTTAGAGGATTGATAAGACAGGGTGATGGATCTTTTTGAAAAATACCAAAGAATTTTTGCATCTGATGACCATGACTTGGGATGTGCACGTGGGATTGTACATTGACTGGACTTGGGAGATCAACCTCCCTTTTGGTCATGGCCTATCCGTCGCTCAAAGGTGGCATAATAAGCTGTATCCAAGGAGATAGAAAAATTGGTTGAATAGGGGATGTTAAAGCCGTCAAAGAGTCCCTAAACGTTTAGTGCTAATTTTCAAGAAGAAATTTGGCACCAATCAAGTAGTAGTTGACTACTGGATGCTTAACAGCATCATGAAAAAAAGACTTGTACTAGATTCCGCAAATTGATGATGCTTTAGATTAGTTGGGTGGTGCCAATTATTTATCTGGTATAGACTTGATATTGGGGTACTGGAAAATCGAGTGCCAGTGGCAGAACAAGAGAATTGCACTATAATCACCTCAAAAGGGCTGTTCCAGCCTACACGTATGCCATAAGGTTTGTGTAACGCACCAACTACTTTCCAGCGGGCTATGGACACTATTTTGGGGGACCTGAAGCTGTCTTACGTCCTATTATACCTTGATGATATCAATGTGTTCTCATGAACGTTCACGGAACATCTTGGTCATCTGAAACAAGTGCTCTGCTGACTCACTGGAGCTAACAAAAAATTAAGCCCTGAAAGTGTCACTTTTTTAAGGAGCAGGTGGAATACATTAGGTTTGTGGTAGACTCCAAAGGGCTTAGTCCTTAGCCAGCAAAAGTGAAAGCTATACATAAGATGATTTGACCAGGCAATAAGTGGGTTATCTAGGTGTTTTTGGGGAAGGTCAATTACTACCTGCGGGTCATTCCTAAATTCAGCTGTAATGGGGCTCCACTCTTTAGATTACTGAAGAAAACCGCTACCTTTAATTGGACTGACCATTGTCAAAACGTTTTCAATGTCTTATGAACTGTTAACTAGAGCGCCCATTTTACAATACCTAAATTTTGAGAAGGAATTTATTATACAAGCGGATGATTCTCTTTCTACCATAGAGGCTGTGCTATCCCAAAAGGATGATGACAGAGTGGAGCATCCTGTCGCATATAGTAGCCAAAGCTTAACATGCCCTGAACAGAATTCCATCATGACTGAGTGGGGGTGCTTAGCAATAATATATGCATTTAAACAGTTCTGGTCTTCCTCCATGGGATTAAATTAAAGTGGTCACAGATCATGCATCATTGCAGTGGCTTCAGAATCTGCGTGAACTAAAAGTGTGGCTTTCATGATGGGCCCTCAAGCTACAAGAGTATAATTTCAATATTGTACACTGGCCAGTGGCAAAACATGAGAATGTGGAATGTTTTTACAATTACCAACAGTCGCCATTATGACAATTTTTATGTCACAATTATGAGAAGATTGTTGTTGGTAAATATCACAATGAGCCAACGAAGGTGATCAAAGTGCTGGACAGGCTGCAACAGGATACTATTTAAGCAATGGGGAACTATATAAACAAATTGGAGAATTGATGCTGAGTTTCATGAAGCATTTCGTTAGACCAGCAATAGTTATGGATGCTCATAGAGTGGTAGGTTGTGGATGGTTACAGAAAACGCTGGAGTTCTTGCGACCCCATTACTATTGGGAAATTATGCACTATGATGTGCTTGAGACGGTTGCTTGTTGTCACCAGTGTCAAGTGGAGAAGTCATTCCAAAAGAAAACGACTTACAATATGGTTAAGTTTCATTTCATATGGCATACTGTTTCTCTGGATGTGGTGGGGCCTCTTCCAACTGGCGCAAATTTCTCAAATTATATAATAATTGCATTATTCAATTGACAAGCTGGGTAGAAGCAAGAGCAATCAATGATTTAGAGGATGTCATTACCGCCAAGTTCATCCTGGAGTGTGTCATACAATGACATGGCTGTCCGCAACTTATCCTCATAGACAATGGAATCAATTTTATGTTGCATATTCTTCCCAAGTTGGACAAATTAATAGCAATTCACAGGGTCTTGACTACACCATACCACCCTGAATCTAATGGAATGGTGGGATGGGTCAACGTAACATTGGTAAAATTCTCTGCAAGTTTGTAAAAGATCTCCCCTCTAAGTGAAGTACTCTATTATCCACCGCCATCTTTGCATATAATATCAGATACTACTCATCAACAGGGATGAGTCCCTTCCAATTGCTCTATGGTATGCATCTTTCTTTGCCTGCTCTGCTTTATCCTGTGTTGACGACACTGGTGGAGTAGAACTGCAGCATTATATGACCCAATCAATGGACACACTGCTAAAGCTATAGAGAGAGGTTTATTTTACCAGCTTAGCTAAGAAGATTTGGGATCAGACATCCAATCAATGTAGATGCAGCAGCATCCCCCAGTTTGGGGTAGGAGATCTTTTCCTATTTCATGATCAAAATGGGTTTAGAAGAAGGAACAAGCTTGTTAGTATCTGAATCAGACTATTTGATAGAATTGAGAAGACTGGTGGTAAAGCCTACACTATTAAGGAACCCACTGGCCAAATTATCAACTGAGTACATGTAAAGTTCCTTTGGGCATACAAGCATTAGGAGATTATCATTCAGTCAAGGGGGGTAATGTTGAGAATTGATAGACTTGACAATAAGTCACCTATTTGGTGGATAATATTACAAGTTAAGGTGAGCCTCAATATTGAGCAATAAATTATGCCAATGTGAAGTGAATCAATTGAAGTAATAATGGTTTGTAAAATGAAGGAATTCTGCTGAGGATTGATAATAGAAAAAATTCGAAAATGTGTTTTTATAGAGAATGTACTAAGCTGAGGGGTGGAAACTGATGAGAAATACCAAGGATTTAAGTATTGAGCGTGAGAATGAGAAGAGGGGGTCTTTGGAATAAAGTAGGAAAAGGTGAACAGGGCTATCCATTATTTTTGATATTAATAAATTGGTATTGTTGAGGTGATAGCTACTAATCATTAATTCATTATCACTATCATTTAGGACAAGCAATTTTCATATCACTCATCCTTTGCTCATTGGGTTTTACCCTGTGTAACCAGCCTGGAAAATTCATCCTAAACAGCCAAAAGTTAACAGTCCCTCTTCAGATTTGTTAGGAAAGCTTTACCCTTTCATTATGGGCTCTCCATTAGGTTTTGACACACCCAGACTGAAAGCCCAATCTTTTCAAAATCAGTTGTTTCCATGACAGAGGGGGTATATGCATTGGGGGCTGAGTAGCTTCCATGAATGCTATTGCAAATTAAATTGCATGTGTGATGGCCTTATAGATAGGGGGCTTAGAAGGTGGTTAGGCTGCAGCATGCACTGAGCCTGTGGGTGTGCAGGTCACAGAAGTATGATCTGTTGAGATGGCGCACATTGAATCTTAACTTTTCAGAATAAAGCTTAAAAATAAGGCTGTTATCTGAGATTATATTACTTTGGTAGAACCATATTAGATAGCCAAGGGATTCTATGTTTTATGGGGTGTCTGGTCTATTTGGTTGAGTCATTGAGTTCTTTAGAAGGTTTTCTATCATTATAGCTTATAGTTTTATAAGTATTTTTAGTGGAGACGAACTTTAAGGCTAATTTGATTTTTAAAAAGCAATACTAAGCAAAAAGAGATCATTTTCAAATCATCTTTTAGATCTTTGCCTTTATTTATATATTTCTAAAAATATTCAAGGTGGGTC
Organism: Massospora cicadina; assembly: GCA_022478985.1. Classification (NCBI taxonomy): domain Eukaryota; kingdom Fungi; phylum Entomophthoromycota; class Entomophthoromycetes; order Entomophthorales; family Entomophthoraceae; genus Massospora; species Massospora cicadina. Next base: position 29,165 of record JAKSZP010018389.1, read on the forward strand.
AAACTTGAGATAAATATACCACACCAATAATTTTTCTATCCAGTTCAGGTTTTTAACTCAAAACCTGCACTAGGTTGGAAGCAGTTTTACCTGCCTTACTAACCACCCTTCCTTATTTTTATATAAGAAGTTAAAATTTACTTGAAATTATCCAAGTAAGTACTCTTAATGTCAAGTATAAATTAAAATGTTTGTTAATGCATTTTCTATTCTATTATAAATCAGTAGTACTTCTAAATAAACTTTGTCTATAGTTTTATAGCCTTAAATTTATGAATTTTCTTTGATAAGATGAATACACAATAGTTCTATATATTTGTATCTGTGATATTAAAGATTATATATGACATAAGTAAACTTTTATGACTAGAATTTTGTCTGATAATTATTTAACTAATGCTGTTCTATTTAGATGACATTTATAGATTAGCATCTACTTAATAAAAAAATTTCACTGACATACCTATTGACTGACTGACTGACATCTAAAATCTTCAAATCTGATAGGCTTAATCAATTTGGGTGATTTGGTGAGAATTGGCGAATCTTATCAAATCTGAAATCATTGAGCCTGATGGTTTCAAACTATTTGGGCGAGTGGGTGAGAATTGACAAATAGTATTGAATAATTTACCAAATTGCTCAACTGAAACTCAACAAAAAAGGTATTAGAGTTTAAGTAGATTAAATAGTTAGGAAATCAGCTCACCAGCCACAAGGGCAACAGCAAAGCTGTTAGTCCAAGTGGCTCAAGAGTAGTGCTGGCACAGTTTATATGCTGCAATGTGAGCTTATAATTTGATAAACTAAATACTATAGCAAAGCACAGGTATCTGGATATTAGGTTTATTTATATAGAAAAACCTGCCTAATTTGGGTCACCTAATTTTTAAAATACTTTTGGCAAGTGTTGAGAATCTATATGATTGGATGATAAGCCACCAGTATGACCAAGCAGATCATTGGAGGAATTCCACCAAAGGTTCAATGGACAGAATCCGCTAAGGATGTTTCAGAGCTATAAGTGATTGAATGCTTTAGGATGAGGTAATAATGGGTCATAACAGGTCTTACCAAATTGCCTTCAAAATAGGGTAATAAAGCAATGTCAACATTTGATAAAAGATAAATTGGATTGTCTCAAATTAAGGCAATAAAGAATTGAAGAACAACAAGCCAGAACCAGTGAAAAGATAAGACACAAATAAACTAAGCAAAAGGGTTGGAACTGACTGAAGTCACTGGGATATCAGTGAAACAAGGGGACTGGAGGGAGTATCTTGAGAGGTTTTGAGAAAGAAGAAAAGAAGAAGATAGGGAGGAAGAAAGGAGCAGACTAGAGGAAGATCCGCTGATTTGTTATATTAAATAAAGAAGTGTTTGGGGAAATTGCTCCCATTTTTTATTAATTAAGTGTTTACAAGTGTACTGAGGAACTGGCAATCATCATTTTATCCGTTACAATTGTTCAATGGTTGAAACCCTGTGCAAAAGGCCCTTTATAATGTACATACATAATTGCTAATATTCAACAGTGGTGCTCACTACAGGGGGCCCATTGACCAATAACGTTACAATGAAAACTCAGATGCTGGCTATGTCGCATCTTGGTTGATTTTATAAGGAATCTGCATGACATGCTGGGCCTGTGGCATACAAGGAGCTGAGACTTGCGTTAGATACTGTGCTCAAAAGGCAAGATGAGTTGCTTCAGAAGGTTTACAATGATAAGTTGCTACCATTTGATTGCAAAGTAAATATTTATGGGTTCTTTTGCTAATTTTGAGTTTGCAATTGAAGGAACTTCAGATTGGTGGAAGGAAAAACTATTGCTCTCCTCCTTGGATGTCAGGAGTGCTGATCAAGTCGTTTGTTACCTCTCAGCTAATTCTGTTTCATATTTATGAAGTTAAGGAGATGGTGCTGCAGTTGTTTGGCAGAACCATGAAAATATCACAGCACAAAGCCAAGTTCTTGCCATTGAGTTTTAGCAAAATGAGACCCTCACCACATTTGTTGACCGATTTACAGCAAAAGCACATGTGCTGATTGGGGCAGGGATTTTATCTGAAGTTGATTTGTGTATTGCAATGGCCTTGGCGGCAAAGCCATACCCTGAACTTTACAATGTCATGGCCCCGTTGTTAGAGGACAATGTGCCTCTTCTTAAACTTGTTCAGTTTGTACATCACTTAGCTGTAACTTTCCCACCACCCAATACTGAGCAAATCTGCACTGTCACTGTTGTCCACCCTAATCATGCAGGGGAGTTAACCGGTCTGTTAGGGTTCCATCAGGATACTCACCACAGTCCAAAGGGCGTTCCTTAACTACCAATCACCTTCTGACTAACTACCATTCTGGCCCTAACTACACTGATCTGAAGTGGTCGTTTTACTGATGGGGGTCTGGTTACATCAATTCTTTTCTGAATCACCTACCATGTGTACCAACTTATACCAAACACAGCCATAGGCCCTATGGAGTAAGTTGTTTTAATTGTGGTCACACTGGGCACATGGGACAATGGTGCCCCAATCATTGGATCCCTCCCATACAATGGGATCAAGGCTATCAGGAAAAGTCAGAGTGGAGTAGAGAAGGGACTCTCTACTTCCGTTACCTTAAACTCAAACGTTCCACCTGAATCTGTTGTGTTAAATGTAGCAGAAGCCTCTCAGTATGATGATACATTCCTCTACCAACAGCCGGTGGGGGGAGTAAATGTGCTGACCCAAGTGCACGTTGAAAAAATTGCAGACAAAAACTCTCCAGATTGACCAAAAATTTATGCTTGTCAAATGTTTAACCAAAGTCTGTCAGACCAGTTAGAACCGTTTTCAGATGCTCTGTCCCTGAGAGGAGTAGATGTTGCCCTTCCAGTGGACGCTATTGTATCCTGTAAGCTAAAGTAGTGGGTTTTATGAGTTTCCTGGGAAACCATGAATCACTGAGCATACACAACAAATAGCCAGCATTCATCTTACTCAGAATACATTACTGTGACATTGTGGTAGCTAAAACTTGGGTACGTACTATAATTGATATGGGCGCCCCTGTTAATATTATCTCCACTAAATTGGTGGTGTGGCTGTCCTTAAAACCTGACATAGACCAACAGATGGTGTATGGTACCGCTGGAGCTAAAACCACAATTTATGAGGGAGCATATAGCGCGCTTCCCTTGTGGTTTGGATCCATTGTTTTGGTGGCTCCAGTGGTGGTATTACCAAATAGTAATTATGATTTGTTGATTGGGACTGCATTTATGCAACACTATGGGGCTGTAGTTGACATGATGGAAAAATCCTAGCCATTTTGGGACAGCAAATCCCAATTTATTTCACCTCTAGCAGAGTGCTGAAGAGCTCAGTGCATATGGGACAGATCAACCTTGCCTACAGCGATGGGGTGATTCCAGTGCACTATCATCAATTAAAAGGGAAAACTCGGGTTTTCTCTCATCAGATATATGAATACCAAGGGCTACCGCTTAGAGAAGCTGGAGCTATATCCATTCCCTCTGGACATCAAGTAATAGTAGACACTGAGTTATAAGTGGAAGTGCCAGCTGGGCTCTATGGAGAGATCATTGGGCCTTATCAGCAATCACAGCTTGAGCCCCATGTAGCTCTGGGCATCATACTTCCAAGCCATGGGGAAATCAAGTTTTTGATAGAAAAGCTTCAAAATAGACCAATTTGAATATCTGACATCATATTATAGCATATTTACATCTGAACCTGGTTGATCTCAACCAGGTTCATGAGTTCAGTTCTTTGGATGAATTTGATCTGCCCATCAAACTGCATCTTGGCGCAATGGTGGTTGTACTGTGGGAGAATTTATTGGGGTTATCAGAAGATCAGAAGGAGTTGAGGAAGCTTTATTTCTAAAATTTAAAGAGATTTTTGCGGTTGACAATCAAGGATTGGGGTGCGCTCAGGGGTTGTTCATTGACTGGACACTGGGGATCATCCCCCCATCAGATCTTGACCAATCCGCCAATCACGGGCAGCAGAAGAAGTAGTCACCAAGGAGATTGAAAAGCTACTAGTGCAGGGAATGCTTGAACTCTCTAAGAGTCCATGGGCTTCACCTGTCCTAAATAGTTAAAAAGAAGAATGGCACTAACTGCATAATAATCAACTACTGGAAGCTCAATAGTGTCACCAAAAAAGGTTCATACCCTCTACCAAGAATTGATGATGTGCTGGATCGGCTAGGTGGAGCTCGCTACTTCTTGGCTATGAATTTGATATTTGGTTATTGCAAATTGAGTTACCTTCAGTGAAACAAGAAAAATGTGCTGTAATCATCATGAAAGGGCTTTTCCAACCAACTTGCATGCCACAAGGGCTATGTAATGCCCTGGCTATGTTTCAACAAACAATGGATACCATACTGGGCAATCTGAAGCTATCATGTCTTCTTGTGTATCTTGACAATACTAATGTCTTCTTAGATGTTCACTGAGCAACTTAACAATTTGGAAGAGGTATTTCGCCGACTGGCTGAGGCCAATATTAAAATCAAGCCTCATAAATTCTAATTCTTCAAGGATCAGCTTGAGTACTTTGGGTTTGTGGTGGATACAACTGGGCTAAGACCCTAACCAGCCAAGGTAGAAGCTATCCAGAAGATGACTAAGCCAATTAATAAGTGAGATATTCAGGTGTTTTTGGGGATGGTGGGTTATTACCAATGATCCATACCCAATTTTAGTTGCATCAGAGGTCCACTGTTTGAGCTACTAAAGAAAGACACCATGGTTGAATGGATGGAATGACGCCAATGCGCCTTCAATACACTTCAAATGGTGTTAGTTAGTGCTCCTGTGTTGTGCTTCCCTAAGTTTGATAAGGAATTTATATAGCAAATGGACGCGTCACTTTCTGCTGTTGGGGCAATCCTGTCCAGAAGAACAATGAGAGAGAGGAGCACCCTGTGGCGTACTGTAGCCATAGCTTGAATTGTCATGAACGGAATTACACTGAACCAAGTGAGAGTGTTTAGCGATGATCTATGCATATAAACAGTTATAAGTCTACTTGCATGGAGTAAAGGTTAAAGTTGTGACAGATCATGCATTGTTGCACTGGTTGCAGAACTTAAGAGAGCTTAAGGGGTGACTGGCCCGATGTTCTCTTAAGCTGCAAGCTTAGAACTTTGAAATTCTCCATTGTCCAGGAGCCAAACACCAAAATGCTAATTGCTTATCAAGTGTGGGATCCGCCAAGGGATGCCACAAATAATTTGTTTAAAGTGAGAATTTTTTATTATTTATTTGAGGCAAGCCAACTGGGGGACAAACATTACCAAAATAGAGAAAGAAATATTGACATGAAACCTGAGCAGGGTCAACTCTGTCATAGAAAGTTTTTTCACCTCCGGATTGGGACTCAGATTTTTCTGGTTACATCATGGGTAAGGTTTTCGTGTTATTATACCTACTAACTGCCAATAGTTTCCTTCAGCTGGCACCCCAATCGATGTGCAAAGGGTGGGAATCGAACCCACAACCTTCAGGTTGGTAGTCGTACTCCCTACCAACTCGCCTTCCACCCCCTTAAAGTGAGAATTTTACTTTATAATAAAAGTAATAAATAACGCTTAATACTTTTCTTTCTCGTTGCAATCACTTTTGCAACCTATTCAATTCAAGACTGAATCTAGTTTGATAATCTCACAGAGGAGATTAGTCTGCGCCCATGTTAGGGAGCAGTTGGGCAAGTAAGGTAAGAGGAGCAGGTGGTAGGCCCGCAGCCTCCAACATTTGAAAACGCCCTGGAGAAACTGGCAGAATAGACAAAAATTTTAAAAAACCGGCAGTCACTATTTCCCCAGAGATACTCGCATGACAAGCATGATGCAACCAGTACATCAACACGCCACACTCCCAGCCACTTTCATTGGTAAAATTTGGATTCTGTGTGTTTCTGGACATCCAACAAATGGCCTTATGGGAAAAATTTTGTGAAAATGTGCACACAATTTTCCCAACTGTGGTGTATGTTGCACCTCACTCCATGTCACACAGTTGGCTGAACCTAGGTTTCAAAAGCAAAGAGGCAGCAGATGAGGCTGCGGTGGTGCGCGTAGTGGTTGACCTACCCCAAAGGGCAATGGGTCATTGAAACCAAATGCACCAGATGGACAAAATCAAACCAAATTTTCCTCACATTTGACTTTTTGCCTACTATGGTAAAATGTGACATTTTGGAACAATACCTGAAAGATGGTCTCACCATATACAGCGAAATACAATCTTTTGAAATGCAACACTTCATGCTGATGCCACACCTGTGCACCAGCAAAGCCATTGCAGTCCTGACCCCAACTGAGGAGATTGCAAAGGACCTAACCCAGATCCTGCACTCCACTTTTATTGATATCGCAGGGCATACCACCCACCCATTCTGGGTGACCGTGGACAGCGTGCCCCCCATTTGCACCCACTGTGATGCATTTGTCCATAAGGCGCACGCATGCCCCACCAAGGAGGGCGTCACATTCTAAGAGCACCCCTCAGCAGCCATGGCCAGCGGAGAGGCGCACTACAAACCAACTGCAAGCACCAAAGAGGCTTTCCCGTGGGGAGCACAAGGCTGCTACCTACTGGTAAAGCCTATCTCCCCACAAGAGTGGAAGAAGGCCAAGCAGGCCTGCAGGGCCACGGCCAAGGAAGCGGCCAGAGCCACCACCGCTATCCCACACTCACAACGCCAGGAGGACATGGAAACCTTTGCAGCAGAAGCAACTTGGGAATCCATCAACCAATCAGATTGGGAAGCCCATGCCAATTGGACCACCCAATCTGAGGATCTGATGGGGGATTTGATCTCACCCAATCATTGCAACCAAGCTCCAGTTAAAACTGACTTGAGACCCATCCCAACTGAAAAAAAAATTTTGCCCCACTTAATGGTGCACCAAACTCATCCGCACCACAAAAAATTCATCTGATGTCAGGAAAGCAAAAAGCAAAGGCTAAAGCCAACGCAACTCTTTCCGCAAAAATTAACAAAAACCCCAATAGCGTTGTGCTAACACCTGTGCTGCTTTGAAGGCCCATGGAGATCTAGAGAAGGCTGGTGGGCCTGGGTGCCCACCCCCTCGCACCTAAGGTGTGATGGGGGAAACCTTCACTTTAGGAACGTTGAATATTACTGGACTCAAGGCCTCCCCATCCTGGGCTATGAAACTGAGTTTTTTACAACACAATTTACCCATGGATATCCTGGCCATCCAGGAGTCCCACTGTCCACGAGGTTCCAAGGAATCTTGGAAAACAATGCTCCTCCCATCCCTATTCTTTTGGTCAAAGCACTGTGGGGTGCTAATTTGGAAAAAAATTTTTTCAAATTTTAATCCTCAGAAACATTCCTAAATGGCCAAGTGCTTGTTGTCACTTTCTTGTGGGCTGACGTAGCGCACACAATCATCAACATCTATGCCCCAAACAGTGCACATGAGCATCAGGAATTTTTCTCATTGGTCAAATCCCTCCCGCTACCCCCAGACTCTTTCCTAGTCAGTGACATGAACTGTTGGCTAAACACACCAACAGACTGGTGGCCTTCCTCACCCCACGCCCCCCAGGGTCACATAGAACTGCGCGTTTTAAAGGCCACCCTCAGGTTAATGGATGCACTGCCACAACATGCCCCGCTGCTCAAAAACATGATGCGTCCCCACATCCACAATGGCCAATTAAGGTCCATGACCCGCATCGACCTTATCCTAATGCCGGCGAAATTCCAACCCCACATCTCCCACTTCAAAACAACAAAAATGGAATTCTCCAACCATCAACTGGTCTCGATAACCTACCACCTACCTGTCACAGCTGCTAAGGCCCCACATTGGTGCAAAATCCGCCCCTCCAAGCTTGCGTTGCCAGGATTTTCCATGTGGGTGGAAATGGCAACTTTGGCAAAAAAGTTTGTTGCACTGTTTTGCGCGGACCCCTTTTCCACATGGGCAACTTTCAAAGATGACACCATCTGCCACTCTCACCATCTCTCCTCCAGATGCTCATGAGCCACATCGGTGGTCATTTCGCACACTCTGGCAGAGTTGGCACACCTGGAGTCCAACATCCCAGCTACAGGATACAGCTCTTCATGAGGCCAGAAGTGTGCGGAGGCAGCCACCCACCTCAACGCACTCAAAAAGCAACACAAACATCGGGTTTGTGTTCAGTACAGGGCCACATGCATCACAAAAGGCAACAAGTGCACCGCACATTTCTTTAAAAAAAATTTGCACCACGCCAGAGTGTGGCCTGCACACAAGTGCGAAGATTGGATGATTCCATTGCAGATATGCCAGCCAAAGTGGCAATCAAAACACAAAAATATCACTCTAAGTTGTACCAATCTGATTCAATTCAGCCAGTCAAAGTGGCGGAATTTCTTGACTGAGCCCACATCTGCACCATTTTCTGATACCCGGAAATTATGAATTTGATTACTCCAATCAAATTATGGACAGCCATTTGCGGTGCGCCAAACCAAAAATGCCCAGGCCCAGATGGCATTCCATATGAGTTCTACAAAAAGTATTTCAAATATATATCCCCATTGCTGCTCGCCTCACTTAACCAAAGCCTGTTGGAAACGCGCCTCCTACCAGGAGGATATGAGGCCTTTACAGTCACACTTTTCAATAAAGGGGATAAGCTAGACTTAGCCAACTGGCGCCCTATTTCTCTAACAAACACATACACTAAAATTTTAACAAAAATTATGGCTAACCGGTTAGGGACTTTAGCATCTGCCACCATCTCCCCAGAACAATTCGGTTTCATACCCAGAAGGTCGATTTGGGATAACGTGCACTCTGTGGCTAATGTATGTCAATCCACAGCCTCTGGGGCACTTGTATTCTTGGACCAACAAAAGGCCTATGATAGAGTGAATTGGGAATACCTCAGGGCCTGCCTCCATCAATTCCGCTTACCCCTTTGCTTCATCAACTTTGTGATGCTGCTCACGGAATCTGCAACAATGGCAGTACGTGGCCCTGGCTTCCTAATGGAAGTAGTCCGCCCTCACAGGGGCTTGCGACAAGGGGACCCCCTCAGCCCACTTTTATACAACTTCAGCCTTGACCCACTACTGCGAAATATGAATGCCCAACTCACCAGGGTCCATGTGCCAGGCCAAGCCCCAGTAAAGAAAATGGCGTTCACAGATGATTGTGTGGTTGGGGTGTCTAATAATCAAGATGCACGCGCACTTAAAGCTCTCATCCAGGAGTATTCCCGGGTAAGCAACGCGGCACTGAACGCTTCCAAAACTGAAATCATCCTCCTTGGTCAGTTTCAGAACTGCTGGACCCCAGCAACTAGTTCCCAACCTGGACCATCTGCTCACCCACGTCCACGCCTTACTAACTCAACACACACCGCTCCACTGGTGCTTCCCTTCATGCCACGTCCTACCATAGGACCAGTACGCCATCTGGGCGTGTGTATGGAGGCAGGCAGATACGCGTCAGCAGTAATGGAGTGCCATATTCTGGACAACATGACGAAGAGAATCGCCACTCTCAGAGCCCACCCTACTTCCCTTACTGGCAGGGTTGTTTTAGCTAACTCTATGCTCCTCTCCAAAGTCTGGTTTGGAGCCCACGCCATCCCCTTCTCCCCAAGCTTCTTCAAATCCTTGTATGCCTTGCTGCAAGGATGGCTTTGGTCAGGCCGCCCTCCACCAGTATGGCTAGAGGTCTTGTTTGGCCCTCATCATCACGGTGGCATGGGCCTGCTTGACTTCAAAGCCCATGCTGCCAAGATCCTGGGCACCTGGATTGCAGCCATCACTGCCCCTACGCTCCCCTCCCAACACTGGTCCCGCGCAGCCCACTCCAACTTCTCCCGCGCCTTAGGCCTCAATAATCCATCGAACCCCCACTCCCTGATGAAATACCTCGCATCACACACATCAGCCCCAGGTCCTCACGGGACTAAAACCCACTACAAACGAATCCTACTCTCCATGTGGAGTGCTGAGTGGAGAATTCATATTAGCGGACATACAGCTCAAAGAGGCCGCCCCTCTCCTCAGTTCACACAAGAGGTACAGGGGCTACCCATCCATGATGGCGTGATCCCCATTCTGCCCCATGTCCTATCCAGGGTGGACTACCTGGACATGATGGACATCCCTTACTCCATTGAGACCCAAAAAACTATCTGTAAATATGTACACCATCCTTTGTTGCAGCCTCAAGTCCGCTTCCATGTGTGGCGCTGCCTGAGGCGGGTGTATCATACAGCTGAGCGCTCTAATGCTTTACACTCATCCTGTGTCGTGTGTGGCCAGTATGGAACGCTGTTCCACCTCCTGGAGAAGTGCCCTACCTCTAAAGTGATATGGCGCGAAGTTCAACGTCTGCTGGGCCAGGATCAAACGCATCCCTTCAGTCTGTCAATAGATATGTTTGCTCTATCAATGGCCTCCTCTCTTCCACCCTCCCTCCATGCTTTAGTGGTTGCAATCGCCATGTGGACTATCCACACGATTGTCTTAGATGCCATCGCAGGCTCCACCCCCACCCTCCCAGAAGCTGTCCACAGATTCCAGTCTCATTTAGTGGACCACTTTCAAGCGTGGATGTTTGGATACCTCCCACTGCGTCGCTGACAGCTGGTCTCCTCCTGGTTCCCAGTCTGGTTCATCAAATCAGACCTTTCCTCCACACATGTTCAGTTGTGGCTACGGCCCCTCCACACGTTCCCTCCCCCTCCCCATAAGTGGCGTTCCGCTGGCAACAAGAGATAATATTGCTTCTCTGGGGTGCCTTCCCTGGTACTAAGTTTTGTCTCTTCTGAGTCATATTCAGAAATATCCATCCCATGGTCAGCCTTCTCTGCAATAAATTTAAAATATAAATAACGCTTGTTAAAGTTTTTATGTTTTTTAAATTTTAGGCAGGGAAAAACCAAGAAAGGTCCTTTTCTCAATACTAATTTTTCCTATTTAAACTAGTTCAAATTTTGAGACCATTGATATTCAATGCAAAAAAATAAAGCTGAGTCATCTAAATTAAAAAATATAGGTTTTCAGCCTATCAGATTGAAGATAAAATTTTTGAGGCAAAACTGACCCATGTGGTAGTAATTTGATAAATTGTATCCAATCACCAGTGAGTAAAATCTTTTCACCTCAGCGGTGGTCAGACTCATGTGGTTATGATTGGTTAATTCATACCCAATCATCGATGGGTAAAATCTTTTCACCTTGGGAGGGTTCAGATCCGAGTGGTAGTGATTTGTTAATTCACACCCAATCATCAATGGGTAAAATCTTCTCACCTTGCAGAGGTTCAGATCCATGCGATATTGAACTCCTCAAATTTGGCTGAGAAGTTGGAGTAGTCCTATTATTAGTTATTACCTTTTAAGCTGATTTTTGTGATAAACCGTATTTTTCTGATGGTTAGGATTCCACCAAGAATCTGCTAAGGTCTTTTCACTGTGGATACTCATAGCGTTGATATCCACAATATTATTTGAAGATTGGACAGGTGATGGGCCAATCATGGTAGCAGATTTGGGAGCACTAATACCTCCAACATTCTTTTTCTTTAATTAAAAAGGAGAATGTCCAACATTGCCCCCCTCAATAATGTTGGGAGGGATGTTGCGGTTATGGTAGTATAGTACCTTATCAGTCACTTGAGATGTAGAAAGGGGGTGCGGAGCTCATTGGCAGCCTGCCCTTTTTTAGTCACTGTTTTTGTGAGGTTGGTGTACATGCAAGAGTAATCTTTCTTGATGGGTTCTGTATTAGCTAGAACTAAAGGGACTCATAATTGAGCAATGACAAGATCCCTTACTTCATATTGATAATGCTGTCATATTCAATCATGAACTGAGTACCTATAAGCATATCATAATTGTTATTCTCCAAAGCCACTGCAGGGGCTGATAGAATAAGCTTCCCAATATGAATGGGAAGGGATGAGTAAGCACCCAGTGCATGGGTGTTGTTAGGACCAGTGGTTCCAGTCTTGGTTGTACTCAAGTCAGGTGCAAGTTTGATTTTTTTATCAATTTGGAGGAGATTATATTCACCGGGGAGCCTGTATCTAGGATGGCCATCACCTGAACTTTTTGGATAACCACTTCAACCTTCATAAGTATCCCCCCCCCAAAAGTGGGCGATAGCGCTAAGACCTCCTTAAGATGGAAATTGGAGGTTAAATTTGCATGCAGTCTCAGGGTAATTTTCCTTGATGGACTTCATGGTATGGCCATGCTGGATAGGGTGAATAAGGTGAGACAACACCTCATCTGCATCGCTGGCATTATCAATAATGATTGGCTCCCTAGAACTTGGCTGAGATATGTCTCTTCAGGTATGGTGGCTTCATCCACTCCTCCAGCATTCAAGCAATCGGGGACTTCCACTTCAGCAGGTACTCCTACAACATAATAGCCAACCTCATTTGTACCCCCCTCAGAATCATCCCCGGGGATATTGGTAATGTGAGGTAATGGCATAAGTTGGTTAAATGAGTCAGGCACATGAGATTTGTCAGCAATAGGTGTGCCTTTCCCTATGCTGACATTTCTTTTCCCTGCTCCTGTTCCTCGGCGTCAGCTTTCTTTTCCAGCACACAGCCTCCTTGTGTCCAAACTTGTTGCAGTATTCGCACCAAGGGCGTTCAGGACATTTTGCTTTGGGGTTTTGCTCTTCAGAGCCCATTATCTGAAGGGGCCTTCTTGTCTTCAATAGCTAGGGCTTGAGGCTTAGGCCTTGAATCCTCAATGGTTAAAACGCAAGGACGATATAATGCTCCATGTGGAACTTTGGGCTTATGGAAATCAGTGACATCTATTAACACTTCCTTGATGTCTTGAACGGTATGGAAATAGCATTTAACTGAGGTGATGTGCATTGCTAACGGAGGGTAAGAAGCCACTCCAGTCAAAATGGCGGCTACAGCATCATCCAAAGTCAACATCTTTGAGGTTAACAACGTCTGTGCTTCCATATAGAATCGTTCTGCAAAGGCGACCACTGACTCTCCTTTTCTGATACTCATACGCATAAAAGCTTGCTTTTTCATACTTAAAGCCTGTTTTGAACTGAACGTGTTTATAAGAGCCTCTTTAACTTCAGCCCAGGTGCTAAGAGCATCCATATGTGGGACCATCACCTCCTGTGCCATGCAGCCCAAACAGGAAAGGATATGTTTGGCCTTCTGACAATCAGTCGCCCCTTCCATAGCTGCTTCATAAATGTATAAAAATGAAGTAATGATACCCTCACCGGGGATAAACTTGTCTTTGAACGTTGGTTTGAATGAATTATGGTCATTCCCGGTAAGGGTATGAATAGCTGGAGCTTCTGCTTCTGATGTTTCAGAGTGGTAGCTTAACTGATCAAAGGTTTGTGAAAGGCGATTGAACTGGTCATGCATGGCTTCAAGCTGGGTTTCCATTTTAGAGAGGGCTTCTAGGGGCTCAGATTCACATAGTCTCAGTTGAGCTTCAATCCCTGATTTATGAGTTTCAAGATCTTCCTCTCGGCTCTCCATTGCATTGACTTGAAAACAGAGTTGTGACATCATTGAGCTTAGGTTTAATTGAGCAGTTTCCACGGCTTTCACGCGGTTCTTCAGCTCTTCCTTCATTTGTATACACCCTTCATCATCACGAGAATAGGAGCTGGGGACTTGTACCCCCTCCTTAATCTGTTCATACTTTTGCTTGACCTGCGTTAGTTGACTATATACTTCCTTCAACAGCACAGGGCTTTCCAGAGAAGCTTTTATCCCTTTTGCTTCAATTTCACAATCAGTCAGGCGACGTGCCAAATATTTGGTTTTTTAAATGAAGTTTTGAGAGCTAGCTCCTTTTCTAGCTGAACAACCTTGGCTGTGAGGGTGGTGGTGGCGCTAGATGGTTCAAGCAACAGATGACGTTCAAGCTTATTAACACACAAAAAGGCCTGAATTAACTGCCGCTCCACCACAGCCACATGCTGTTCATATTTCTCTTGAAGGACATAGTCGTAGGCTGAAAGGTCACAATGTGTTTGCTCATTTTGCTTTTCAAGTTCTTTAGAAAACTCCTCCAACAACGAGTGGGTGCTAACGGAGGATGCATTCAGTTCAACCTGGAATATCTTCATAGCCTCCTTAACATACTTTACAATCCCAGTGTTCATAGTAGTAAGTTGGTCATGCAGCTGTATGATGAAGTTGCAATTAGCTTTCACACCAGATCTAACTGCTCCAAGATGTTTGGAGGTCAGTTGATACAGCTTATCATAGGCTAAATATAGAGCTGCATGGGTATCTAGGTGTCAATGAAGCTCTTCATGATGGCCGGCTAAGAGATGCATCATATGGACCAAGGCAGGGTGAGCAAAATTGTGTACGTAGGTGGTCAAATTTGTAAGATGACCATAGGTCTCTGGGAGGACACTAGTCTCATAGAGAAACAAGTGGCGTTCCTCTACCAACGATGCTCATTTGCGAGATGCAATGTTGCCAGAGTTAAGGATGCCATGAGTAAGGTCTCTCACAGCTTCAATAGCTGGCCAAGTGATGCAATGAGACTCAGGTATTAATATGTGCTCAAATTGTTCAATTTCAAATATTAAAGCAGTAGGGCTGTCCATTCAATCATCATCTTCAGTCTCTTCCCCATTTTGCACCCAACAGGTGAAACTCTCCATTTTTTGTTAATACTTATTGAAGTATTCAGGGGGCTCAACCCCTGTAGTGAGCACCAGTTTGTGGGATCCGCCAATGGATGCCACAGATAAATTTGTTTAAAGTGAGAATTTTAATTTATAATAAAAGTAATAAATAATGCTTGTTAAAATTTTCTTATGTTTTTTATTGTTTAGGCAGGGCAAAACCAAGAAAGGTCCTTTTCTTAATACTAGTTTTTCCTATTTAAACTAGTTTGGATTTTGAGACCATGGGTATTCAAGGCAAAATAATATAAAGCTGAGTTATCTAATTTAGGGAATATAGGTTTTTGGCCTATCAGATCAAAGATAAAATTTTTGAGGCAAAACTGACCCATGTGGTAGCAATTTGATAAATTTTATCCAATCACCAGCAGGTAAAATCTTTTCACCTTGGCGGTGGTCAGACTCATGTGGTAATGATTGGTTAATTTGCCCCCTATCATCATCGATTAATATCTTCTCACCTCAGTGGTTAGACTTGTATGGTAATGATTGGTTAATTCACACCCAATCATTGATGGGTAAAATCTTCTCACCTCGGGAGGGTTCAGATCTGAGTGGTAATGATTTGTTAATTTGCACCCAATCATCAATGGGTAAAATCTTCTCACCTCATGGAGGTTCAGATCCATGCAATATTGAACTCCTCAAATTCTTCAGCTGAGAAGTTGGAGTAGTCCTATTATCAGTTATTACTTTTTTAAGCCAATTTTTGTGATAAACCATATTTTTCCAATGGTTAGGATTACACTGAGAATCCACTAAGGTCTTTTTGCTGTGGGTACTCATAGCGTTGATATCCACAATATTATTTGAAGATCAGGCAGGTGATGAGCCAATCATGATAGCAGATTTGGGAGCACTAATACCTCCAACATCCTTTTTCTTTAATTGAAAAGGAGAATGTCTGACATTAAGATTGCTGACAATTGCAGTTATGTCAGATTTAAGCAATATAATGTTTGAAAAAATGCTCAGTGGGAAGTATGATGACAAACCACCTCAAGTTATCAAATTACTAGATGGACTCTGACCAAAAGTTCCTAAAAAATGGGGAATTGTATAAGCATATATGGGACGTTAGCATGAATATCCCAAGACCTTCCACCCACTCAAATGTTATTATGAGTGCACACTGAGCAGTTGGCCATGGCGGATTCCAGAAAACTCTGAATTGTTAAGGCCGCAGTCTTATTGGAAGAGCATGCAATTTGATGTGCTTGAGACCCTGTCTTGCTGCCACCAGTGCCAGGTGGAGAAGCTGTTCCACCAGAAGTCTTCATACCAGTTGGTAAAACCTCACTTCACTTGGCATACAGTCTCTATTGGTGTCATGGGACCTCTGCCAACTGAAGCTAATTGGTCTAAGTATATCCTGGTGGCAATTGATCACTTGACCAGGTGGGTCAAGGTGCAAGCCATTTGGGATCTGGGGGCAGTTGCTGTGGCTAAGTTTGTAATGGAATGCATCATACAGCACCATGGCTGCCCACAGTTTATCTTTACCAACAATGGAACTAACTTCACCTCCCACATTTTACCCAAGCTCAACAAATTAATGGCCATCTGTGGGTTCTTAACAACCCCATATCACCCTGAGTCCAACGGAATGGTTGAATTGGTTAATGGGACTCTGGTGAATATACTCTAAAAGTTGGTTACAGATAGACCCTCCAATTGGAGTACCCTTCTTTCTACCACAGTGTTTGCCTACAATATAAGTTACCATTCTGCCACTGGAAAGAGCCCCTTCCAATTTCTTTATGGGCAGCACCCCGCTATGCCTGTTCTGCTATATGCCTGTGTAGAGAACACTGGTGGAATGGATCTGCAACATTATTTAACCACCCTTACAAATATGCTGATTAAGTTCAAACTGAAGCGTACTTGTTCAGCTTAGCCAAGAAAATCAAAAATCAGGCTTTTGATCAGGTACAGCAAAGTGGCCTAACACAGTTCAAAGACAGAGATATGGTGCTGTTCCACGATCAGCATGGGTTTGGGTGGAAGCACAAGCTCACAAATATTTGGATAGGGCCACTTGAGATAATAGAAAAAATGGGAATTGACACTTATACTATTAAGGATCCCATGAGTGGTTGGATTATAAATTGGGTGCATGCAAAGTTCCTTTAGACATATAAGCAGTAATATAAGCCCCTCTAAAAATAAAAAAACAAACAAACAAAAACAATATAAAATTTGAACAAAAATATATATGTGTGTATAACTGCTGATGAGATACTTATTTAAAGAATACCATATGTGAGTTCTATTAATTTTAATTGGGGTTATTACTTGAGGTCTTTTGCTTCAATGCCTTCATCTTCATGTCTTTTTCAGCTTTTTGTGGTGTCCCTTTTGTTTTAATTGATGGTACCTTTGTTTTTTCTTCTGCTGCTTTGGGTGTGCCATTGCTTATATGGGCTCATCTAGGGTTGGGGGTGGAGGTGAAGGCTGCCAAGGTGAGAGTGAGGGGCCCAATGTCCACTCTGGGGCCACTGCACTAGTTCAATGAGGGGAGGCTGGTGCAATGGGACTAGAAGAGGAAGATGGAATGGGATTCCAGGGTAACAGGTGAGGTGATGAGAGCTCAGCTGGTTGATTGAGTTGAAACCATTCTTGCCCCACAAGGAGCAAAGCTTCAAACACATGCATTGATGATCCCAGGAAATCAACAAGTATGCCAACAGAGGGGGCTTTAGTCATAAGGGCTGGCGAGTAAGTAGGTGAGTGCCAGCTCAAGGGGAAAAGGCTGCGCCGGCACCAGGCATTCTACAAGGAAGTTTTCCATGATCAGATATGCTATCATAAAAGGAGCAGTTGCAGTGAATGCCGCTTGCTAGGTCCACTTGAGGGCTGTCCGGTGCTGCTCTATTCCTGACCCTAAAGCAGGTGCAGGATACAAAATTAAGTTACCTAAGAGCACCATGATGGGAAGGTACTGCAATGGATCATTGGCGCTGAGTGTGGTGAACACTGCAGTGACCCCAGAGCAAAGGTGAGCTAACTGGTTGTTGTGGAAGTTTACCCCCAGAGACCAGAAGTGGGTAGGAGTGCAGGGAAAGGACTTAGATCAGCAGGATATCACTCACTGCACAAAATGCAGCATCCTATGAACAGACAGAGCCATAGGATGGGGTTCAGCAGGAGGCAGAAGCACTAGGTGACTAAAGCCAGTCACCAGGAGCTGGGCTGCTTTGTTATATGAAGGCCCTCAGGTCTGCTCCCCTCCCCAGTGTAGCTGGGCCACCAGGTCCCTAAAAGGGGCTTTCCAAGAAGCTAAATGGTCTATGAATTCAGGAAGAATCTCTTCCTGGCTAGCACAGTTGTGAGGTCCACATCAGCCTCATCCTCATCAGCTGAGGAAAAGGAAACCAGGGAAGAGGGATATAGCCTGGGTCAGGTAACTCTATACCAAGCCACAAATGGTAGAAGAAAGTGAACTCATGGACTTGCAGATGTTGGCGTGGAATGGTTTGCATAGCAATTTTAGGAAAAAGAGGCATACAGCTTATCATCCAGTCAAGGGGGGGTAATGTTGAGAATCTATATAACTGGATAATAAGCCACCATTATAACCAAGTGGATTATTGGAGGAATTCTGCCAAAGGTTCAATAGACAGAATCTGCCATGGATATTTCAGAGCTATAAGTGATTGATTGCTTTAGGATGAGGTGATAATAGGTCATAATGGGTCTTATTGGATTGCCTTCAAAATAGGATAATAAGGTGATGTCAACCTTTGATAAAAGATAAATTGGATTGCCCTGAATCAAGGCAACAAAGAATTGAAGAACAACAAGCTGGAACCAATGAAAAGATGGTGATACAAATAAACTAAGCAAAAGGGTTGGAACTGACTGAAGTCACTGAGATATCAGTGAAACAAGGGGACTGGAGGGAGTATCTTGAGAGGTTTTGAGAAAGAAGAAAAGAAGAAGATAGGGAGGAAGAAAGGAGTGGACTAGAGGAAGATCTGCTGATTTATTATATTAAAATAAAGAAGTGTTTGGGGGAAATTGCTCCCATTTTTTATTATAAATTAAGTGTTTACAAGTATTGAGGAATTGGCTATTGTCATATCATCTGTTCCAATTGTTTAATGGCTGAAACCCTGTGTGAAAACCCTTTAGTGGGTACATACAGAATCGCCAAGATTCAACAGCAAGTTAAGTAGAAGTTGATTTAGTAGTTTGGAAGATATGTCACATACTCAATGATTTTAAGTATAAAGAGATGCTTGGGTAGCAGTTTGGTGTTATTTGATTGATTTGATAGGCTTATTATATTTGGTCAAGTGGTTGATGGCTTTTGGTCAAATCGATAAAACAGTTTAGCTTTGAAGGGTGATTAGTTATTGGTTGATTTGATAAGTTCAGTTAAGTTTAGCTGAGTTGGTGGTTTTTGGTTGATTCGATTGAGCAATTAGATTTGGCTGAGTGGTTTTGTTTATCTATATATATAAAAGCAAATGTGTATGCGTGTGCATTTGTGTATGCGCGATGTCCAGCCAAAACTAGAGCATGTAGA
The DNA here is from genome assembly GCA_022478985.1 of Massospora cicadina. NCBI lineage: Eukaryota > Fungi > Entomophthoromycota > Entomophthoromycetes > Entomophthorales > Entomophthoraceae > Massospora > Massospora cicadina. The sequence goes on from JAKSZP010018389.1 coordinate 48,416, forward strand.
GCTCTAGAAATTTGGCTATAGGTGGACGGGAGGGGATCCGTATGCATCTCGAAGTCAGATTTTTAATTTTTATAGTAAAATAAAAAGTTTTATATGTAACAAGTTAAAATTTTATATGTTTTTAATGGAAATCGGTATATTGTTACGGCTGAGAAGTTTGATATTCGGTTGATTCGATAGTTTAAATGGTTTTGGCGAACGGTTGGTGGTTTTGGGTTGATTAAGAAGCTTGACGGTTTTAATAAAGAAGTTAGTGATTAATTGATTCGATAAGTTAATTGGTTTTTGATAAGTGTTTGGTGATTTTGGTTATTTCGATACATTTAGTTTTGGTTTACGAAGCGGTTGGTGATTGGTTGATTTGGTATGGTCAGTGGTTTTAGCTAGACAGTGTACTGGTTTATCTATGATAAAAAAATCTAAAATCTCAATTCAAATCGTTTGTTTATTAAACCTGAACAACGTCAAGCTAACCCACTATCAATAAATAAGCTCCAATGACGAGCTATAATAAGAAGCTAAATGGGACCTTTTATTAATTTCTTTCATATTAACAAAGTAACTAAGATAAAGCGCAATTTTTACTAAGCAAACTACTTTTAAAATTTTAATTTATAATAAAATAAAAATACTAAATATTTATTTTAGAAGTAGCACCAACGCTTACACTCTATCTGAAAACCATTATAGCTGTAATTATATTGATATATAAGTTTTACACAGTATTTTACTGTCTTTTTATTTTCTCTCTCTAGTTATTTTTTTATTTTATTCGAGGTGGGTCGACCTAGAGATGATACCGCACCGATTAAGGGGAAATCGAATGAATGGGAAAGGAAGATAAAATCCGGAAAAACCTCCACACGCAGCGTATGATAGGCCAGGAACTCCATGGACCGCCTTTGCTATTCGCTATTTCAGTTCGGGGCATTGGTGTGCAACGCCAACACAGTCATAGTTGTCCCCTACCCAAAGTTCCAGTACCGGAATCGAACTCAGGGAGGCAGCGGTAGAGGTCCCTACTCTACCACTTGGGTATCCTCCCCTTCTCTCTCTAGTTATATTTATATTAGGGTAAGCTTTTCCCTTTGTTTTGACACTATTCTAAAACATATTTTTATATACTTTTTGCTTTTAAGTTTATTAATGCTAATAATAAATTTTATTTATGTTTTATTCAATTCCAAATTTTTATATTTTAACTATTTTGCAAAGCAAATATTCCTTTCGTTAATCTTTGATTTTGGGTTTGACTTTATCATCTTAATCATTTTTTTAAACTAATTAATATTGTTATTGATTCACTTCTCTGATTTAACCTAAAGATTCAAAGCGTATTTACCAGCTAATTATTGTCACTCATATGATATAATAAAGGATTTGTATTAAACTCGAGTTTCAATGATAATTTTATTTACTTTTTTGGCATCTTTTAATGTAATAGATAATATAAAATCTAAATTATTTGAATATCTAAAATTCTATAGACATCGTAGCGAAGCATGGGCAATTAATGCTAGTCTATGATATAAAAGCTAAATTAATAAATCGAAAATCTGAAATTTTATAGACACCGTAACGAAGCAAAGGTAAATCGGCTAGTAATTAGATAAATTCCTTTCTAAAAATAAGATTTTTATATGGCTTAAATTTTAACAAAATACCTTTATAAGTTAGAGTTCTTAAGGAGTTATAATGAGTTCTTTAATGTCATTATTTTTACTTAGTAAAATTCTAATTAAAGATGATTTAGAATAGATATTTAGAAATTTTAATGCTTTCATAAGCTTTAAGATTATACATAATTAATATTATTCATATATATTGAATAGATAGACATACCCTTTCTATAATCCTTAATTAAATTACAGTTAAATCTAGTATAATATATAGTAATTAACTTCTTAAAAAGTTTGGTATAAATTAATTTTTAAAAATTATTAGTTATATTCTTTGTATATATAGCTTGCCTATAATATATAACTAAATATTAGGCACCTTTTCTTCTGGTCATATATTAAAATCTAAATTTAAGCTAAAATAAGTTAGTCTTTTTATTAGACATGGAGGAGTGGATAGCATAATGGGGTGGTTCCTGCACCACTATGGGTTATATTTTGATTTTAACAGGTTTAAAACCAGCACAGGCAAAAAAACTTGGCATAGTATATTTGTCCCAAGGTTGACCTACCTGCCTTGTTTACTTTTTTATTAGATATGATATAAAAAAATAAAAAATGCAAAAAATAAACAGTAAAACTAATGTGAACCCGCTATTATTTTTTAATTTTCTTCATTAAGCAGGAGAATTATATGTATAGCTCCATCTACAGCTTCTCTCAGCTCTTCAGTTGTAATTGAATAGCAGACCTTGATAATTCTGTCTTTTAATTCAAAAATTGTCTAAGGTTTGTGGTATATACCTTTGCTCTAAGGTAACCCCACAAGAACTGAATGCAGGCTGATAGATCTTGATGAACCTGCTGGCCAATGCAGGTTACCATACTTAGATATCAGTTTACCAGAGAAAAGGTATTTGAGTGTGGCAATACACTTACTTGCAGTGTGCTATGAGGCTCCGTCCTGCTGAAACCAGAAGTCACTAATACCAAGACCTCTTATTTGTGGTTTGATACTTTCTTGAAGCATTTGATTATAGCTTTTTAGAATTATATGCTATAGCTACTCCATCATCCTCAAAAAAGTTAGGGCCAATAATATCATGGTAGGATATACCACGCCATACATTGACCTTCTCTCCCTATAAGATTATTAGATAGTATAATAATTAAAATTATCTTATTTGCACTAATTTTGATAATAAACTTTCATCAGTTATAATTAGGTGCTAACAAATTCAGGGGTATCTGATATCAATCTTTTAATATTTCTAAAAAGATACTACTCTTTTGATTTCATTAATTGTTAAAGTCATACTAGCAATATCATACAAATTAGAAATAAAAGTAGCAATACTAAAGTTGCTGGGCAAATCTAAATCATGAGTTTGGCATCTGACTCTAAATTGCACTGGGGAATTTGATTTTAAAAATAAACTAACTATAAGGCTGTTTTTATATGTATTACAATAATATATCATCTTTAAGCTTGTAAGAGCATAGGCTAGTAGAGTTGATTTATATAGCTTCTAGCATCAAGATACCTGTGCTTTGCTATGGTGTTTATAGTTTATCAGATGATTCATATTGATAAACCAAAACTACTTAGCTAAAACCATTGAACGTTCTAAATCAATAATCACCAACTGCTTTGTAAAGCTAAACTTATTGAAATTGAAATAGCTAAAACTAATAACTAAAACATTTGAATAACCAAATCAACCTATCACCAACTGCTTTGTAGAACTAAGCTAAACTTATTAAAACAACCAAAACTATTAACCGCTTGGCAAAACTATTGAAACTATTGAATCAAGCAAATATCAAACTGTGCAGCTGTAACAATATAATATTACTATTAAAAATATATAGAATTTTCACCTCTTAAGTATAAAACTTTCTATTTTCTATAAAATTAAAAATCTGGCTTCGAGGCACACACAGACTCCCACCCATCCACCTATAGCCAAATTTTCAAAGCTCTACATGCCATAGTTTCGGCTGGGCATCACACACATAAACACTTACTTTTATTATTATAGATACTCAACTTGCTGACCTTTATCTATTTAGCTGGTTTGATTAATCTATTAATTTTGGGTATGAGGTAAATTGTTATTTTAAATTTTCTAGTTTTACTTAATAATAATAAATCAATTTAGTTGATAGTTGACATTTGATTTGATCAACTCATTTCATTCATTTCATAATATACTTAACTTACTGAAGGTCATCTATACTAAATTAAATTAAAATTAAATGAATTTATATTTTATACTATATATTAAACTTATTGATAGCCATCTGTTGGAAATGGTTGATAGATTTGGATCACAATCCAAATACTCTACATTTATAGATTTGAGGCAAAACACTCTATATTTAATTAAACTTATACTAAATTAATAGCTACAGGTAGTGAAAAAAATTAAACCACTAAAAAGCTTACCTTATAATAATCTCTATAACACACTTCAAATTTAAGAATGTTATGTTGGGATCAAATAGCTAATAAGACTATTAATTAAAATCAATTTTTGTTGTTAAACTAAAAACAAATATTTAGTGAATATTTTTTCTCAATAACTAAAGACCATTAAAGTGTATAAATTTACATTGAAATTATAATTCTGTAATTTAAGTGAGGATGAAAACAACTATTTAGTGAATGTCTTTACAAAATAACCAAAAACTATTATACTTATTTTTGTGCTAGAATTATAATTTATAAAGAGGAGGATGCCCAAGTGGTAGAGTAAGGACCTCTACCACTGCTTCACCAAGTTCAATCCCGGTACTAGAACTTTGGGTAGGGGATAATTATGACTATGTTGGTGTTGTGCACCAATGCCCTGAACTGAGATAGTGAATAGCAAAGGCAGTCCATGGAGTTCCTGGCTTATCATATGCTGTGCATAGAGGTTTTCTAGATTTTATCCTCCTTTCCCATTCATTTGATTTCCTTTAATTGGTGTGGTATCATCCCCCAGGTCAGCCCACCTCAAATAAAATATTAGAATTATAATTTATACAGTTTTTCTGCAGTTTAAGTGAGGTATAATCAATAAGATAATTGGTACTATGAGATCTTTATATCTAATATGATACCTGGTTTATATTTAATGTTGGAATAACTTACTTAAAACCACAATATCTATATGCCAATGCTATTAAAAGCACCAAATAGATAATTCACAGTACTAACAGTCTTTAATATTATAAATGAAGCTTAATGTAAGTATCCAATTGGTTAAAATTTATAGATAAGCTTTTATAATTATAACTATTGAAGCAACCAAATATTAAACTCTTATCCATAACAATATATAGCAAATACTGACTAAAACATATAGGATATTCACTGGTTATATATTAACTTTTATCTTACTTTAGCTTTTCAGAAAATATTTTTTTAGTGCTCACTTACATCATATTAAGGAACCTAAATACCAGATTTCAAGTTTTTAGATTGTCATTTTTTAGAGATTTTGTGATGACTCAGTCAGTGGTATTTCTCTTTTATACAAAAAGGTAAGATAGATTTAAATCTCCCTTATTTTCTTCCTGAACCTGACCAATGCTAAATCTTTAAGCCAAAGAGCCCCCTGACCCTCTTCCTTCTCCACCATGGTTATTTAACAGTTTGCTGTTAACAGCCTGTTTAGTTAGTTTAAGTTAGATTTCAGTGACATTTTGCTCATTTGAGCATTATATCCCATTTTATTTTTTTTATCATTCTCTTGTCAGTAATTCTTCTCCATGATCAGCTTTGTTGTGTCTACATAATCTAATTTATGGCACCAACAGCAAGGATAAGGTTGGATGGCAGGAGGTCCAAAGGGTCAAGTTGCAGGATCTTTCTAACCTAAAGCACACCTTGGACCAACACTGGGTACAGGACAGATATGCCAAGGCTGATACAGGTGAGGTGCATAATGCCCAACTTTTTTGTTTCAGTCATTGCATTAAAATGGATGAATTACTTACTAAATGATGACAGCTCATTTCAATCAAATAGTGAATAGGGTTTGAAACTTGTTCAATTTATAAAATTTCTGACTTTGGGTTGGGAACTATTTCAATCAATCACTTGAATAAGATTATTTTGAATTATATCACATGGTCAGATAAAAGCAGGCACTTATTGGTGCACCAGGGCTTAATACCACTTTCTCCAATTGAAGATTTCCCCAAGTTGGCTAAATATGTTTTCTCTAGACCAACCTTTCTTGCTGGTCATCTTCTCTATAATAAACATCTATTCATTTACAGTTTTTTTTAAATTATGTGAACTTGGGCAAACCTGTGTATGGACCTCTTTAAGAATGTCTTGCAACATGTTAGCCATTTTATTTGGCTTAATACTACAACAGCATCAGGTACACCTCTGGGCAGCTCATTTTCCCTTCATACTGAGTCACTGTGCACTCTAGCCCTGTTTAAAGCTTGGATATGATCTCCCCTTTGGGATGCATCCAAGTTTTGCTGATTATATGATCACTATCAATGTACACCATGTTAACCACCATCACCCTATGCCACTGTAGCCAAAGCATCTTCTGCAGAGCTATTCTTATTGCAATACTGATGATGGGTTCCCTTGTGTTGGGTCTGTGCACCATGCACCACCAAGTAGGGAACTGGAGAGTTATAGATACACTTCTAACAATAGACAACTAACCTCTTTACTTTACATACATAAACTTTTTCCATGTGGGACTTTCACAAATTGCAAAGTTGTGTGCCAGCTGTTGGCTATGGCTGCGGTGGGGCTCACCACTGTTTTCATATTTTACCAATGGATGGAGCATCTCAGCGTTATTCTTGCTATCTCTGACTAAAAAATACCCACCATTATTTCCCATACCTGGTGGATATGGTTGCTTCACAATCTGATAGTTGTGATTCCCGGAATTTTCACCAAACTTAATGAAATCAACTCAAATAAACTGAATTTCCTTTGGCACTGCATTTGGATGGTGAATGCAGTATACATGAGGGAGGGCCTGGTGGTGAAAGTTTTGGACAATGTTGTACAACCTATCACCAAAGTAAGTATAGGGTTATTTACAGCCCAAAACGTGTTTTATAATGACATTCTATATACAGTTGAGTCAATACTATTCTCTTATGGCTCAGATATGGACCTCATTTAATTGTATCAAATCACCCCAGAGAACTCATAATTGACCACCACAATGATCTATGGTACCCAGGAGGTGGAGAAGAAGTTACAATTATAATATAAAAACGTTTATGCAGTTGCTGAAGATATGGTGGATATGTGACCTCAGTAGTAAGAGTGACCAAAAATCCCTCTCCATTCTATGATGCAAAAACGTACCCTGGGGGTATCCTGAACTCTGAAAAAGATTTTTTTGTGGTAAAGCGTTGGAGTTTTCTGTTATAAATAAATATCATTCAGGTATATTTTATCAACCGCTACTCTTCCATCCCCCTTAGAGAAAATTAGCACAACTATTTTGGTGGATATATGCGCCTCTGAGAACTTCATTGATCAAGACCTAGCCAACTATCTTGAGCTGAGATACTTTCCAGGTGGTATGGTTAGAGGAGGAGCTTCCAAAAGTCTTCCCACATTGAAGGTCCTAGGGTTAGTGGATTATCAAGTTAGCAAATGTCATTTGGCTGACCATTTATAAGCTATCAAAAACCTTTGTACCCCATCATTTTGGGTGTAGAGTGGTGGCAAAAAGTTTAATGTCAGAACTAAATGGAAAGACAATGCCTTATCATTAACTTTGAAGAATGGTCACAAGTTAGTTGCTCATTTGGCGGAAGCAAACTTTTAGGGTAAATTTGCCCCACAGGCCTAATATCCACACTCTCAGCCTTACTCCATTGCTGAAGCCTTCTTTGGAGGTTCCCTTACCTTCCTGTTTGGAGGGGTTGGAATATTTGTTTGATGCAGCTTCAGCCAATGCACTACCAGATCATTCAGAGTTTGATTGGTAGGTCAAGCTCACTGTTAATCTGGTGCATATATCTTTTCCAATTTATCTATTGACATTATGAGAGGAAGCGGCCTTAGAAAGTGTGGGTTAAGGAGCAGAAAGCCAAAGGTGTAATTCTTCAGAGACCTCCCCAGTATGTTCCTCACTTCTCTTTGTGGAGAAGGCTGATGGTACCTTACGCCCATGCATAGATTATGGGAAACTCAACAACGTCACAGTACTAGACTTGCATCCCATCACACTTGACTCACAGATTGCTCGCTATGTGGAGAAGGCCTGAGTCTTCTCCAAACTGGATTGCTTAAATGCATTCAAATAGATACATATCAAGAAGGGCCAGGAGTGGCTGACCGCATTCTGCACCAGAAAAGGAATTTTACAATTTCAGGTTATGCCCTTTGGGATTAAAATGCCCCTGCTATCTTTCAGCACCACAATGATGTGGCTTTGGGTGACCTGCTAGGTGTGTGCGCAGTGGCCTACATGGATGATAACTCTGGTGCTTTCCCCTGACAATGAGTTCCATGCAGTACATCTTTAGCAGATATTGGATCATTTGAGGGCAGCTGACCTTACAATAAAAATAAGTAAGTGCAAATTATTTAAGTTCTGGGTTACATTCCTAAGCAACATCAAGTTTGACCAAGGGCACATGATAACTCCAGACAAGGAGAAGCAATTTGTGAGTGGCTCATTCCAAATTTTTTAAGGAATTGAGGAGTTTTTTTGGGGAGTGTGTACGTTCCTGAATAAATTCACACCAAATCAATCTCAAGTTGTGGCACCTTTGTATAAGGCAAGTAGGCAAAAGTGCTCCAATGTTCCCCAACTTTGCAAGAGGCCTTCCAAGCGGTAAAGTGTACTTTGCTGTCCATGTATGACCTTTGCCATGTTGACCCAATATAGAATTCATTGTTGCTTCTGATGCATCCAACTTCACCATAGTGGTGGCCCTATTACAACTAGGCAAAGATGGAATAAAGCATCCAATGAGACCTTTTTCCAGAAAAATGTCTCTACCAGAGTTAAACTATGCCAAATATGATAAAGATTTATTAGCACTGGTTAAGGCACTGACTCATTGGCCCCATCACTTGCAGGGCTCATCCCAACCCTTCCATGTACATACAGCTCACTGTGGCTTACTGTAATAACGTGCACCTCATGTCTTAGCCCCACAGCAAACCTGCTCACATGATAACCTTGCCCAATTTGTGTTTTTTTATGGGTTTACTAAGGGCATGGAGAATGGTTTGACGAATGCTTTGAGCTGCAACCCTGCACTAGATATAGATCCTAATGAGGTAGAGGTGTATAATACCCACTTGATGATTCAAATTGGGTAAGATTTTGTCTCAGCTTCCTCTCCCTTGGCCAATGGGCCAGTGATCGCTCTTCTTGAAAATGTGGAGAAGTATGGTATGTTCATAAAGTAGTCCTTTCCCAGAAATTTTTAAGCTGAATATGCTATAGTACTTGCTAAGAGCGCGTTGAATCAGGAGGATATAACCTGAAGTTATCATGTGAAGGATGAGAAGGTGTGGTTTTAGGGGCGCTTATTGGTTCCTGATGGACCAATTATTCTGGAAATCATCTGAGACCATCATGACGGAATTGCCATTGGTTATTCTGGGAAGGCGAAGACTTTAAAGCTAATTCACTGCACTTATAATCAGGTGGGGTTAGCCACACTGGTGGGCAGGTATTGTAAAGAGTGCCTAGTCTGCAACCAAATGAAACCAAATTACCAGCCTCTAGCGGGGCTGTTGGTACCAGTTCAAAAGGCTAAATGGCATTGGACTTCTTTATTGGTTGTTTTTATTGAAAATTGCCTGATTCTGATGGCTACAATGCAACCATAGTGATGGTGGACCTTTTCACAACGTTATTTACTTTATAACTGCAGAACTACAGTCATCATGGCTGAGATGACTAGGCTCTTTGTCACTCATGTGTTAGCTCTTCATGGGGTTCCTCTAGAAATAATTAGCAATTGGGGGCTCCAGTTTACCTCCATCTTTTGAGAAAAGTTGTGTAAAACTCTTCAGATTTACCCCTACCGTTCAACTGCCTATCACCCCCAATCAGATGGGCATACTGAATGAGTGAACTAGTGTCTCAAAAGTTCTTGAATTGTTATACCGCTGCAGATCATTCAGATTGGGGTTTCCATCTCCCCGTGGCCCAATTCAGCTATACAACGTCCAACTTGCATCAATCAGTTGTTCCCCCTTCTTCGCCAACTATGGCTTTAATCCCACCTTTAACTTGTAGCCCAATTGTGGATCCAAGGTAAAAGCAGTGGCGAACTTTGAAAAAATGATCAAGAAAGTACACCAGGGGTGAGCACAAATTTAGATGCGGCCATGCAGGCTTACAAGGAGAATGCTGATGGCAAAAGATGAGTTGACCAGCGTACAAGGAAAAAGATTTTGTGATTCTGAATGCTAAAAACATCCCAATCAAGAAACCATGCAAAAAACTGGGACCAAAGGGGATTGGGCCTTATTGCATTTTCAGAAAGGTGGGCCACGCCTCATATCAGTTGGATCTTCCCTCCTCGTTTTCATATATTTGCAGTCTTCCATGAAAGCAAGCTTGCATTGTTTGAGGGTCCCCCACCAGAGACTCCCAAGGCTTATATTGTGGATGTTGTGCTGGAGTAATATGTGGAGGAGATTGTTGCCTTTCATCAGGTAAGAAAAGTACCTGAGTATCTTGTATACTGGAAGAAATTTGATGCAGCTGAGAACAGTTGGGTCCCAGAATGTGACTGCGCCCATGCCCAAGATCTAATTGTAGCATTCTATGCGTTTTTCCCTAAGGCTGCAGGATTTAAGTCTAAACAAGCTGTTGCCACCATAAAGTTGGCCCCTGCCCACAAAATCTTTCCATGGTGAATGCCCCTGAAGGAAGGGTGGAATCCAGAAAAGAGGAGAGGGTGATGTCATGGTGTAAAAATTTATTGTTTCTGGTTATTACAGAAAATAAACCCCAATAAACTTATTTCTGCACAAGTTTGGTTCTAGTGCAATCTGTCCACGTTGTAAAGTATTTGATATTATCAGTTGATAATAGTATGATGACTATTATCCATAGTTGAGTGGAATTCTTAGATATCAGCCCAACGCTCAGCCAGTATTACCAATTAAATGCTCGTGATGTCATGATCATAGGGATTTGTTCTATTTTCTGTCCAACCCAATCTTTGCTGAGATTCCCTGGTGACAGAATCTTCAGTTCAACATACAGTTGGTAGCAATCCCCAATTGTTTCTCCTTCTTCTCTAGATCCCCGCTCAGATCTTTACTAATTTCCTTAAAAGAGTCTCCCAATTATTGCACACAACAATAATATCCTTGAGAAAAATTGAACAATTGAAAGCTGATAATAGTTTACTACTCAAACTATATACTGGATGAAAACTATAAAACTATATAGCTTTGTTATAAACTCTGGTTTAATAATATATTTGAGGTGGGTTGACCTTGGGACAAAAGTACCACACTGATAATTTTTCTAGATAGTACAAAACTCTGGTTATATTATAACCTTTTTTATTATAAGTGAATTAAAGGGAATTTATAGTGGGGATTCAGTCATCTATCCCTCAGTTGACACCTCTTTGATGAAACAGCAGCCATTGCCATTAATTCGCCCATCCTCTTCTCAGCAGCAATCGTCTTCCCCATCCTGGCTAGTATTCTGTCATTGGACATCCTTGAGACCTAAACAGAAAGAGTCAGAAAACATGTCCCTAACGTTTTCCTCTTGATCCAAGCAAACCAACCATATTTGGCTAGCGACCTGCTTAGGTAATGGGACTTGTTACCCATTAAGGCAGGTCACAAACCAACTGATCAATTTTCTAGTTGCAGGCACATAACTTGCATCACAACTTACTAGTTACATTCCCAATCAGTCAGTGATGAAACCTGACTGATCCCAATTGGTAACCTGATAGTTAATCACAATCAGACAACCCTATTTCATTGGCGACTCCACCTGACAAGATCTTAAGAAAACATCCTGATCAATCCCTGACAGTATGACCAGGCGAATATCCCAAAATCCCCTGAACATAATTACTCTGAAATTAGGGTCCACCAATTTCCAATTCACCTCACATTAAGGAATTATCCCCTAGTAAATCCTGGTAATCTAGCAGGATGGGAATATGTGCAAAAATCCCAACATGAAGCTACATGACTTAATTGAGGGCACCAACAGCAAGGACAAGTTTGGGTGGCAGGAGGTCCAAAGGGTCAAGTTGCAGGATCTTCCTGACCTAAAGCACACCTTGGACCAACGCTGGGTACAGGACAGATATGCCAATGTTGGTACAAGTGAGGTGCACAACGCCCAGCTTCTTTTTCAGCCCTTGCGTTAAAATGGATGACTATCTATTAAATGATGACAGCTCAATTCAACCAATCAGTAAATAGGGTTTGAAACCCCATCAATTTATAAAATTTATGCCTTGGGTTGGGCACTATTTCAATCAATCACTTGAGTAAGGTTATTTTGAATTATATCACATGGTCAGATAAAAGCAGGCACTTATTGGTGCACCAGGGCTTAATACCACTTTCTTCAATTGAAGATTTCCCCAATTTGGCTTAATCATGTTTACTCATGATTAACCTTTCTCATAGTTCATCTTCCTATTTTAGATATTAATTCATTTACAGTTTTCTTATTAAATTTATGTGGACTTGGGCAAACCTGTGCATGGACCTCTTTAAGGATGTCTTGCAACATGTTAGCCATTTTATTTGCCTTAATATTACAACAGCATCAGATACACCGCTGGGCATCTCATTTTCCCTCCATAATGAGTCACTGTGCACTCTAGCCATGTTTAAAGCTTGGATATGATCTCCCCTTTGGGATGCATCCAAGTTTTGCTGATTATATGATCACTATCAATGTACACCATGTTAACCACCCTTGCCCTATGCCACTGTAGCCTAAGCACCCTCTTCACGGCTATCTGCATTGCAATACTGATGATGGGTTCCCTTGTGTTGGGTCTGTGCACCATGCACCACCATTCATGGAACTTGAAAGTTATAGATACTCTCCTGACAAGCTTACCTTGAATAAACAGCTATATAGATTAAATTAAATGTTAAAATTATAAATAAAAGTGATTGTGCTAGGATTTAAACAACTGACCTTTATAAAAATTTAAAAGCCAATAGCTGAACTGATTATGCTAGAGGAGATAATTTTAAAATCAAATAGGTTTTTGATTCAAAGTTCTGAATTAGTTTAACTCACTAATTAGCCAAGTGACCACTAACCACTTAAAAACTATTTTTGAAATATTTTTTCAACCAATTATCTAACTGCTCAGCAAAACTCTATACCAATTAATATCAAGACATATAAGCTTTTCACTTGCTACTTATAAACTTTTTATTATACTATGAAAATTAAGAATTTTTTTAGTGGATATCTACATCACATAAGGAATCTAAATAACAAATTTTAAGCTTTTAGGCTGATATTTAAACATATAGATTATGTGATAAGTCAATCAGTAAGTAGTCAATCTTCAGTCAGTGGTATAACTCTTTTAAATATATAGACTAGCACCCAATACCCAAGCTTGGTATAGTGTCTATAAACTTTCAGATGACTTGAATTGATTAGTATAAATTTATACTTTAGATAAACAATAACTACTCAGCCAAATCTAATTGTTCATTTGAATCAACTAAAAAACTTTGATTACTCAGTCAAAACTAACTATTTTTATCAAATTAATCAATCTCTAATCACCCCTTAAAAACTAAACTGTGTCCTATCAAATTAACCAAAAACCATCAACCACCCACCAAATAAAATAAACCTATTAATCAATCAGATAACAACAAACTGCTACTTGAAACATCTTCTATACTTAAAATCGTTGTGTGACATGTCTTCCATACTGCTAGGATTCCTACCCATTTTGGATATTTGGATGAGTTAAATGATGGGATTTAACTAAAACCATCCAAAAAGCTGAAATCATAATTGGGGATAAATCCCAGCTAATTTTAAGCCCTAAAATTGGGGTTTAAACCCAATCTATGCGGCAAATGATTGCTATTTAGGAAATGAGAAGTAGATCTTGGCTTAGTATGCATGGAAATGAACGGATAACCTCTCAGATCTCCCTTATAATTACATTTATAAGCAAAAGGATTACTCTCTCTTTTATAATTTTTAAGGAAAAATAGGTCAACCTATATATAGAAGATAATTCTCCAGACATAGTATCTGGAATTAAGGCTTTTGACCAAGAAAAGCAACAAGGGATAATTCCAACACCCAGGAGCTTTGGGTCCCCTGGCCTTAACAAATTAAGGGATATGTGATATCACTCCCATGGTCCCAACACAAATTATCAAATCAACTTAAACTTAACTTGCCAAAAGTATGAATGCTTTATTTTACTTAATATAATTCATTTGTAAGAATATTAAATAAATTTCATCTTTATGCACTCCTTCTCCATATAAACTTTAACTATGCCAAATCTCACAATCCTCTGTTCATGCAATATGCTTAAAAGGGGATTAAAGTTTTCTTTTAACGTATTAATAAAAAGATAAACCCAACAACCACTCAACCTAAAACTAAAATGAACCTATCAAATCAAGTCTAATACCACCAACTGCTTGGAAAACCTATTATAAACTACCAAATTTAATCAATTAATCTGACTGATCAGCTGAAATGATATACTGATTACCTTTAAAGCATATATAATTCTTAGTTAATTTTTAAATTTCAAAAATAAAATTTTTTATTCAAGGTGGGCTGACCTGGGGATGATACTGCATCAGTTAAGGGAATCAAAGAAATGGAAAATGAGGATAAAACCTGGAAAACCTCAATGCACAGCATATAATAGGCCAGGAACTTTATGGATCACCTTGCTATTTGCTACCTCAGCTTGGGGCATTGGTGTGCAACGCCAACACAGTCATAATCATCCCTACCAAAGTAATCTATGGGATTGAACTTAGGGAGGCAGTGGTAGTGAGTCCATACATATAAAATTCTTATTTCTTACATATATATTCTTTTATTCTATTACAAAAATCAATTTAATTAGATTTGAGGTTCACATGGACCCCCCATCCACCTAAATTTTATAATTTTAAATTTTAATTGAGGTGGGCTGACCTGAGGATGATACCACACTGATTAGGGAAGTGAAGAAAATGGGAAAGGAGGATAAAATCTGGAAAACCTCCATGTGCGGCATATGGTAGACCAGGAACTCCATGGACCGCCTTTGCTATTTGCTATCTTGGTTTGGGGCATTGGTGCGCAAAACCAGCAAAGTCAAAATCATCCCCTACCCAAAGTCCATTACTGGGATCAAACTCGGAAGGCAGTGGTAGAGGGTCCATACTCTACCCCCCATCCACCTATGTTTAAAAATTTAAAGCTCAATATGCCATAGTTTTTGCTGGGTATTTCACACATATAAACACTTGATCTATAAATAAAACCTAATGACAGTTTGTTTATTTGAGGTAGGAGGAGCTTACTGATAAGTGGGAAATAATAAAACTTATTAACTTGTCAAAATAGCTACTAAACTATATAATGAAACCTTTTGATCTATTAATCAACAAAAAACCACTCAGTCAAAACAGATTTAACATGTCAGGTGAACAGCAAGTGAGAATTAGATTAGCCTGCCAGCCTAGGTGCCAAAGCGCCCAAATGGAAGACCAGAATGCCAAAGGCACTGCTGCTAGTATGATGGATATGGAACTGGGAAGGAATTTCCCCAATAACTGCCAGTGAGCCAGAATTTCATATAGGCACAAAATAAAGTACCAGATGCACATGGCCATTAACCCTGAGGGGTATGAGAACGTCAGCGCATAAGGCAGCTTAATTTTTAACATGTAAAAATTAATTTTTGGGGAAGGATTTTAATGGAAGAATTTAGGAAAGAAAAATTGACCAACAATTTTTTTCAGTGCAATGCAACTGATTGAATAGTAGTCAATTTAGAGGGAAACAAGCCAGTATTGGGTCCTGCAAGTTTGACCTAACTGGCTAATTGTTCAGGAATGGGAACAAATAATTTAACTGGGAAACAACATTGAAATATTTGGTGGCAGGCTGAGTCATTGTTGGTTCAACCTCAAATGTCTGAACTGAGGCTTGACTGCGTTTCCAAGAGTTGGCGTGATGGCATTTATCCCAACAAGCAGCAGGAATCCCCCAAGGCCATCCCACATAGGGGTGGGACCATTTGGTTGGGAACAGGTTCAGGAAGCCCAACTCACCCATGCTCAGTCGCTGGGATGTTTAATTCAATCAGTGGCATTGCATCAGGTGCACCACCCAATTTGCTAGCAGGGAGCTTTGAACCTTCATCAATGGTGTCTGATGCTGTTACCTGCCCGTTGGGGATGATCCCTGACGATTTTGGAGAGGGGGTGATTTTTTCAATCATCATATTAACTGAATTGAAAATGTCAGGCATTCCAACCAATAGATTGTTATTTATACTTTTTTGACCATTTGAAATCTGAACATTGGGCTGATTGCCACTTGAATTAGTTCTGATTGATTTCATTTCAGTGATCTCAGCGCAGATTTCACTGATTCCCTGTAGAAGTTCTGCTAAGGTGAGTGTGGGTACTGGGGGCAGGTTTTGAAGCGGAAGAGCTGTTACCCAGCGCTTGTCTACCACGTGAGTGAGATCGCCCTGAGTAATGAGAGGTACAGCCATCCTCTTTGGTGCCTTCTTGCTTTAGAATGGAAAGATGGCCCAATCAACGCCCAGAGGACATTCCCCAGGACTTACAGAACACAACAAAAAACAATCATAAGCCACTTGATTTAAATCAATTGAACCAATGAATTAACTAAAACCCACCAACCACCTGACTAAAACCAATTGAATCTATCAAATTAACTAAAGCCCACCACAACATGACTAAAATTAATTAAATACATTAAATCAACCGATTAGTAACCAATTATCTAAGTTCAAATGCATCAACTGAACAGCAGCTGATCTGTGATCTAGAACTGATGTAGAAGTGACATAAAGCTACAATTTAACAAATTATTTTATTAAAAATGATCAAAAAACTGAAGTGTAAAGCTTTAACTTAATAGCATCTGATCCATAATCTTAAGCCTGATGCAAAAATGATGTAAAAATGGGTTCAGCTAATCACAGTATTAAAATTTTGGGCACTGTCTTTTATATGGTAATAGGACTAGCTAAAGTACCCAGCATTGCCAGGGTTTCTTATATAATAGGCCAATATAAAAATAGTTTTTAAAACCTGGAGTCTTGCCTTGCACTAACAATTGTAACATGACTTTAACTAGATTTCTTTTTATATAAAATAGGAGCACCATTCTTGATATAATTTATTAACAACATATCCTATGATAATACAAATATATATCATAATATTATTTGCACTTATTATATATAGTTGAATTATTTCAATCCCAATTTATACTTTTTTATTTAACTGAGGCAAGCTGACCAGGGGATGGGCAATACCAAGTATGTGTGGAAAATGAAGATAGATAAAATTGGGTACCCCAGGGTACTCAGGTTACCTCTGTTGCCAGCGGGACTGCCAGGTATGGGGGTTAGTGCGTTACTCTGAGAGGGTTTCCACAGTTATGGAGCAGGTGTGGAGGAAGGGGTCTGTGTGGAGGAACCAAAGTGGGAGCCATGATTCTATGAGCGCCTGTTGCCTTGGACTCATATATCCATAGATCCAGGCTTGGAAGTGATTTAATAAGTGGACGTGGAACCTGTTGATAACCTCATGGATGGTTGGGACTGTGCCCTTTAATGCATCTAAGGCAATGGTGTGGATTGTCCACATTGCAATGGGTATTATTAGGGAGCAGAGATTAGATGGGATTGGTGACTCAATCAGGAGCGCGAGGAGGCTCTTTGCAATAGAAAATTCCTGCTCGTTTTGGAGCTTAAGCAGGCGCGCGACTTCCTGCCATATGGCTTTGGTTGGGGGGCATGTTCCTAGTTGGTGATGTAGGGAGCCCTCCCTTCCACATACTGTGCAGGTTGCATGGAGGGAATCGGAGTGGTCCGCCATCCTATAGGTCCATCTCAGACAGCGCCAGGCGTTGGCTCTTACCCTCAGCTGTAGGAGTGGGTGGTGCGTCATTCTCCACACTACCTTCCGTGTAGTTAAGTCATAGGGGATGTCCAACGCATCTAGGTATTTGATTCTAGCGATGGTTGGGGTCATAGCAAGCATGTCTCTCTGGGGGTGGTTTTCTGGATTTCTTAAATTGAAGTGGGGTCTGGGTCGTCCCCTTCCCTGCACAGTGCCAGTGTTCTTTATGGTCCATCCCATGCGGCAGATGGCTTGGAGGATGTGTTTGAAGTGAGGGGGGTTACATGAAGTCCCATTGCGGTAGGGAGTTTAAAAAGTATGATAGTAGTCTGGGTGAGCTATGTGGGTTGGTTAATTTGAGCGCCTGTGCAAAGTTAGTCCTTGCTGCCCTGAAACAGTGTTGTTGCGGGAGGTCTGGGGCAAGGACTTCCTTTATCCAGGTACCCAGGATGCGGTTGGCGTGGCTCTCAAAATCTATTAGTCCCATGCCTCCACTTGAGCGTGGGCCAAAGAGTGTTTCCATCTGTATGGGAGGATGGGATCTGGGCCACAGCCAGCCCTGGATGAGCGCGCGAATTGAAGTTATGAAGGTGGGTGAGAAGGCAATCACGTGGGCAGGGTACCATAGTATTGGGAGGATGAGTGAGTTAGCAACTGTTACTCGCCCTGTTAGTCCTGGGGATCTTTACTTGAGGGAGGCGACGCGGTTGGATACCCACTGTAGTAGGTTGCTTTCCCTTGTCTCATTGGCATATCCCCCTGTTTCCAGCCATATCCCAAGGTGGCGGACAGGAGTGGTGGTAGGAGGTGATGCAAAGGGTAAGATGAGTGGGTTTTTTCTTCATATGGGGGTGTGAGGTTCTGGTGTTGTAGCCCAGTTGTTAGTGTACTTGCCTAAGAGAATGATTTCTGTTTTCCTTTTGTTAAGCGATGTGTTGCTTACCATGGAGTATTCCTCTATGGTGCGTTTCAGCAGTTGGGCATCATTGTTGTTAGCTATACCAGCCATGCAGTCATCCGCAAAGGCCAGTATCTTGACTGTTGGCTGGCCTTGTGCAGTTATGCCCATGAGGCGTGAGTCAGTTACGCGGAGGAGTGGATCAAAACTGAAATTATACAGCAGTAGGCTGAGGGGTTCCCCTTGTTTGATCCCTCTATGTGGTGTGATATTGTTAGTTAGGAAGCCAGGACCGCATACAGCCATGGTTGCAGATTTTGTGAGGAGCATCGCCCAGTTTATGAATCTGGGTGGTAGTTTGAAAGCGTGTAGGCATTCCTTTAGGTATGGCCAGCTAACGCGGTCATATGCCTTTTCCTGGTCTAAGAAGATCAGGGCTCCAGTTGCTTTGGACTGACATATGTTTGCAACAGGGTGTATGTTGTTCCAGATTGAGCGCCCTGGTATAAACCCAAACTGGTTGGGTGACAGGACGTTAGAGGATATTGCGCCTAATCTTGATGCTAAAATTTTTGTTAGTTTTTTGTATCAGTATTGAAAGTGCAATTGGACGCCAGTTGGCCAGGTCCAATTTGTCACCCTTTTTATACAGGGTTATGTCATATGATTCATAGCCACCAGGTAGGAGGCGTGTTTCCAGTAAGCACTGGTTCATAGACGCCAATAGGAGGGGGCAATTTGCTAATTTTTTTTTGTAAAATATGTAGGGTATCCCATCAGGCCCTGGGCATTTCCTACATGGTGCACCGCGGATTGTATCCCAAAGCTCCTCCCATGTTATTAGATTTAGTTTATTGTAGTATGGCGGTGTGCTTTGTATTCCAGTAGCATTTATAAATTCTGCAATTTTTAAGGGTCTATCAGTGTATCGCGGTATAATTTAGTGTAATAACAGTGTACTTCCACCTTGACCTCCTCAGGGTCAGTTGCCACGGTGCCATTGGTCTTGCGGACCTGTATGCACGCGGGCTGGTTGCTGCAGGAGTGGAATTGGTGGAAGAAATATGTCAAACATGTTTCGCCTTTCTTTATTAAATTACCTTTGTTTGATACTTTGATTCTGTGTTGGTGCTCAAAGATGAGTGTATTTAGGCGAGCGGATTTTTCACCCATTTGCGTCCCCAGTTATGGCTATAACCAGATCTTGGGATATTTAGCTCGAGGTGGTCCAGTTCCGCCAAGGTATGTCTGATTGTGGCTGTGTTAACAGTGTACTTACATGATGCGGGATGTTGAGTTTTGGTGATTAGTTCCATTTTGAATTTTGCCTAGGTTACAATGGGATCCAAAGTGAATGAGGCTGTGAATTCTGGGTTCGTAGCCTTGTGTTTTACCAAGTCAGATATTTTGGGAAATTTTATGTTTTCTGGGTGTAGCTTCCTCTAGGGCGACGCCTGTGCATGGGTTCAGGTTGGCAAGAGCTGCACTGAAACTAGTTGGCAGTTGGAAAAATTGACTTTTTTTGTTGAAAATTTGGAGATGCTTGATTGGTGGGATTGTGGAATGAGGATATGGTCAATGCATCTCATTGATATGAGTGCTCCCTCGCATATGTTTGGCCATGTCATGTGGGGAAGGAGTGGTGAACTGGGGGGAGGGCATCCTGAAGGCCAAGGGATGCCTTCATTGTGTGGAATTTAATGTGCCCCAGTGGGTGTCCCCTGGGGTTAGGCCATTGGTCCATGTAGGGGTTATCCCAGAAGTTAAAGTTGCACAACAGGATGGTATCTGGTGGGAGGGTGAGTGTTGGAACGGTTTCAAGAAATTGTATTCTCTCAGCTGCGGTGCACAGTGCATAGATGCATGCTATTTAGAGATTGTTTCCTCTTGGCATGTGATTATTGCTACCAGGACGCGGCCATGAAGGTATGACGAGGAGTTTTTAATTTTTAATTTTTTGTTATTTTAGACAATCACCCCACAGTGAGGCGTCCACACCAATTGGGATGGGAGACCCTGGCTGACCAGGATCCTTCTTCCCCCTGTAGACAGTGGGTTTCTTGGATGGCCAAGATGTCTACAAGGGGTTTTCGCAGGAAGTCCAGCTTTTTAGCTTGGGACGTTTGAGCCCTGGCTCCCGCAATGTTTAGCATCCCTATTGACACTGAGGTGCCCGCGGCGCCTCAAGAGTGGTTGGGAGGGCCCTCTGGCCCTAACCCACTGCAGCTCATTTTGGCCATGATCCGCGTCTGTACTCCTACTCTCTCAGTGACAATGTCAGATCCCTTGTTCTGACCCAATTTTTTGCGGGAATTGCAGTTTTTGGAATTTGCATTATCTTTTCCTGCATGTGTCTCATGATGGTTCAATGCAGGGTGCTGATTGGATTCTGTAATTTTAGGGTTCAAATTTGGAGAATTGTGCAACACATTTTCGCCCATATTGCAGCTGAATTGTTCCTCAAAGTGTTCATGATTGATGTCACTTGGTGACTCAGTCAAGTTGTTGTGAAAATTTTCAACCTGGGCATATTGTTCTGATTGGTTGGCTTGGTGTATATCCGCTATGTCCTCTTGAATTTGTCTGGGATTGATGGATGATTCTGCATGCACTGCCACCTCAGCTGCTGCCCGCTTGCAGGCTTTTTGTGCCACTTTGCGTTGTTTATGTGTAACTGGGTCCATGATGGAGTAAAGTCCATCCTCACCCCAGCGGAATGGGTGGTGGCTGTCGGTCATTCTGGCGAAGTTTTCATTACTTTTGTCCATGGCTTCCTCACAGTAATCCGCTCCATTAAGCCCTCCTTCACGGGGCATGCATGTTCCTTGTGTCCCAATGAACTGAAGTAGTTGCATATAGGTTCTGCGCGTTCCAGTGTAATTTGGAATGCGGATTATTGTCCCCCATCCATGAAATGAAACTCTTCTGTGCAGGGGATACCTGATAGGTCATCTTTTACTTCAGGGAGCGGATTGATTATGGCAATAGCTTTGCCCGTGCACAGGGTTGGCATCAGGCAAAATCATTGTAGTTCAATTTACACAATTTCTCTGTAGGCTACAAGCCCTTTGCGGAGCTCCTCCTTTTTTTACCTTACAGGGAAGGTTAGTAGGGAGCGAGTCAAAGGAGATGAACACAGTTTTTGCTTTGGTCCATCTGGTGCACGCAGTGCGCACTTTTCTTTTGCCCTCAGGAAGGGTAATTTCAATGCAGACTTTTGCTACGGCATTTGCTTCTTCATCTGTTTCAAAACCAATATCAATCCAGCCATGGCCCATGTTGTTGGTAGCAACATATACCGCGTGGAGGAAAAGGGAGGGCTGTGCCTCACATGTTTTCTTTCACAGGGTCGGGGACTCATCCCCAAGGAAGAGTTGAAGCCCGTGTTCTACCTTTGAAAGGGGTTGGTTACACTGGATGTAAATGTATTGATCTTGCTTTGTAGCAAATGCCATAAACCCAGACGGTGTCAGAGTTTGTGGTCTCTTGGCAGCTTGGGTCCTGGTCCCCCTCCAGGGCGTTTCTTGCCCTTGGTTGCACCATTTTGCGCACCTCTTGATGCGACGCTCACCCAGGTTGTATTAGATCTATTATTAAAATCGCTCATCTCTCCTGTGTGATTATCAAAAATTGCTGTTTGAATCAAATCATAGTAACTAAAGTGATTATTATGGGAAAAGAAGAAATAGATTATACTTTTTTGTTTTTGCAATTAATATTTTCTAATCTGCTTTACAATATGATAACATAGTATTTATGCTTCACAAAAGTGCTTGCAAAAATTTATAGACTAATATATAAAAAGTATATATATATTGAATACTAAAAAGCTTATCAATGCATAAAGAAATGATGAAGTAAAAGTCAAGATATATTATCTGATAAAAAATACAAAATAAATATTGGAGTGATAAAGAGAACTACAAACTTTTTCTCTACTTAAGGATTACTTTGTAGACCTTGAGGTTCTCCCCTCAGGTGCAAGAATCATCAGGCTGCTGCGTGAGCTCACTCTTCAGCAGGTTACATAGAACTTCCAAGAACCATTTATCCCTAAAGTCATACCCCACCACCTTCAGTGACTGCCCCTGGGACTTTTTCTGTCATAGCAAAGCAGACCTTGAGGGGGATTGCAGCCTCTTGAACTCATAGGGGTATCTTAATGATATGAGTGGTATGCGTGTTATAAACACTGACTCCCCTTTAGCACAGCCAGTGACACTATGGCCTCAATGAAATTTTTGTGGAGTGCCTTCACTTGCATCCTTGAGCCATTGAAGAGTTTTGGTAGGTTGAGATTCTGCTGCAACATCACTGGAGTTCCCACTTTGAGAAGAAGTTTGTGGG
This sequence comes from Massospora cicadina, assembly GCA_022478985.1. Classification (NCBI taxonomy): domain Eukaryota; kingdom Fungi; phylum Entomophthoromycota; class Entomophthoromycetes; order Entomophthorales; family Entomophthoraceae; genus Massospora; species Massospora cicadina. The sequence continues at coordinate 71,391 of JAKSZP010018389.1, forward strand.
CTGGGAATCCAGGAGGGGTGAGAGTGTTAATGAACTCCACAGGGTAGTGGAGAATGTCATCTTTTTTTGTCACTAAGTTTATAGATATGTAAACCATTTCTGCCTCTCCAAATAAGCTAAGTAAAGAGTTGTTAATGGTGTCAGCCTTGTCATTTTTGGTGGTTAGAATAGCTTGCTTCCACAGCCAATCTATGGACTGCTCCTTAACATTGAAAATATCAGGGTTTATCCTGGGTGTGAGGTCTGCAAGTGTCATTACTGAGCCCAGTCCTGAAGGGGTAATTACCTTTTTATTAGAATTGGGATACTCTACATTCCCAAATTTAATTAGGAGTTTAAAGAATTTCCCAGCAGAAAGATCACCTCATAAATAGACCCTCATGTTCTTCATGAGATAGATTTTCCTGGTGAGTGGCCATAGATATGTTGACTTGAATTACTTAACCTCATCACCTTCAGTTCCTCTTGGAATTACTGGTATAGTATGCTGAAAATCTCCAGCCTAAAAAACAGTGACTATTACATCACTCCATTATTGCCTTGATTTCTTTGAGGGTTATGCTCAGTGCCTCAATTCCTCCCTTGCATGCCATAGTGCTCTCATCCCAAGCAATAAGCTTACAGTCACGCGGTACTTGAGCCATATTGCTTTGTTATAAAATGTTGCACAGGTGTGTTCATTTATGGATGAGGTTGAGAGGAAGCCTGAAGGAAGCATGGGCTTCCTTTCCACCCCCAATAGTGTATTAGCAAAGCCAGAGGATTAAATAGCCAAGGCAATGCCTCACCAGCTTCTTACCTTTGATAGGAGCAAGTTGATTTTATAGGTTTTCAGGTACCACCATGAGGATCCAGGAAATAAATTTGACTATCACCTGAATAAATGCTGCTAAGGACCTACTGATAGACATCAAGCTGCTCATCTGTTAATAAACACACTATTTTTAATTATTTATTCCATAGCATTAATGTTTTAAATGGTCTCCCTCAGATAACCCACATTCCCCAAGACTTCTCATGACCTTGTTGGATGAGGCAAGCCATACTGTGGCAACTCTTTTCCTCCCACAGATAACACTGAATCCCTAATCAGCATCTGGCATCTGTTGTACACCTTGTCCATCACCTACATTGCACTGCCTTGCAACTCCCTCTTTACCTGCTGTATGATATCCTCTGAAAGACTGTCTCTGTACTTCTCCTAAAGCCTTATAGTTTTGGAGGTTTTATGTAGCGCAAACATCATTTTAAGAGCTCACGCATATTCAAAGGAGAATCGCATATAGCATCTTCCAAGGTAGTGTCCCACTGTTAATCATCTTCTAGCAAACCCAATGCTTTGCATGTAGACTAAATGTTGGATGGAGAACCCATACATAACTTTCAGCTCTGAAAAGGACGTTGGGCCTTGAACCTTATGAATAAGCAGGTGGAGATAATAACAAACAATATTGTTTGGATGGATGGTTTACAATCTTCCAAGTGCATGGTCCTTCTTCACTCCTGGCCAACCATTAACATCCTTATCCTTCTTCCTTCTTATGAACTTATTATTCTTATACAAATTAAGGAGGAACCTTAGTAAAGTAGGGTTTTTGCAAACTTGTCATTTTGCAAAGCTCAAAGAAAGCTAAGAGCGTTGTCTCAGGAGTGTTGCTAATCTTCCCAGACAAGTCGTCATAGGTGAAGTGTACACTATGAATATTCTCAAGGTGAACAGCAAGATGAAAAACAGTGGGTACCTCTCATAAACTGGAAATGCCAATATCCTCCAAACTTCTTCTAAGCTACTGATGTATTGCCCATTCACATACAACTTCACCTCATTAATCACTTTAATCAGGGAAAAAGCTTCATAGTCACTGCCCTTGTTCAAATACTTGCAAATGTACTTGATGGACTTGACAGAGTTTCATATCTCCACATTCTTTGAGCATTTAAAATATTTAACTAAACAGGGTTATATGGCACCACCCAGCGGTTGTCCATCTCTATCCAATTAAGTACTATGGTAAAGCCACCATCAGCTGGAGACATACTCCAATACTGTGGTTATCCACTGTATCCTGTCTGTGTATCCTGAGAAATAGCTGGCGGTACCTCTTACTGCAATTGCCTCCTTTCATACAGGGCGAATTGCAAATAATCTGCCACAAAGTTCATGGATCATATTTGTTTTGACAATATTATGGAGTAGAGGGTCTAGCTCAGAGTTAGGTATTTCAGAACAGATGACTTTGTCAATATCAGGAAAAATGTGATGCTCTAGCCATAGCAAGATGTGGATATGAGGCATACCTCATTTTTGCACTCCATAGAGTAGATAGAAACACCGTACTTTCCCAAGAAGACTGCCCTTGATTGTAAGAACCATCTTCTTCTTCACCTTGATATGAACCATGGCTATTATGTCATAATGATCATAGTACTTCTTTCATGGCTACATGACATAATTGAGGAGACTGATTTCAAGGACAAAGCTGGTCTTCAGGAGTCCAAAAAAGTCAAGTTACAAGGCCTTACATGAATTGAAACATACCATGGACCAACGCTGGGTAAAGGCAAGGTATGCAAGGTTGCACCTGGGTATATGCGTGATTCTCAGCCTGACGTTACAGCAAGGGCGTTAAAACACCCCAGCTATATCCTCAATTCTAACGGTTTGTTACAGTTATTGGGGAACATGGGATTCAAAAAATGTTCCCTTTTTAAAATTTTAAAGTTGGGAAAAGCCAATTTGGAATCTATAACTTGAGTTCAGAATATTTTGAGTTGCAGGATCCTGGCTGATGGAAGAGTGCAACTATTGGTTCGCCTAGGCTTATCACCACTTCCAAAAATTGACATATCCCCCCAGCATCTAAATATGTTTCTGAAAAACCAACTTTCCTCATTGATCACTTGTTTATTAAAAACATAGTTTGTTTTGAGTATTTTATATGCAATTGTCTAGCTTTGTTTGACAACCTTCCTCAGGTCATTTAAGTCAAATGGGTGCCATCCTCACTTAGGGGTTCTCTGTGCACCATCATTCTTGGCAGTGTTTTGTTTATCTTTTATTTAGCAAATTGTTTCTCAATAGTGGGATTGGACCTAGACACCATTTCTACTAGAAAAGAGCGTTGTAAATACGCTCCTATCATTAGATGACCAACAACATTTTCTTTGGTCTTGCCAAAGATTTATTACAAGTGGAAGGTTTTAGTAGTAATATTCAGGTGCTTTGATTGTGCACCGTGGTTGTAACACTCTTGTTTATGGTGTTCTCATTCTTAGTGGTGGTGTGCCTGCTAAGCATATCTCTTTTTTGGGAATGCTTTGTTACGTCCGCCCTTTTGAAAAATGGTGGCTATGGACCATTTAAACCCAGTTGCTAGGGTTTCCATTTGTCCCACCGCTTCTCAGTATAACAAAACCAGCCCTGAGTCCCCTCCTCCAGGAGTTGAGTGGCTGCATCGACTTCTACCTGGGGCATCTTGATGGGTATTTTATGTTTATAAAACTGTGTTGTGGGTGTTCAAAGGCATAGAGGGTTTGAAGCAACCCTTGGGGTAAGGCAACCCTGTGCTGCCACTTTGGGATTTATGTGGCTCAGCTTTGCACTGTGGCGTTAGACGTTTTATGTGCCCTTATCTTTTATAAACCCCTGTGCCTTGGGCTTATATGTGTCCATTGTGTCCCAAATGTCAATTTTCCAGGCCGTTTTGGAAGCCCCAGTAATGGACACTTGAGTGAGTCTCACTTCCCCCTCTGGCTTTGATCATCTGATTGAAGCTTTTTGGGTTTAGTTCCTCGCTGCACCTGAAAGAGACAACCTAATTTGTCCATCATTGTTTCACCCAGGGCAGCCCTATAAATACCAGCCCCAAAAACTCGTACACGCCTAAGGAAAAGGAGGAATCTTATTCTTCCATTCTCTTATTTTTGGTCAAATTCAAAGAGAAGCAGGGTCCAGCCCTAAAGTTAAATTAAATTTTTTAATATATTCCACTGCGATGATGTCACCTGCTGCCCCTATAAATATGGCACCCTTGATTGATGATTTTTCCTTGAATGGGTCAGAGATTTCCATCAATTCCCTCCTCATTTTGGCAGAAATTGAGGGTCCAAGTGAATCTAGCCCCAAAATTTATAAAAACGATCTAATTAAAATGATTACTCCAAACAACGTTTAGATGGTGCAGGCGGTGCCATCAATGAAGGCCTTGGTGGTGATGGCCTTGGATAATGATGCACAACTAGCCAAGGAATCTGTTAAGGCCTTACTAATGCATGAAAAGCGTTTTATAATGCACAATATATACAAAAAGCAATTCTTCAGCTCTTGCAGCTTTGAGACAGACCCCATTTCTTTGTATCAGATTACCACAGAGAACCCGCGCTTGACCCTATCATGATCCGCAGGACACAGTAGTGGTGATTAAGTAAGATTACAATATGTAATTTTCAATGCAACTGTTAAAGATATGGTAGGATATGTGGCCGCAGTAGTGAGAGTGGCCAATTATCACTCTCCACTTTTTTGATGCAAAGACCGATCTTTATGGCATGCTTATGCTTCGAAGATTTTGCTGGTTAAGTGTTGGCGTTGTCTGCTATTAATAAAGACCATTCTGGATATTTAATTCTGGCTGCTACTATTTTATCCCTTTTAGGGAAAATCAGCATAACAATATTAGTGGATACCGGAGCCTCTAAGATTTTTGTTGACTAAGACCTAGCAGACTATCTTTATTTAAGTTACTTGCCAGGTGTTATGGTTAGAGAAAGGACTTCCCAAAGTATTCCCACGTTGAAGGTCCTAGGGCTAGTGGATTATCAAGTTTTCAAATATTATTTGGCTGACCACTTTCAAGCTATCAAATAACTCTAGTGCCCCATCATTTTGGATGTAGAGTGGTGGCGAAAGGTTTGACGTCAGAACCAACTTGAAAGACAATATCATATCCTTAACTTTGTAGAATGGCCATGAATCAGTTTTTCCCTGTCTGAAGCAAACTGTCTGGCAAATTGCCCCAATGGCCCAATGTCAATAAACTCAGTTTAGCTCTGCTGCTGAAGCCTTCTTTGGAGGCACCCTTACCTTCCTGTTTGAAGGGTCTAGAATCTTCGTTTGATGTGGCTTCAGCCAATGTACTACCAGCTCATTCAGAGTTAAATTGAAAATTCAAACTCACCGTTGATATGGTGCATATATATTCTCTCATTTACCCCTTGACTGTATGGGAGGAAACAGCGTTGTATGTTTGGGTCAAAGATCAGTTAGCTAAAGGTGCAATTTTTCAGCGTATCTCTACAGTATGCTCCCCACATCTCTTTGTAGAAAAATTGATGGTACTCTACGTCCCTGAATCGATTTTGGAAATTTAAACAACGTTACTTTACCAGACTACATCACCTTCCTTGGATTCTCAAATTGCTCGCTATTTAGAAGGCCAGAGTCTTTTTCCAAAGTGGATTGCTTGAATGCGTTCAATCAGATATGGATAAAGAAAGGCCTGGAGTGGCTCGCTGCATTCCAAACCTGAAAAGAAATTTTACGATTTTTGTTTATGTCCTATGGGCTTGAAAATGAAATTGATATCTTTCAACATCATATAGATGTGGCGTTGGGGACCTACTGGGTGTGTGCGCAGTGACTTATATGTATGATAATTTGGTGTTATCCCCTCATCATGAGCACCATGTAATACATATGTGACAAGTGGTGGAGAGTTTAAGGGCAGCCAACCCTAAGTTGAAGATCAGTAAGTATAGTTTCTTTAAGTTTAAAGTTACCTTTAAGGGCATCGTTGTGATTGATTAAGGCCACATGATAACTCTAGACAAGGAGAAGGCGATTTGTGAGTGGCCCACCCAAACCTCAGTCAAGAAATTGAGAGATTTTTGGGTACACGCACGTTCCTTAAGTAGTTCACGCCAAATCTATCTGAGATGGCTGTGCCCTTGTATATGGCGAGTCAAGAAAAGGTGCTTCGGTGATCTTCCATCCTGCAGGATGCTTTCCAAGCAGTAAAGTGCACCCTGTTGCCCACATCTTTCCTTTGCCATGTAGATCCTGAAAAAGAGTAATTTTGATACTGATGCCACCAACTTCGCCATAGTGGCTGCCTTGTTACAAATAGGTGAGATGGCTTAGAGCATCCTGTTGGATATTTTTCCAGGACGATGTCTTTACCAGAGTTGAACTAAGCTATTTATGACAAAGAGTTTTTTAGCAGTAGTTGAGGCGCTTACCTATTGGTGACATCACCTGAATAGCTCATCTCAACCCTTCTGCGTAAATACAGATCACCATGCCTTGTTGTACTACCGTGCACCTCATGTCCTGACCCCACGACAAAACCACTGGCATGAGACCCTTGTCAATTTGTGTTTTATTATAATTTTACTAATGGCAAGGAGAATGGTTTGGTGGATGCTTTAAGCTGAAATACTGCAATAGCTCCAGATCCTATGGAGGTGAAGGTACACAATACCCACTTGATGATTCTGAAAGGTAAGATTGTGTACCAACATCCCCTCTCTCAACCCATGAGTCAGCGCTTGCTCCTCTGGAAAATGAGAAGGAATATTGTATGTTCAAAAGGTGGTTTTTTTACAGCCTTATAAACAGAATATACTACGATTCTCGCCAAGAGCAAGCTGAATCAAGGGGATATAACTAGAGAGTACCACATGAAGGATGATATGGTATGGTTTTAGGGTCGCTTATGGATTCCTGATGGACCACTTTGCCTGGAAATCATCTGTGACCATCATGATGGGATCACCATATGACATCTTGGGAAGGCAAAAACTATAGAAATAATTTGCCGCACTTATCATTGGAAATAGTTAGCCGCACAGGTTGCCAGGTATTCTAAGGAGTGCTTGGTCTGCAACCAAATGAAACCAAATTGCCAACCGCTCACAGGGTTGCTGATTCCAGTCAAAGGGCTGAGGAACCTTGGACTTCTCTATTGGTAGATTTCATTGTGGAATTACCTGTGTATGATGGCTACAATGACATCATGATAGTGGTGGACCATTTTATGAAGCTCTCCATTTTAATCCCTATAGAACTATGGTAACTGCGGAGGAGATAGATGGGCTCTTTAAAACTCAGGTGCTCGCCCTTCATGGGGTGCCCCAGGAGATAGTTAGTAATTGTGGCCCCAGTTTACCCCTGTTTTTTGGGAAGAGTTGTTTAAGACTTTAAAAATTTTCATTTGCCGTTCAACTGCCTATCATCCTCAATTAGATGGGCAAACAGAACAAGTGAACCAGTTCTTGGAACAGTTCCTGCAGTGTTAACTGCCGCGGATCATTCAGATTGGGTCTCTCACCTTCACATGGCCCAGTCTATCTATAACAACATTCAACATGTGTCTAATGGTTGTTCCCTTTTTTTGCCAAATATGAGTTTTGCCCACCTTCAACATGGAGCACAGCTGTGGATCCAAAGTCAAAGCAATGATGTAATTTGCTAAAACTATCAATAAAGTACACCGGTGGGTTGCCTCAAATTTGGAGGCGGCAATGAAAGTTTGTAAGGAGAACATCGATGGAAAGAGACTGGTAGGTCCTATGTACAAGGAAGGAGATCTTGTGATGCTTGATGCTCAAAACATCCCTATCAAGCAGCCATTTAAAAAGCTGTGACTGAAGAGGATTAGCCTTAACGCGTTGTCAGAAAAGTAGCCACGCCTCATACCAGTTGGATTTACCTTTCAATCCAGATCTTTGCAGCTTTCATGAAAACAAGCTGACGTTGTTTGAGAGCCTCCCCACCAGAGACCCCAGAGGCTTATCTCATGGATGGGCTCCAGATGTGGGAAGTGGAGGAGCTTTTAGCCTCTTTCAGAGTAAGAAGAAGGCTTGAATACCTATTATCCTGGAAGGGATTTGACGCAGTGGAAAACAGTTGAGTACCAGCGGACAACTGTGCCCATGCCCAAGATCTAATCAATGTTTTTCATGAGCGTTTTCCGGAGGCTGCAGGACTTAAGTTCCACCAAACCATCGCCGCCATGAAGCTGGCCCCATCCCACAAAAACTTTTCTCTGGAAAAAGCCCCTGGAGGAGGGGTGGAGCCCCAAAAGTATGAGAGGGTAATGTCATGGCTACATGACATAATTGAGGGGACTGATTTCAAGGACAAGGATGGTCTTCAGGAGGCCAAAAAGGTCAAATTACAAGGATTTAAATGAGTTTAAACATACCCTGGACCAACGCTGGGTAAGGGCAAGGTATGTAAGGTTGGTTCTGGGTATGTGCGTGATTCTCAGCCTGACGTTACATCAAAGGCGTTAAAACGCACCAGCTACATCCTAAAATCTGACTGTTTGTTACAGTCATTGTAGGAAAAGGGATTCAAAACCCGTTCCATTTTTTAAAATTTCAAAGTTGGGAAAACCAATTTGGGATCTATAACTTGAGTTCAGAATATATTGAGTTGCAGGATCCTGACTGATGGTATCGTGCACCTAATGGTTTGTCTAGGCTTAGCACTACTTCTGCTAATTGACAGTTCTCACCACAGCATTTAAATATGTTTCTGCTAGACCAACTTTCCTTTATGGTCATTTAGTTTATTAAAAACATAGTTTGTTTTAAGTATTTTAAGTGCACTTGTTTAGCTTTGGTTGCCACCTTCCTCAGGTCATTTTAGTCAAATGGGTGTTTCAGGAATTTTACCAGATGGATCCTTCTAATAGTATCAGAATTAGGGGTGTTGATTAGTCAGGCGTGATTGCTGGCTAATCGCCTAGTTTGATACCATTTAATGTTATATAATTATTAATCTAATCTAGGTTCAGAGGAATCTAAATTCGCTGCTGATTGACCATGTGAAGGTCATTTGTAAGATTTATGGTGAAAAGCCGTTGAATCCATTGCCATGCGTCCAAAAATGGTTCTGCTGCTAGTTTGGAGCACCGGCAACTCATGCCAAGGATGCTAAAAAATATAATTATATTTTTATATAGATTATTATATGATCAACTGGCATTTTGTGCCAAGGATGGGTCAAATTAATCTAATTTTGGTGAACAAGATGAGAGGATTAGGAGTTAATCGTTACCAGGAATGGCTGAGATTTTTAGAAAGTGCTGACTTGGATGGCTGAAGGGCTTAATAGGCAAAGTATCCTAGGGGTATAAATAGTCATTCATCTCCTCCAATAAACATCATTATTAACCCATTCTTATTTTAATTGTTAGTATTTTTTATGCTAGGGTATTATAAATGGAATTGGAGATTCCTGACGTTGGTACAAGGTGATGCATTTAGTTGCCGATGCTGCCACCTCCAATACCAGCCTTGAGGAGGAACAGGCGGGAACCTGGTCAACTGGAAACTAATGATGCTTTGATGGCCATCAAACCTGTGGGGTGGAGCGAATGAGTGCCTTGGCAGCCCAGGATGGGGGCAGGAATTGCTGGGGCATTCCCAGATAGGTTGGCAAAGGGTCAGGATGGTAGGGAACCGCAGGAGTGCCTTGCCCACCCAGGATGGGGGCAGGACTCTCCAGGGCATATCACAGGCCGTGAGGCTAAGCTGAAGTCGTTGGTCTGCTGTGTTGGTGGGTTGGACGCAGACTCCAATGGGGTTTGTATGCCTATGAAGGTAAAACGGCAAAAGGTCAAACAGTCTATATACTGGTTAGCCTGGCACACTAGCAGATCCCATGGTCAATTTTGTGACAGTGGTGCTCACTAAAGTGGGTTCTACAAGTGGGTTGCCTGAGTTGTTAGTGGATGGGTTAGGAGGTGGTGAGAGCCACTGGTTTAGACCTGGCGCTCCTTTGAGGGGCTCTGGGGTTTTGTCCCACTTTATAGTGGGCCACGCTGAAGATACCATTTGGTTAAGTGGGGGGCAATGTCAGGAAATTAACCAGATGGATCCTTCCAATAGTATCAGAATTAGGGGCGTCAGTTAGTCAGGCATGATTGCCATCTAATCTCCTTGTTGATTGTTATAATTATGGATGGTATCACTAGGATCCGCCGGGCTATTCACACAGGTTGAGCCCTCTGAACAACGGATGGATGATGTGAAGATCATCAGTCCTTCAGACACACTTGAAAATATATTTAAAAATAGGAGTAATCTCCCTGACCAGATCTTTTATTTATTTTATAAATACAGCTACATTTAGCTGTCCTGCTCATCTTTCACTCAAAAAACCCTACCTCTCTCAATCGCCCATTTCGCTTATATACATCAGCTGCAGGCGATACTATTTCTCATTGCTTGGGTTATTATATTCCGCCAATTTTCCTCAAAATTTGGCTTATTATTCTTAATCTGCTGTCACCCAATTAGTAGGTGATTTACTTCATATTCGTCAAACATTAACACTGCCTTATCGCCTTATATAGAGGCGATCCAATAAACTCATTATATCCAATAAGACTTGTTATATTACAGTATCGCCTCATCTCAAGGCATTTGAATATTCATAACTGATACTGTGTTTGGCAGTTTCTGCTCGGCTGTTCCAATACTATTGTCCAGTCATATCAAAATTGTGACATTACCCCCTCCTTGATTGACAATAGGATCCTACTGTTTATAAGGTCTGAGGAACTTCGTGTGCACTCAATTAATGAACCAATCACTTGTAGGATCCTTAATAGTATACACGTCAACTCCAGTCTTCTCTATTATTTCAAATGGATCTATCCAAATACTAGCAAGTTTATGCTTCCACCCAAATCCATGCTTATTGAAAGAGAACCATATCGCTTTCCTTGAATGGCACCAACCCACTACGGCATGCCTGATCAGCTGCTGATTCTTAATCTTCTTAGCCAAGCTGAAGGAATATGCTTCGGTTTGTAGCTTGATCAGAATGTTTGCAAGGTTAATCAAATAGCGGTGGGGTTCTAATCCGCCAATGTCTTCTACACGCATATAGCAACGCTGGAAGAGCTGGGTGTCAGCCATATAGTAATTGGAAGGGGCTCTTTCCTGTGGCAGAATGTTAACCAATGTTGTAAGTGAACACGGCGGTGGAAAGGAGGGAGCTCCAATCATAAGGGCGATCCATTACTAATTTTTAGAGTATGTTCACCAGAGTTCCATTTACTCGTTTGACCATTCCATTGAACTTGGGGGTGGTATGGGGTCATCAGAACTCCGCGGATCCCCATAAGCTCGTTCAACTTGGAAAGTTTGTGTGATGTGAAGTTGGTGCCATTATCAGTGAGAATAAACTGAGGGCAACTGTGCCGCTGAATAATGCATTCCAGAACGAATTTAGCCACCATAACTGCCCTGAGATCTCATATTGACCTAGCTTCAACCCACAGGGTCAAGTGGCTGATAGCCACTAGAATGTACTTACAACAGTTGCCTCCTGTTGGCAAGGGCCCAACAACATCGAGGGAGACTGTATGCCAAGCAAAATGTGGTTTCACTAACCGATATGACGTCATATGATGGAATGGCTTCTCCACTTGGCACTGATGGCAACAGGAAATAGTTTTGAGCACATTGAAACTCATACTTTCCCAATAGTACCATGGGCGTAACAACTCCATAGTTTTATGTACGCCACCATGCTCAACCGCCCTGTGAGCACTAATAATGATTCCCAGCTGTGCGGAGGGCTGTGGTAAATTCACCGTAGAATTGCCAATTTTTTTGTACAGTTCTCCATTCCGTTATAAGGTATTCATGCGCAATTCATTTACCATTTTGATTACTTGATGCAGCTTGTTGTAATTTCTGCTGAGCATCTTATCATACATCATGTTGCTAAGGTCTGCTGTCACCGCAATAGTTGGTAACTGAGATAAACAGTCCACATTCTGATGCTTTGCTCCCAGCTGATGGAGAATCTCAAAATCGTAAGCCTGTAACTTGAGAGCCCATCGAGCCAACTGTTATTCTGGTTCTTTGAGATTTTGCAACCAGCGTAATGACGCGTGACTGGTTACAACTTTAAACTTTACCCCATGCAGATAGACTCTGAATTGTTTATATGCATAGATTACTGCTAAGCACTCCTGCTTGGTCACAGTATAGTTACACTCATGACAGTTCAGACTACAACTACAAAAAGCAACAGGATGTTCTTCTCCCTCATCATCTTTCTGAGAAAGTACTGCCCAACAGCAGAAAGGGACACATCTGTCTGAACAATAAACTCCCAGTCAAAGTTTGGGTATTGCAGCACCGGTGTGCTGCTCAACGCCATACGGAGTGCATCAAAAGTGGATTGACAACTTTCCATCCACTTGAACACAGCATCCTTTTTTACAACTCAAATAGTGGGCCCCCAATACAGCTAAAATTAAGGATAAAGCGTTGGTAGTAACCAACCATCCACAGAAATATCTATATGTTGCGCTTATTATTAGGTGTAGCTATTTTGCTAATGGCCTCCACCTTAGCTGGTTGTGGCTGCAGCCCAGTTGCATTTAACACAAAACCCAGGTATTCTAACTGATATTTGAAAAAGTTGCACTTTCAAGGTTTAATTTTTATGTTAACCTCAGCCAGCCAGAAGAATACTGCTTCAAGGTGGTCTAGGTGCTCCAAAAAGGTTCAAGAGAAGATGTTAATATTGTCAAGGTATACTAGAACGCATGACAGTTTCAGGTCGCCAAGAATAGTGTCCATGGCCCACTGAAAAGTAGCAGGAGCGTTACACAGTCCTTGAGGCATCTGTGTCAGTTGAAAAAGGCCTTTAGAGGTGATCACAGTGCATCTTTCCTGTTCTGCCAAGGGTAACTCGATTTGCCAGTAGCCTGATATTAAGTCCATCGCAGAAAAGTAGCAGGCACCCCCTAATTGGTCCAGAGCATCTTTGATTCTTGGCAAGGGTAAAAATCCTTTTTTGTAATACTGTTGAGCTTCTGATAGTCTATTACTACCTGGGTGGGTGCCATCCTTCTTTTTACTATTAGAATAGGTGAAGCCCACAAGCTCTTGGATGGCTCCAGCATCCCTTGTTGTAATAACTTGTCAATTCCTTCAGTAACCTCATCTTCTGCTGCCTGAGAGCGGCGGATCATTCAAGACCTTATTGGAGGAAGATCCCCAGTGTCCAATCGATGGACCACCCCTTGAGCACACCCTAAATCGTGATCATCAACAGCAAAAATCCCATTTGTATTTCTGAAATAAAGCCATTGTTTGATCTTGTTGTTCATCTATTAATCCTGTTAAATTACTCCACAGTACCACCATTAGTACATCGACTGATGGTTCAAGTGGTGGTCCAAATTCATCCAATGATCCAAAATCATGAACCTGGCGGACCTCATCCATGGGAATAAGACGTAGTTATGCTATAGTTTGGTGGCGGCGGATTTGCATTGGTTCTCTCTGCAGGTTTGCTAACAAAACCTTTATCTCCCCATGTCCCTGGAGTATAATTCCTGGAGCCACATGTGGCTCAGACTGTGTTTGATGATAGAGCCCAATAACTTCCCTGTATAACCCACTCGGCACTTCTACCTCTAACTCAGTATTCATTAAGACTTGATGGCCGGAAGGGATGGATTGGGCCCTACCGCTCAAAAAGGTATCCCTTGATATTCATAAATCTGCTGAGGAAGGGCCCGAGTTTTGCGCTTCAGTTGATGGTAGAGAACAGGCCATACCCCATCACTGAGGGCGAGGTTGATATGACTTGTATGTATTAGATCCTTTGGTACTCCCCTAGTGGTAAAGTATATTGGGATCTACTGACCCAAGATGTCGAGGGTCTTCTCCATCATATCAACAAAAGCCCTGAAATGACATAGAAAAGCAGTCCCAATTAATATGTTGTAGTTTCATTTGGTAATACAATTGCTGAGCCACAATGACTATGACCTAAAGTGCAGAGGCAGCGCACTATAAGCTCCCTCGGAGACATTACTTACAGCTCCAGCAGTTCAATAAACCATGTGATGGCCCACATCAGGTTTCAACGTCAATTTTTGCATTAACTTAGTGGAAACTATGTTGACTGGAGCACCAGTATCTATTATAGCGCGAACTCTATTTTTCACTACAAAAATATCACAGTATGTACACTCAGAATAAGAAGAATTTTGACTGTTTAATATGTGAACATTTATGGGTTCTCTTTTCCTAAGAAAGTTCATAATTCCCTCTCTGACTTATTGTTCTCTGACAATGGTATCTACCAGAAGGGCGACGTTTACTTTTTTCAGAGTTGGCACATCTGTGGCAGGATCAAGTTGATCCGAGGACGCTTGATCAAGCATTTGACAGGCATAGGGCTTTGGTTGATTGAGGGGCTCTTCTTTTGCCGCCGCCTTAGCTTGATTCAGGTTACTACATTTACTCCTCCAACTGGCTGCTGGTATAAAATTCCGTCATTGTACTGAGGAACTTTTGCAGGATATACTACTATTAATTTGGGGATGTGTTGTGTGGGTATCACGGAGGTAGAGGGTCCCATCTCTACTTCACTCCATCTTTTCCCTGGTAGTATTGGTCTTGTTGTATGTAATCCAATCGGCAATTGCAGCAGAATTTTGCCAAATGACCAGGGCGACCACATTCGTAGCAGTTGATCCCATAGGAACCACATCCTGGGTTATCATAAGCAGGTCCAGACCAGAAGGGTTGGGGTCGCTCAGTATACCCAGTTCCAGGCCAGTAAGCCAATTGTTGATTGTCAACATAATTGGGTCCAGGTCAATAACTAGGTTGCTGGCAGTTGTCATGGCCAGCTCATTGATGCTGATCAAACTGTTGATTATAATATGGTTGAGGACAAGGCGCAGAGTTATAGTAAGGCCAAGGATTACTAAATGAAGCTGGAGGCTGATGATAGTATTCTCCAGAATAAGAGGGCGCCATGGCAGAGGTAGTCTTGTGATCCAGAATTTGGTGGTGGAAAGTTAGAAGATACCCACCATAAAAACTGTACAATTTTAAGCAGAGGTACATCATCATCCAGAAGTGGAAAAATAACATTAGAAAGTTCACAATATGGCTTCACCGCGGCGGACATGGCAATGCACACGTTGGCTTCTGTTAAGTACTCAGCTCCAATCAGCACATGGGCTTCTGTTGTAAATCAATCAGCAAACTTAATGAGAGTCTCATTTCAATGGAATCCAATGGTAAGATTCCGCTTTCCGCTGTGACATTTTTGAGTTTCCCTCAAACAAATGGAGTACGATGTCCTTTACATCTTTATAGGAGACAGAAATACTGGGAAGGTAACAGGTGACCTGATCGGCACTTCCCACATCCAGAGAATGTATTAGCAATTTAGCCTTCCATTTATTGGAGGCTCCTTCCGCGGCAAACTCAAACCATTTAAAGAACCCATGGATGTTCCCATTACGGTCAAATGGGGGTATCTTTTTGACATTAATTCCTCCTTTCGTTCATGGTTATTAGGGCCGCACTGAGGAACAGAATAAGACCCAAAAGCGGATTCTTGATGAGGAGTGTGATTAGTGGAAGCTGGGATATTCATCACTTCTGGGGTGGCATGACCATCAGTAATAGGTGGTACAGCCATTACTGGAGGTAAGTGAGTTCTGAATCATATAAATAACCAGTGCTATTATTGGGAGTGTCATAGCTTTGACCAGCGTTATCTTCTCCTATGCAGGATGCATCTTCTTGATAGTCATCTTCATCCCAGAGAGATGACTGACAAGGAGTAGAAAATCTTTGTTCTGCATATTGCAGCTGCTGGGTGGTATCATTTAGTCATTCAGCAAGTTCTTTGTTTTGTGATCCCAAGATTCGCATTTGACTAAACATACTATCAAGCTGTTGCATGACCGCATTATGTTATTGAAGGAGTTCATCTTTGTTTTTGAGTACTGCGTCCAAGGTAACTTTGAGTTCCTCATAACCAGCTGTTATGGGGTTTTGGGAAGACTCCCCAATGACACAGCCTGAATAAGGCATGGTTGGTGACTGGGGTTCCAGAGCGTTGGGTGGTTGGTCAATGGGCCCCCTGTAGTGAGCCCTACTGTTATAATTTTGGATGGTATCACTAGGATCCGCTGGGCTATTTACACAGGTTGAGCCCTCTGAACAACGGATGGATGATGTGAAGATCATCAGTCCTTCGGAAGCACTTGAAAATATATTTAAAAATAGGAGCAATCGCCCCAACCAGTACTTTTTATGTATTTTATAAATACAGCTACATTTCGCTGTCCCACTCATCTTTCACTTAAAAAACCCTAACTCTCTCAATCGCCCATTTCGCTTATATACATCAGCTGCAGGCGATACTATTTCTCATTGCTTGGGTTATTATATTCCGCCAATTTTTCTCAAATTTGGCTTATTATTCTTAATCCTCTGTCGCCCTATTTGTAGGCGATTTACTTCATATTTTTTAAACATCAACACCGCCTTATCGCCATATATATAGGAGATCCAATAAACTCATTATATCCAATAAGGCTTGTTATATCCCAATATTGCCTCATCTCAAGGCATTCGAATATTCCTAACTGATACTGTGTTTGGCGGTTTCCATTCAGCTGACAAAGACTATCATCAAGTCATATCAAAATCATGACATTGACACCTTTAATGTTATAAAATTATGCTTTGAATATTTCTTTCTGCTCAACATCACTTTTAAACAATTTTAAAAACAATTTGATTATCCACTGTCACCTCACCGTACCAATATTCCATTTCATGTCCTCAGATCCACCACCTGCTTCCCCAGTGTGGGGCATAGGTGCTCCACCCACTAGCTTTTACCACCCAGCAGGCAAATGCATGCAGACTGGCTCATCCAGCTCGCCTAATGCAATGAGCCAATTTTTCCCTCCAAGGGACTTGTTACTGTACCTAGAATGAGTCCACTCAACCTGCCCCACCCCTAGCCCTACCATGGTCCAATATTTGCTTTTTCCTCTTCATCAAGTATGGACGTCTCCTCCCATATGCTGACAAAGAGATCATTGAGCTGGCAACGGCCTCCTTTGAACCAACTGGGTTTAATGACTTCCACCCTTACAAGGGCTATTTTGATATAGGCTTTCTCACCAAAGAGGACGCGGCTGCAGCAGAAGCTACGCCTTAATATATAAAAACACACACATTACCACCACCCATACACGTCTCCCCAGTGATACCACAGTTGTGGTGACTTTTGCAAACCTTCCCTCACACCTTCCCCCTCAAACACTATATGCAGATTTATTGATAGAGCTGTCCAAATATGGCGCAGACCCTATCCTCCACTTCCTTGTCCTGAGCGGTGCTGAGTGACTAGTGGCACCTCAGAAATGGCCACCATTACCCCCATTAACCAGCCATAACCCAGCACATCCCACCATGTGCCTATATCCCATCTGCACCGGATCACTTATTTTGGGCTCGAATTACAAAGGTTGTACAGTTTCCCCCTCTGTCATGAATTGGACCATTCTAAGAAAGCCTGTCAATATTAGTAAAAAATTGAAAACCGCCAAGCCCACCTGTGAGGCCACACTAACAGCGTTCAAGTGGGAATGGCTGTCCTACCCCCTCCAGCTGAGCACTCAAAAAATCAGTGAAACCTCACAACCAAAGACCAAGCCAGACAATTTTCTTACAATCTATCCAATCAGGAGCAGGTTTAGACCCAAAATCAATCCAAAAAATTTCCCACCCCAAAAATTACCCAACCGCAGCCATGTTTCCCCATCTTAATCCCGCACAACCAAAAACCCTGGGACTTATTGGACAAAGTAACTGAAAATGGTAAAATTGTCCTAACTCTGGACTTTACAATGAAGTTAGAACCATATCTGCCTTCCGACTTCGATGCCCATTCCCACCCAAGAAATATGTCCCCAAGCCACCGCTACAAATTTCTTGAGTGACCATCAGATTTCTGAGGCTGCGGTGGCCTCACCCAAGAGTTGACATCTCCATAATGATGTGGCACTCTCTGTTACTAAATTTAAGGAAGAGATACAAACCTAATTCCCTACTGTTGCAAGAGAGGATATTGATCTCTTAAATTAAAAAAGCCACAACTGCTGCTAAGCATGTTGCTGCACTGGCAGATTTCCCCCCACCGCACATATCACCAGATCCAATATTACAAAGTTTGCCCAGATTTTCAATGCACACACCTAAGCTGAACACCATGTTGCTGAACTCCTAAAGGCTATGCTTCAGGACCAAATTGTCAATATTGATATAAACAATTATCTTTATTACCTTGACCCTCATCCTGCGGATGTCCCAACCCCCTTGCTCTCTGCATTGATCCACCTCTTCAATAATGAAGATGAATTTGTTAATCCGCCTGATCCCCCTCCCCCTCTGCCATGGTGGGATAAGTGCTTTTCTGCTGCTCCACCTGGCAAGTATTTTCATTTTTTAGGTGTCTCGCCGCTTGACTAGGACGTTTGGTTCATGTTTTGGTTCCCTTGTTTTGTTTTGTTTTGGTAATGTCCATCCCCTGGTCAGCTTATCTCAAATAAATTTTAATTTCAATTTTAAAGATTAGTTTAATTTTAGGTTCAGAGAAATCTGCATCTGCTGCCAATTGACAAAGTGAAGGTCAATCATGGAAGTTTCTGGTGAAAAAACAATGAAAATTTTGCTGAGCATCCTCAAAGTGGTTCCGCTGCTAATTTGGAGCACCAGCAGCTCATGCCAAGGATGATCATAGTTTTAATTATAGTTGATAAATTATTATATGATCAGCTCTTGACTCATGCTGAGGATGGGTCAAATTAATCTAAGTTTGGTAAACAAGATGATAAGATTAGGAGTTAATTGTTACAAGGAATGGCTGAGATTTATAGAAAAGTTCTGACTTGGATGGCTGAAGGGATTAATAGACGAAGTATCCTAGTGTATAAATAATCGTTCATTCCCTCCAGATACAAATTTATCTTTGCTATTATTAATTAATTGTTAGTCATTTTTCTGCTAGCTTATTATATAATGGGATTGGAGATACCTGACGTTGGTACAAGGTGATGCGCTTGGAGTGGCTGACTATGCAAGCTCCAATACCAGAGCTGAGGAGGAACAGGTGGGAACCTGGCTAACTGCCCACAAATGATGGCACTGCTTTCCATCAACCCTGAGGTGTAGCACAGGAGTGCCTTGACCGCCCATGATGAAGGCAGAACTTGCCAGGGCATGCCCAGATAGGTGGCAAAGGGTCAGGATGGTGAGGCAGCGCAGGAGTGCCTTAGCCGCCCAGGATGGGGGAAGGACTCGCAAGGACACATCACAGGCCCTGAGGCTAAGGTGAAGTCGTTGGTCTTCTGTGTTGGCAGGTTGGAAGCTGACTCCAACAGGGTTGTTATGCCTATTAAGGCGAAACGGCAAAGGGCCAACCAGTCTTCATAAGGTTGGCCTGGCACACAAGCAGATCCTATGGTCAATTTTGTGACAGGGTGCCTTTATCGCTTAGGGCTTTCTGTGCACCATCATTCTTAGCGGTGTTTTGTTTATTCCTTACTTGAAAAAGTGTTTCTTGGTAGTGGGTGGGCCCTAGCACCCCACCTCTACTGGAA
The DNA here is from genome assembly GCA_022478985.1 of Massospora cicadina. Taxonomy (NCBI): domain Eukaryota; kingdom Fungi; phylum Entomophthoromycota; class Entomophthoromycetes; order Entomophthorales; family Entomophthoraceae; genus Massospora; species Massospora cicadina. Next base: position 90,857 of record JAKSZP010018389.1, read on the forward strand.
CAGGAGTGTTACAATTACGCTCATAACAACTTTTGTTCTGATAGAAGCACATCTGTGATATCCTTCCACCTGGGGTTACAGGTAGATGTGATAAACAGATCAGCATGACCATTGTGGCAAATGTATGTCATGAATTTGAGTCTTTTCATGCAGATAGAGAGGTCCCACATTGAAGGTGATGGAAGTACTACCATTTGACCCAGATGAGAAGCATCAACATCCTGCCTTCCAATAGCATTCTTCATTAGGTGCAGTTGTCTACCCTTAGCTTTGCCTGGTTGTTCTTAATAGTTCAATCTCTCAGTCTCTATTTTGGCATATATTTTACCTAAAATTGATTGAAGAGAGAACATACACAGTGCATTCAAAAAGTTCTGTGACTAACGTTTTAAAGACACAACTTTACAAAATAAATAAACTTTCTTTTATCATAATTTAACATACAACCTTTCCCTCTCTATACATATTTATATTGCTAAAACAATTGTTAAAAGGTATGCACATAGTTCCTATTTTGTATAACCATTTTTAAACCAGCTGTCACATTCTTCTGAATTTTCTCTACTTTATCAAAAGGATGAACCTTCAGTGCCACCTTCAGATTAGAGAACAGAAAGAAGTCAGACAGAGCCAAATCTGGTGAATAGGGTGGATAATTATAATCTGAAGGTGGCACTGAAGGTTCATCCTTTTGATAAAGTAGAGAAAATTCAGAAGAATGTGACAGTTGGTTTAAAAATGGTTATACAGAATAGGAACTATTTGCATACCTTTTAACAATTGTTTTAGCAATATAAATATGTATAGAGAGGGAAAGGTTGTATGTTAAATTATGATAAAAGAAAGTTTATTTATTTGTAAAGATGTGTCTTTAAAGCGTTAGTCCCAGAACTTTTGAATGCACTGTGTAAGTATAACATGTGGTTGACCTCCCATTGCCTAGCCATGAGGCGGTAAGAGTAAAAGCTTGCTGCAGAGACTGTTTTCTTGAGAGGTAACTTGGTCTCAGGGTCACACTGAGGTATGGTAATGGATTACCCATCTTTACCATGACAGAACATAAGTGGATACTGCAATTCATTATATGACCAGTGGATCTCACTATTACGCTGCAGAGTGTTGTCATGGCTCTGCAGCACAATGTCTCACCGCTTAAATTCCGGATCTATAATTACCAAAGCTACCTCATTTGTTGTTGGTTCATTAAAGTTGCTTTCATGAGAATAACCAGCTTTTTTATCTGCTGGATGACAACTTCAAATTTCTTGCATGTTGAAGGTACCTTGTCTAGGGCATTCTTCAAAGCTTTTGTGTAGCTGTTGAAAGTGTGTAGCATCCTTTGCAGTTGTTTGACAAATTCCTTTTCGACTTCAGGAAATTTGCTACACATCAATTGCACCTCCCTTTCATACTCACCCACAAAATAGATTTGCAGGAATTGTGCTTCCTGTTAAGGTTCTGGCGGCAGACTTCCTACTAAGTGATACACCTGCCCTAGAACTTTGAAGGCTGATATGAAGCTGTCTTGCATACCCTGCTTGGCACTAGAGAATATATTGAAGCATCTATTGTACTTCCAAATACACTTCATGAAGTAGATGTGCTCAAGGTGGCTGCCCATTACCAGGCTTCAGAGAGGCTCAGGAAGAGGCTTGAAGAGTGGGAGCTACACCTTGCCAGAGCTGCAGCACATATCAGGGGACTTCTCCTTCCACTTGAGGTCATTAAAATATCGACATTTGCGGCTTGTGGTACCCAGAGCTACAGTGCTATCTTCCTCATAAGCCATGTCAGGATAATGTGTCATGCCTGAGTGAGCCTTGGTATTTATGAGTGCTCGCCTTTCTTCCCTTCTTTCAGAATTGCTTTGTTCATATTGAGACTCTGCTGCTATGTGCACCTTGGAGTTTTTGTAGTATTTAGCCACCATAGCATAGTGTACTTCAGGATCACTCTGCATATATTTCCATGCAAAATCCTTGAGTTGTTTCCTCTTTTTAGCATTAGTATATCTGGTATATAATTTTTCAGGGGCCTTCTTGGGTATAGAAGTTGTGAAAGCTGTGAGAGGTATGAGGCAGAGTCATACTGAGGAAAGGGTGGTATGATGGATACTTTTTCATAATATGTGGCAGGTTAACATCATTATGTCTCCTAGAAAAGTCCTGTTTAAAAGCGTAGCCTCTGCATAGGGTAACTTTTTAGTACCAAAACCTAAATAGAGCTCAACATTGCAGTAAGCCTCAAAGACAAGCTCAGATAGTTGTCCAGCTGCTACTGACTCACATAAACATTATAAGTAGAGGGTTTTGACATATCAGTGAGGTACTCAGTGGAGTTGATATAGTTATCTCCCACAATATTGTGAGACATCATAAAGAATATTCTGCAGTTGTCCACCACATGCCTAACAATTTTTTTACACACCTCCTCAGCATTTAGCTGTGTGTCATATATAATATGTGAAAGGGACCAAAACATGCAGGATTTATCACCTTGTAATTGAAAGATAGTGTGATTTAGTATCTCCTCATTGATTTTAAACTCAATTGCATACTGACACTAGGCATAAGGGTCAAATATGGGAAACTCTTCCCATACCACAACCAAGCCATTATTGAAATGGCACAGGCGGTGATGACACCCATCAGAAAAATAAATTTTATGCCCCTATAAGCGGTATATCAACCTTAGCTTCACCAGTGAAGCTGACGCCACCACTGCAGCAACTTTGCCCCTGGTACTCCAGGGTACAACCCTTCCCACAACTCGGACACAGCTCCCAGCGGACACCACTTTGGTGGTCCAGTTTGCTGGCTTTCTGACTATAAAATTTACTTAGAATCGATTATTGGCCGTCAACCCAGTAACCTTTTTACTGCACAGGTTCAATTTACTTGTGCACTTTGTCACATTGTATAGAATGTATTAATCAATAATATTATGGAGACTATTATCCATAGTTGAGATTAAACTATTATTCAGCCCAACGCTCAGCTAGTATTTCCAATTAAATACACTTGAAGTTGTACTCTAGGATTCATTCCCTATACTCTTGTCCACCAAATCTTTGTTAAGATACCCCAGTGACAGTCTCTCTCAGCCCAACACACAGTCGGCAGCTATCCCTAATTATGTTTCCTTTATCTCTAGATCCCCACTCGGATCTTTACTCTTCTCTCTGAGAGTCTTCCAATTATTGCCTTCTGCAATAATATCCTTGAGATAGAACGACACAATAGAAGCTGATAGTCTAACTATACACCAAATTGATAATATTACTGTAAAGTACTTGTTATCTTAAAACTAGGGTTTTTATTCTGAGGTATCAAATTATAGTAAATCCTAGGGGATTATATAGTAGGGGATTCAGCTGTCTAACCCTTGGTTGACACCTCTTTAATGAAATGGCAGCCGTTGCTGTTAAATTACCCTTCCTCATTTTAGCAGCAATGGTCTTCCTCCTCCTGTCTAGGATTCCATCGTTGGACATCCCCAAGACTTCGAATGGAAAGAGTCAGAAAATGTGTCCCTAACGTTTTCCTCTCAATCCAAGAAAACCAACCATTATTGGCTAGCGACCTTCTTAGGTAATGGGACTTGTTACCCATTAAGGCAGGTCACAAACCAACTGATCAATTTGCTAGTTGCAGGCACATAACTTGCATCACAACTCATCACTCATTCCCAATCATTTGGTGATGAAACCCAACTTTCCCAATTGGTACACCTGATAGTTAATCACTATCAGATGCCCTATTTCGTTGGCCACTCTGCCCAATGAGATCTTAAATAGTCATCCAGATTGATCCCCAATGGATATGACCTGGTGAATATACCAAAATCCCTCAAACATAGTTCCTCCAAAACTTGGGCCAACCAATTTCCAATTCACTTTGCCTTAGAGAATTCACCCCTAGCAATATCAGATAATCTAGCAGGCTGGGAATATGGACGAATGTCCCAACAAATCCCTCCTCTTGCCTAGATTTCCAGCGAGAAAAGGATCAGGGTATGAGAACACTGCTTTGGACACCTGGTCAAATACTTCATTGGTTCAAGTGGAGTACACTTGTTAATACTCAAAACTGCTCAGGACGACATTCAGCTATGGCGTTCTTCCTCTTCCTCCTTGCTACTGCCTTCTCAGAGCGCAGTCCCCATGACCTTCTGTCATGCTGGGCTGATCGATTTACTCATGACAATACTAATCCCAGGATCTAGTTTTCCCCTCATCAGGGTATATGACCCACTGTCATATTCAGATTCTTGGTCAAGCGTCCTTGATTTTCTGATTTTCTCCTTGTCCTATACAGGAGACTCTTGCCATTGATATTTGTTTTGCAGTTTAATTAAAAATACTTATTTCTTATTCGCCCTTGTTATTTCGCTCATAACCTCTTGGCTGTAAGCCATTCCTAATTCTTCCCTTGGGGAGCTTATCTCATTAATTTTGAGATTAATTTCCCCGAAATTGGAGCTTAATGGATTATAGAGTGCATAATGTCAACTTCTATATAAGTCTGACATCCCCCTCTTGCCCAGCTCATATGTCAAATTCCAAATCTCACTACCAGCGGCTCCTCAATAGTTTGTCTGATCCAGACCTCCATCTCTTCCAGAAGATGAATCAGGATGCTCGACGGAACCTCCTTTATGGTCCTTCCAGGACTCATATGCCTAGTCTGGTGCAAGCGTCTAGTCCTTCCATTGAATTACCAGAAATGGTAACCAATCCCTCTGAAACCAGGTTACCCATCATTTTGAACAACTCTCAGCTTACTCTTCCTCTGCAGTCAATTCCAGAGTTGGAATTCAAAACCCTCCTGGATTCAGCTCCTTTTGCTGATGCTCCAAACATCATCATAGATGCTCCATGAGATTATTCCAGTTTCTCTAGATCGTTTGTTTCTGGCCAAGTCAGACCTGTTCCATGAGTTCCTCTTCTGTCTCGGTCAATTTTACAAAACTGCTGTTCTGGTCTCCAAGCTCTCAATTGGTAACAGCATACACTTTGAGATCCCCTATGCTGAACTCTAGGCCCAAGTCACTGAGGCTTTGACATCAGTGCTGAATCCCTATGATCTTGACAACCTTCTAGATCAAAGTACTGCCGCTTATGCTCTTCACTTTGCTGGCCAAGTCCTTTGAAGTTGGTCTATGAAGCTTCCAGCCTCACCTGGTTTCCACTGGTCATTCAGCTTTAGCTTCTGCGAAGCCCATAGCCACCGCTTGCAGGATGCAATCTGCTCTCTGAATAACTATCTCTTCTCTGGAGCTTCCCATTGGTATCTTCCACTAATGGCGTTGATAGGGGACATGATTTGGAAACCCCTATCGAGTATTTCTTTATTGTTGCCAGACCACATGTCAAGTGTCCTTGATGAAGCCCATTAGCAGGCGCTCAGGACTAATCTTCTGGCTCCTGTGCTGTAAAGGGATTACTTGGGGTTATTCACCGATTGCCTCTTTTTATACTGCTGCTTTCCTCCCCGCTCTGGGGTTTCACGATTGGCATCTTCCAACATCTCAATTTCCCTTCCCCTAGTCGCTTTTTCTCAGGGCTTGGCGTCCACTCAGTGAATTTGGTTCTGTGTAGGTCTCGCCCTTGCTAGCATCCAATCACATATTGATTTCAATGGGCTGTTTATTCCTACCGCGATCCATCCTCTCTCCCCAAGAGGTGACATAGGTGGAATCATCCCCATACTGAGGATGATCAATAAAAACAAAAACTATAAAAATATATTGGCTTTTTTTATCTATGCGGTTTATATATATATATATATTCCAATATCTTTTGTCGATTTTTTAGCTTTATTCTTCTTTTTTACTATGGGACTTGACCTTTTTTCAGTTCAGATGTCCATCTTTCCCCCAAACTGGGTCCTGGGTACTTAAACCTACCAGTTTTCCATGGTTCAGAGGTCCTTTTTTCGGACTTAACCATCTAGATTGGTTCAGAGGTCCTTTTTTCAGACTTGACCTAATCATCAGGACATGACCAACTTAATGATTCATTGGTCCTTTGAGAACTCTTTATTGTTTTCCTAGATCCAACGCTTTAGATACTTAGTGTGAACTTAATTTACAATTCTTCCATCCAAGAGATTCTTGATGGAGTAAGCGTCAGTCACCGTCTTAGCAATTACTTTGAACAGACCTGACCACAACAAATCTAATTTGTTTCTTCATCTGAAACCATGTATATCATAATAGGCAACTCTTTCCCCTATTTGATATTCTTCTAAGGCTGGTTAGTTTTTGTCATCCATCAATTTTACTCTTATCCTTTTCTTCAAGGCTGTATCAAATGCTTGTGATTGCATATCGATCAGGATACTTGTCAGTCAGTTCAAGTACTGTTTGTCACTCATCCTTAACGTAGGTTCCACCACCAAATATAAAATTGGTGGCAACGCGGACTTTCTTACATATAACAATTCAAATGGCGTCTTTCCCATCGCCATATGATGACTAATGTTGTAGGTGAACGTCATCAAACTCAAGTATGTTCCCCACGCGGAAGTTCTTCCTGTGACTAGCTTCCTCAGCGTCGTGGCCAGCGTCCCATTGTCCCATTCTACCAGTTCATTTGTCTCCAGCCAATATGGTACAGAAACAACTCCTTGGATCCCCATTATTCTTTTAACCTCAGGATCACATGAGACGTGAAGTTGGTCCCATTGTCACTCAGCAGGACTTGTGGACATCCATGCCGGTATACTACTTGATCCAGGATGAATCTCGCAGTACTGGTAGTGTCTACTATGGTTAAGGCCTTTGTCTTGACCCATATCGTCAGATGGTTGATGGCAACTATGATGTACTTGACTCCCCCTGTACTCATCATCAGCGGTCCCATCACATTGATGGACACCATGTGCCAGGCGAATTTAGGGCAGACCAGTCGGTATCCAGTTGTATTCTTGTGTGGTTTGTGCAGCTGGCACTCCATGCAACAAGCCAGATAATCCACGACATTGTAATTGATTGATTCCCAGTAATAATACTGTCAAATATGGTTGGTTGTTTTCCTCAGGCCTCCATGCCCAACAACCTTGTGAGCTGCTTGTACTGTTGCTTCTCTTTCTGACAGTTTCTTAATAGCCGCTTCCCATTGATCATCTTGAATACTTGTCCATCCATAGTCTTGGTGTTTTCTATCGCTTTTTGAAGTGCACCTTGGATTTCTTGGGGCTCATCCTAAATTTTTCCTTCGACCTATCTCTGGAATAGCTCATCCACCTGCGGATATACCAACTGGACCATTGGCAACTGCGATAAGCCATCTGCGTTCTGATGAGAATCCCCACTCAGTGGACTATCTCATAATTGTAAGCCTGAAGTTTAAGTGCCCATTGGGCCAGTCGTCCTTACAGTTCCCTTAGATTGTGCAGCCAACACAGCGAAGCATGGTCTGTTACCACCTTAAAGTGCATTCCATGGACATACACCCAAAACTGCTTACAGGCGTAATTGACCACAAGGCATTGATTCTCAGTCACGGTGTAGTTCCTCTCAGTGGCTGAGAGTGTCTGGCTCACATATACCACCAGATGCTCGTCCCAAAGTTCATCTACTTGGCTCAGTATGGCGCTGATTGCCATCAACGAAGCTTCAGTTTGAATGATAAACTCCTGATCAAAATTTGGAGATTTCAGAATCGGCAAATCTATCAGATATTGGCGTAACTCATTGAAGGAGTCCTGGGCCTCTTCATTCCACATGAATCCTTTTTTCAGATCTTTTAATAAATGGAATAAGGGCTCAGCTATTTGGGCGAAGTCCTGAATACATCTTATATAGTATCCAACGCTCCTAAGGGATACTTGGATGTCTCAGACACTCTTTGGTACAGCCATACACTCTATAAATACTATCTTCTAGGTTTGCGGCTGCAATTCAAATGAGTTGATCACAAATCTCAGTTATTCCAACTCTTTCTTGAAGAAGTGACACTTCCTTAGCTTGATCTTCAAGTTAGCCGTGGACAGTCTCTTATAAAATTCTTCCAAGTGGTGCAAGTGATCAGTAAACATTCTACTGAACACATTGATATTGTCCAGATATACCAGGACACATGACAACTTCAGTTAGTTAATATCGCGTCCATGGCCCTCTGGAACGTCGCAGGCGCTTTGCAGAGACCCTGGGGCATCCTCATCAGCTGATATAGCCCCTGCGTGGTAATAATCGCGCATTTTTCTTGGTCTTCTTCTGGTAAGTCGATTTGCCAATATCCTGAGATTAGATCCATCGCAAAGAAATACTTCGCTTCTCCTAAACAATCTAATTCTTCGTCAATCCTCATTAGGGGATACAATTCCTTCTTCATGATTTTGTTCAGCCTCCAGTAGTCAATCACTACCCAGGTCAATCCATCCTTCTTCTTCTCAATCAGAATTAGACTCGCCCAGGGACTTGACAATGGAACTATAAGCCCATACTTCTACTAGTTTGCTGAACTTATTCTTCACTACCGCTTCGGTGGTTTTTGATCTTTGGATAGGTCTCATCCTTAGCAGTAGATTTTCCCTGGTGTTGACCTTGTGAATTACGTCTCATGAGCATCCCAAATTGTGGTCATCCTGAGCAAACACTTCCCAATATTCACGAATAGTTTGAGCACATCTTCCTGCTGGCCTTCTAGCAGATCAGCAAGCTGCTCTCAATCAACCAATAGGTTGATGCTTTCAGCTACCTCAGCCAGTAATCCCATTTCATTGAGAGACCCAAAATTTTGGAATCATCTCAATTCAGCTGTTGGGATCGGATGAATATGTGCAATGATCTGATTCCTCTTTATTTTCATCAGTTTTTCACTCAAATTCGCCAGGAGAACTCGAACTTCTCCATGGCCCAGCATTATTATCCCAGGAGCCACCAATGGCTCCATTATGTACTTCTTCCAGGAGCTTCCGACTTCCCCATACAACAGCTCAAGAATCTTTAAAGTCAACCCTGTGTCAACTATTATCTGCGAGCCCAGCTGGTATGATCCTCTCTTTCTTGATCCATAATGGAATTCCCCAGTTTTCTAGGATTTCCGCTGGCATCTCACGTTGCTTCCTACCAACTAATTGGTATCAAATTGGTATAATGCTGTCATAGTATATCATATTAATGAGGTTGTTTCTCTGATTCAACAGAGCTTTACCGTCCTTCTGGTATACCAAAGGTAATGTCTAACCCAATATGGTCAACATATTATCCTCAAAGTTACATTTTCTCCATACTTTCATAGAAACTCCATTCCAATCAGGATGTCATAGTTTTGGTTTGTCAAAACTATCGCTGTTGCAGATACCACCAATGACCTGAATCATAGTGGCATTTCACTATACGCTCCACAGGAAAAGGTGATGTTTGGCCCAGCTGTCCCATATTCTCTCTTGTGTTCCAAGTCTGGTGAGGTCTTCATCCTCTTTACCAGCTTGGTTGACACAATATTGATGGGCGCTCCGCTGGTGACAATTGCCCTCACCCTCACTCGATTCACTTGTATATCTATATACATACATTTGGAGTATCGTAATATAGTAATACTAAGTGAATGGCGGCGTCATTAGCTGAATATAAGGTGTGAAAAAAATTTGCGCCAAATATTCAGGATTGTTTCCTTTATTGCAACGAGGGGGATAGATAGATTGGCCTTATCTAAACAGATGTCTGATACCTCTTCAGGATTCTTGGAAGGTCATATTCTCCGCCAGTTGTCGAATGTATGGCCAGGCAACTTCCTGGATTATATTGGGGTCGATCTTCTTTGCCTCAGCTCTGGTCACGGCATTCACATCCATATTGACCACTTGGTATAGCTGATCCTGCTCGTCATCTATGAATAGATTGCTAATGTCAATTTCTTCATTAATGATATTAGGAGGAACATGTTTCTCCGCCGCTTTAGACTGTTCTTTGTCTAGGCAGCAGGCCCTTCTCCTGAATCCTTAGCAGCTGCTGTCTCCTTGGCCTGGACCACGTTAATCTGATCCTTTGGCTTTTTGCAGTGTAAAGAGAAATGTTTTTTCCTGCCACACTAATAGCAGACCTTCTATTTCTTGATTAACCGTCTAAATTCTTTAGGCTTATTTCCTGGCACAGTTCAAATGGTAGCCTCCTTTGCTCCTTCATTTCCCTTTGTGGGATTCGGATTTTAATTTCCAGATTTGACTTGAAGCTTCTATTTGGGGCATCAAATGTCACTCCCAAAATCTTCAGGTTGTCTACCATTTGCAAGGTAGTTATCTCCATCGCGAATACGGAAGACATCATTTAATGCAAATCATGATAGGGCTGAAGGGCCGCTAGCAAAGCGATTCTAGCATCAAAGTCATCCAATACTTTCACTCAGGTCAGAATCTGCAATTCCTGGTAAAATCAATCCGCGAAGCTAGCAAGAGACTCATCTTTATGGAATTAAATTTCCATAAATTCTTTCTTGCATTCTGACATGCAGGTTGAACTCCTGAACTACTTCATGATGGCCGCCTTTGCCTCTGCATATAACTAGATGTCCCCCTCCAGGTGGGGTAACACTAAGTTTTGACAGTTGGTGTCCAGGCAGTTCATGACCGTCAATGTCTTTTGACAATCTCTGTAGCCTTTCATAGTCATTTCAAATAGTCAGAAAAACGCTGGGGCGTTATCCCAATGGAATGTTGGCAATTTCAGTGTAGCCCTAAATTACTCCAAGTCATTTCTAGCCAATTCTCTTGGTTTGGCTACTCAGCTAACTTGTGGAGTGACTTTGGGCGTCATCTCTGAAGTGGCATTGAAAGTGGGTGGCATATTCCTTGGGGTATTTGACTTCCTAAGTATCATGTGAGGACTTCTCTCTTTAGAATTGCTGGCCATATCAGGCTCACAAGCACATCTGTGAGCTTTAATTCCTCCACTTGTTTGATTAATTTCTCAATATCTACACCAAACTTTCTTAAATGAACACAATTCTCTTCTTGCTCTGTTTTCAGGAATAGGACCTTTCAAACAAGTTACCCTTCTTTCTTATTCAACAAGTTTACTTTGCTGAGTAACTCATTCCTGAAGTTAGCTACTTTTTTTACTCCTCCTCCACCTTGGCAACTCATTCTTCCAAGGCCGTGAACTCCAGATGGTCCACTGAGTTTAAGGAATTCTGATTCACAGTGGCGATCTCAGTCCACAGCTTGTGTAGTTCTTCTTTATATGACATTATAATAGATTCTTTTACTCAACTACCCCTGTAGTGAGCACCAACTTATAAAAATTAACTTAGTATTAATTATAGGCTGTCAACCCAGTAACCTTTTTACTGCACGGGTTCAATTTCCTTATGCATTTCGTTGCATTGTATAGAATGTATTAATTAATAATATTATGGAGACTATTATCCATTTTGAGATTAAACTATTATTTGGCCCAATGCTTGGCCAGTATTTCCAATTAAATACACTTGAAGTTGTACTCATAGGGATTCATTCCCTATACTCTTGTCCACCAAATCTTTGTTAAGATACCCCAGTGACAGTCTCTCTCAGCTTAACACACAGTCGGCAGCTATCCTAATTATGTTCCCTTTATCTCTAGATCCCCACTTGGATCTTTACTCTTCTCTCTGAGAGTCTTCCAATTATTGCCTTCTGCAATAATATCCTTGAGATAGAACGACACAATAGAAGCTGATAGTCTAACTATACACCAAATTGATAATATTACTGTAAAGTACTTGTTATCTTAAAACTAGGGTTTTTATTCTGAGGTATCAAATTATAGTAAATCTTAGGGGATTTTATAGTAGGGGATTCAGCTGTCTAACCCTTGGTTGACACCTCTTTAATATAAATGGCAGCCGTTGCTGTTGAATTACCCTTCCTCATTTTAGCAGCGATGGTCTTCCCCCATCCTGTCTAGGATTCCATCGTTGGACATCCTCAAGACCTCAAATGGAAAGAGTCAGAAAATGTGTCCCTAACGTTTTCCTCTCAATCCAAGAAAACCAACCATTATTGGCTAGCGACCTGCTTAGGTAATGGGACTTATTACCCATTATGGAAGGTCACTTCACCAACCAATTAATCTGCTAGTTGCAGGCGGCATCACTTGCCTCACAACTTGCTATTCATTACCAATCAGTAGGTGATGAAACTCAACTGATCCCAATTGGTACATCTGATATTTAATCACTATCAGATGCCCCTATTTCGTCAGCCACTCCACCCAATGAGATCTTAAATAATCATCCAGATCAATCCTCAACGGATACAACCATGTGAATATCCCAAGATACCCCAAACGTAGTTCCTCTGAAACTTAGGCCAACCGATTTCCAATTCACTTCGCCTGAGGGAATTTTCCCTTAGTGATACCAGGTAATCTAACAGGATGGGAATATGGGCAAAGGTCCCAACACCTACCCACCCCCCCTGAAGTGCTCCACCAGGAGCTGATGGACGGTTTTGCAGCCTATGGCACCAACCCCATCTTACAATTTGTGGTCTCAAATGGGGCCACACAACTCGTTGGGCCTTGGGCATATGCCACAATCAGCCCTGAATTTGATAAAATCGTTGTGTCAATTCCCCCTCATGCTGTTATTCCTTCAGCCCCTGACCATCCGTTTTGGGCCTGTGTCAAGTGTGGGTGGATGATTTGTCCGTCCTGTTCCAATTTTGGACCACTTGAAATGCAAGTGCCCCTCCTTAGCCACTTCTGATGGATCAGATTTCTCTTCCACCAACCTCCAATCCGCCGCCCACCCTGCACAAATTCTGGCATGGGGTACAATCCTACCTCCCTCCCCCAAAGCCTGACGCTGCAGCTCACCTGCAACCACCAATCAGCCTCCTCCTCACCCCAGTGCCACACATGATTCTTCCAATTAAGCGCAAGATTGGACCCCAGTTTGATCCCATGCAACATTCAATAAATCAACTAAACCCCAACCATACGCTTATTCCCCAATTCAATTCAACCAGAACCCATGGGAGTTATTGGCTGAAATTGACAAATCAGATAATTTCATTGAAGAACCATCCCTGAAAATTGAGTGTTTTGTTAATGCAGAATGGGATGATAAATACCACCTCATCTATATAAACCACAGCCAAATGCTAAATCATTTTGCAGTGACCACCAGCTTGCAGTCAAAGCATCTGCAATACCAGATTGTCATCCCAATGCAAAGCTGTCGCCAAATCAGTGGCGATGCTCACAAAAAGTATTCCACCTCCTGTAATCCCCTCAACCCTCATTCCAAAAAGTAAAACCACAATGAATCAGTTACACAAAATGTGAACAAAGCTATCCAGAAAGCGCAATGGTAGCACAGAATCTGAAAGCTAAAATTACTGAATAAATATTGCCACGTTCATTAAACTCCTGGACGCCTGCATTAAAGCTGAAATAGCTTTAGCTGAATATATCAATGCCATTTTCCTAACTGGCAATTTCCATGATTTACTAATAATTAGCAATATTGAACAACATGCCGCAGATGCCCCAATGCCCTTACTGTCTGCCTTGACACATAACCTAATCTGGGAGGAGGAAGCTGTTGCTGAAGATGAGCCCCAATCCCCCCTCCCCTTCCGCCATGGAGGCATAAGTGGTTTTCACTACCCATCTGGTTGGTTGTGTTTGCTCAAAGAGTTTCACCCAATATGCTCATTTTGGCATTTTTTCTGAACCAATTAGCTACGTTAATTTTAGTTTTAAGCTTTAGTTTCAGTAACTTATGTCCCCTGTTCAGCTTATCTCAAATACATGCCTACTGCCACTAAAAAGACAAAATACACTGAAAGGTATAAATTAAGAATATGATTTCTTTCCGCTTGAAGTCACTTTTTGAGCGATTTTATTAAAAAAAAACCAAAGAGTAAGTAAACAATTATCAATTGAACGCCAACCACTACTGTTCAATCCCCAATGACGTCAGATTTGCCACCAGTTGCTCCAGTATGGGAAAGTGGCGAAACCCCGCCTAGCATTTTATGTCTGGTGGGAAAGCGCGCTTGGACTGGATCATCCAATCCCAATAAGTCCTTGGGCTGGTTTAATCTGCCCAAGTATCTCGCCATCCACCTGGCACGTACCCAGGCAGTGTCTCACAGCCCACTTGTTCTCCATCGCTTCCAGCTCTGTTTTGGCATTCAGGTTAAGTACAGGAGATTGTTCCCATATGAGGAACAAGCAATTATTGACCTGTCCCAGGAAATGATGCTGCCAGCCAGTTTCATCAACTTCTGCCCCTTTAAGGGGTATTTTGACCTCAGCTTCACCTGTGAAGCTGACGCCGCCACTGCGGCTACTGTGCCTCTGGTTGCAAGGGCACACCCATTAAAACAACACACATTCGGCTCTCCACTGACATGACCATGGTAGTCAATTCGCGAGGTTGCCCACCCACCTCCCCCACAGTACTCCATTGGGAGTTAATGGAAGGGTTAGCCATGTACAGCACCAACCCCATCCTTCAGTTTGTGGTCCCCAATGGGGACGCTCGCCTAGCTGGGCCTCAGGAACTTGCCACAATAAGCCCAATAAAAACTTTAAAATAGCTTTGTCACTTCCACCCCGCGCCTTCATACCCTCTGCCCCAACCACCCATTCTGAGCCCGTGTAGAGGGCGGAAGGACAATTCGTCCTTCCTGCTTTAGGTTAGATTACTCAAAGCGTAGATGCCCCTCAATTGTGACTTCCTCTGACCTAGCGCGGTTGTTGCATGGACCCCACTTAGCCTCACACCTCACTACTTTTCTGACATGGGGTACAATCCTACCCCCTGCCCCCAAAGCCTGTTTCAGCCTCAGTGCCTGCTGCAGCCAACCATCCCCTTCCTCAGGCCAGTGCCACTTGCGCCTCGCCTGGTGCCACTTGCACCTCATCCAATCAGGAATCATCTTGGACTAATGTGGGTTCCCACATTATTCTGCAATTGCCATCCACACCACTTCAATTTGCAGACCCCAATTTTGAGTTTGATTTGAACCCATGGTCCTCATTGGCTGAAACTGATGAGATGGGTAATTTTTTTGAGGCCTTGCAACCTATATATGACGAATTTATCCAGGTTTGGAATCCAAAACTGGTCACTCAATGATATTACACCCCCAACTGGATGCCGTGGAGTTCCACTTGGATCACCAGCTCGCTGTTGCAGCACCCACCCACCCTGAAGTAACCACTATCCATGAACTAGCCGAGTCATCAGTAGCAGCGCTAGCCACAGAACTCTCACCCCCATCCTCAGGCCATCCACATCCATATCACACAAAATGACCATTGAAATTGCCCACAGGCGCAAAGGATGTCATCCAGAGAGTGGTTTCTGCCTTGCAGGCCAACTCTTAAGTCACCCGCGCCTCCATGGCTTCACTATCCCAGCTCTCTGCCATCTGCATTAAGGTGGAGGCCACCATTGCAAATACATTGGCGACTTACTGTTGTACAATAATTTCCTTAAGCAGCCAATTGTTACTGACCTTTCTCCCCATGTTGCTGATCACCCCACCCCTTTGCTCTCCTCATTAGCCTGTGCTCTCAATGATGATGAGCATGAGAATGAGCCCCACAATCCCCCTCCCCTTCCACCATGGTAGGATGAGCGCTTCAGCACTGTCCCACCTGGTAGATTGGTGTTTAAATCATTATGTTTCGCCCATTCTTTGAACAGATATTTTCTTTTGGTCTGGAAATTAGTTTGTTCAGTTTTTTGTCGCTTTCTGCGCTTTGGTAATGTCTGTCCCCCGGTTGGTGTGCCTCATAATAAATTTAAAATTTGAAATTCAAATATAAATTAGAATTAAAGCAATTTTATTTTATAGATTATGTTGATTTTATTATAAGTTGAAAGAGAGAAAGATCAGATAGTATTAGTTTGGATTATTAGTTAGTATTTTAGATAAAAAAGTAACTATTAGTTTGAAAAGTTTAAATCTTTTTATGTTGATTTTATATATATTATAATTATGAGTCAATATATGTATACAGATGGTTTCCTGTTGCATATATTATTTGTGTAAAGTTTAAATTACTTAGTTTGAAAGCTGAGGAGATATGGAACATATATACCCTCATAAATACAAAAACAGCTTTTGGTTATATAAAAAGAAATATCACTTGTGCTTTGCTATAGTTTTACTATTCAAGATTATAAAAAATTATATGATAATACCTGTTTTAGCTTTAGTTTTTAGTAGATGGCCATCAATATGTTCAGAAAGCAATTGAACTTATCAAATTAACTTATACTAAATCTCTTGGCAAACCGTTGAGTCTGATAAATTAACCAAACACCATGCCATTTGACAAAATAAATGGTTCTACTAAATTAACCAAACACCATGTTCTATGGCAAAACTATCAAGCTTACTAAAATTAACAAGTAATGCCAAACTGTTTTTAAAGTTATTGAGCCTAAAAAATTATAAAATAACACCAAACCACTTGGCTAAATCATTAAACTATTAAATTACCCATATAAAGGTGCCCATCTAAATTATATTAATTACCAGTTAGTATATATATATTTTTAAATCATATAAATAATTTATTTATTTGAGGTAAGCTGACCAGGGGACAGACATTACCAAAATAGAGAAAGAAAGTATCATCATGAAATCTGAGCAGGGTCAATTCCATCATTAAAAGTTTTTCACCTCTGAATTGGGACTCAGATTTTTCTGTTTACATAATGGGTAAGGTTTTCATGTTATTAGACAAACTAACCACCAAAAGCTTCCTTTGGCTGGCACCCCAATCTTTGTAATGGCGGGAATAAAACCTGCAACCTTCAGGTTGGTAGTCATACACCCTACTGACTCACCTTCCACCCCTCTTTTATATAAGAAATTTTCTAATAAAAATCAAACATCCAGGTTTAAGGTGCTCACGGGCCTGGGACCATCTAGTACTAAAAAAAAGGTGCTCACGGGCCCCCTCCTGTCCTCCAATATAAAAATTTAAAACTCTACATGCTTTAATTTTTGCTGGCATCACACATAATTAAACACTTGCTTCTATTATTATAGACTATAGAAAAGTATGATTATTTGAGTTAGGATGAGTCATCTATAAGTTTATAAGTAATTAAACTTGTTGACTTATCTAAATTATTTCAAACTGTATACCAAAACCATATGGTCTATTAGAGCATCCAAAAGCCACTTGTGCAAATTAAATTGAACAAATTGACAAACATCAGCCACTTGATCAAAACCATCCCAAACTATAGAATCAACTAAAACCTACCTGCCACTTGACTAAAACCGATTGACTATTAATTTGACTAAAACTCACCAACTACTTGACTAAAACCAATTAAATCAACTGAATCAACTAATTATTGACCATTTTCTATCCAAGTTCTGATGCCTCAATTAATGGCAGCTGATCAGCAATCTGGAACTGATTCAGAATTGATTTAAAGCTGCAATTTAACAAATCATTTTATTAAAACTGATCTGAATTTGAAGTGCAAAGATCTAGCTTAGTAGCATCTGGTCTGTGATCTGAGGTCTGATGCAAAAATGACATAAAATTGGGTCCAGCCAATTATAGTGTTGATGAGTCAGTAAAATTCTTTTATATAATGATAGGACAAGTGGAGTAACCTGTGCTTTGCTATGGTATTTATAGAATTTCAGATGATTTAAATTGATTAATTAAATCTATATCATATTATAGATTAAACTCTCAGCTATAGCATTGTAGGTAATTTTTTCAAAACATATACTATATTCACTTAATATATATAAAACTTATTATTTACCTTACTTTAGATTTCAAAAATCCTTTTTTAGTGCTCACCTATATCACATAAGGAACCTACATACCAGTTTTTAAGTTAAGGTTGGTATCTTTTTGGAGATTTTGTGATTAGTAAGTAAATTATTTCTCTTATACATATAGATAAGATAGATTTAAATCTCCCTTACTTTCCACCTGGGCCCGCAAATTGCTAAAGTTTGACGCTGAGCCCCCTAACCCCCTTTCCACTCTGACATGGTCATCTAAAGGTTTGCCGTTGACAGCCTGTTTAGGTGGTTTAAGTTAGGTTTTGGTGCCATTTTTCTCATTTGAGCCTTCTGGCACATTTTATTTTTTTTAGCAATTTCTTTTTGGTAAAACTTTCCCCTGGTCATATTACCTTGAATAAACAGCTACATGGATAAATTAAATGATCAAAATTGATTAACTAAAATTGCTGCACCAAGATTTAAACACCTGCCCTATATAAGAAAATTTAAAGCCAAAAGCTGAATTGATTATGCTAGAGGAGGTAATATTAAATTCAACTTGGGTTTTTGATTTTAAAGTTCTGATTTAGCTTAACTTCTAAAGAGCCAAATGACTACTAACCACTTAACAAAACCAGTTAAAATACTAAATTGACCAAATATCCAACTTCTCAGCCATAACATTATACTAATTACCATTAAAAATATATAAGATTTTTATTTAATACATATTAAACTTTTAATTTACTATGAAAATAATAGTTTTATAAAATTCAGAAACCTTCATGGGCATGTACACAACAACTCACCAAAGGTTCATCACAATTGGATGAATGGCATAGTAACGCATATGGGACAAACAAACAAAGAAAAAACAAACATACATTTACTTTTATACATAGATCAAGAATTTTAATGGAAAATTTTATTTGATTTATGATTGATATTTAGACTAAGAATAGCTTTAAAAGCATGAAGACAATACTTTATTCATGTTAGTCACCCAAACATCATTAGTATTATAAGGAGTTTTAATTCTGTATAAATTGCTATACTTACTTTGCTTTGTAAAGCCAAATTATATGCTTTCTATAATAGAAAATTTTATATGATTTAAAAATGATTCTTAGACCAACAGTATAGCTTTGATAGGATTAAAAATAATAAGGGTGTTTTCCTGTCAGGGGTTTACTGCTTTCATTCTAGTGCAAGTTTTCAACTTAGGTTCAAAACCTGTACTGGCTAGGACAAACATTGTTTCCTCTGAACTCTCTTATCATTATTCGTTAATGATATGCAGAGGAAAGGAGTTAGGTGGCTTTCATGCATGGTTGTTACTGTCACTGCTAAATCTTTTTATAAAAAGGTTGAAAATAATGCTTTGTTAATGTTAGCCACCTCAAAAGGTATTATTTTTCTATAGGGGTTTTAACTTTATGAAGATTGCTATAATTAATTTGTTTTGCAAAAGTATGTCATAAAGTGTTTATAGCCAAACTTTTATCTGGTTATTATTAATGCTCAGATTAGGTATAGTTCTTAAATGCATGTCAGATTATCTGTTTATGTTATTCACCTCAAAAGATTTAAGTCTTTAATTGAGGTGGGCCAACCTTGGGAAAAATATACCACATCAAGATTTTAAAATAGCCAGTTCAGGTTTTTAACAGGGTTTGAACAAAACCTGCACTTTAGTGGAAACAGGATTTTTCTTTCAGGCTAACAACCCTTTTAAAATATAATAGATTTCTTAAGGGTTTCAACCTTATATAGATTATAACTCTGCTTTTCAAAGTAAAGTCATAAGCTTTAAGATTAGATAAACTTATTTTAATTATAAAGGATCCTTAGTCTAAAAATAGTTTCAGAGGCATACCATATGAAGCTTTGCTTGTGTTAGCCACCTTAAAAGCAGTTAGCATTCTATAGGAGCTTTCACTTCATATAAATCATTATAACGGCTTTGCTTTAATAAAATATATAAAATATAATAAAAATATAATCTTTTTTGATATGCCCACTTTTTTAGGTAATTAAGGTCAGCACCGGAGCATAAAGTTTATTGAGTCACAGGTTTCTGTACTCTAATAGTACTTCTGTATGAGTATAGAATAACTTTAAAATAGAATAAAACAAGATGTATAATTAATCTGCTCGGCATAACTTTCTGAGAAAATTGTATGGGAATAGAGTAAATCTTGATCACCCACTGTAGTTTTTCTCTGATGTCCTTGGATTCCCCACCAGCTGCCCCAGTGTGGGGCAGTGGCAAAACTCCCCCCGCCATTTTCCATCCAACAGGAAAGCGTGCTCAGACTGGTTTGCTTAGTCATACCAAGCCCTGGGATAATTCGTTCCTCCCAAGGATCTTGATGCTCACCTCGCTCAAACCCAAGTGGTGCACCATTACCCTCTAGTACTCCCCTGGAGCAACATCCATTTTAGCCTTAGGATCAACTATGGGAAACTTTTCCCCTACCATAACCAAGCCATTATTGAAATGGCTCAGGCGACGATGCATCCCACCACTTTTATTGACTTCTGTCCCTATAAGAAGTATTTTGATCTCAGCTTCACCTGTGAAGCCAATGCTGCCACTGAGGCAACTGTGCCCCTGGTTTTCCAGGGTATCCCTCTCTTCACAATTTAGACCTGGCTCCCAGTGAAAACCACTTTAATGGTTCAGTTCGCTGGTTTTCCCACCCACCTTCCCACTAAGGTGCTCCATCAGGAGCTGATGGAAGGTTTGGCAGCCTATGGCTTTAACAACATCTTGTAATTTGTGGCCCTAAATGGGGCCACATGCCTCTCTAAGCCTCGGGTGTATGTCACAATCAGCCCTGAATCAAGTAAAATTGCCCTGTCAATTCTTATCATTCCATTATCCCCTATGCCCCAACCATCCGCTCTTAGCCCACGTCAAGAGTAGACATACAATCTGTCCATCCTGTTTCAAGTTGGACCACTTGAAATGCAAGCACCCATCCCTAGATGCTTCTAACAGCGCTGAGTTTTTTTGTCTACCAGCTCCAATCTGCTGACCACCCCATGCCAGCTTTGGTATGAGGTATGATCCAACCTCCCCCTCCCCAAAGCCTGATGCTTCAGCTGCATCTGCAGCTACTAATCAGCCTCCTCCTCGCCCAAGTGCCACAAAAGCTCCCTTCAATCAAGCACTAGCATGGACCCCAGTTCAATCCCATACTTCCTCCAACAAATCAACTAAACAACCATACAATGATTTCTCAATTCAATTCAACTAGAACCCATGGGAGTTATTGGCTGAAATTAGCAAATCAGGTAATCTCATTGAAAAACCATCTCTTTAAATTGAGAAGTTATGTAATTCATAATGGGACGCCAAAGCCCCCCTCATTTATATGCCCCACAGCCAAATGCTGAATCATTATAAAATAACCAACAGCTTGCAGTATAAGCAGCCGCCGCACCAGATTGATGGCCCCTCTGTAAAGCTGTCACCAAATCAGTGGCGATGCTCATAGAAGGTATCCCTTTCCTGTTATTCCCGCAAATCTCACCCCAAAAAGAAAATTTACAATGAATCGATTGCACAAAAATGTAAATGACACTATCCAGAACGTGGTAGATGTAGCACGGAATCCTAAAGCTAGTATTACCCAAACCAATATTGCCACGTTCATTAAGTACAAGACGCCTACATTATAGCTGAAAAAGCTTTAGTCAAATATGTCCCTGCCATTTATAGCTGGCATTTTTCAGGAAATACCAAATTATTAGTTATATTGAACCACATGCCTCCAATGCCCTGACGCCCTTGCTATCCGCCTTGACACATACTCTCTCTGGGATGAGGAAGCTTCTACCAAAGATGAGCCCCCTGAGCCCTCTCCCCTTCCGCCATGGAGGGATAAGCGGTCTCTGCTGCCCACCTGGTTAGTTGTTTCATTTGGTGTGTTTCATTCAATACGCTCATTTAAGCATTTTCTGGTTTTAAATTTGGGAAAGGCTGACCAGGGGACGGACACTTTCAATAAGACACTAAACAATGAAACGAACTTCAGCGAGAGGAGGGCACCCCAGAGAAGCAGACGCTATCTTTTATTGCCAGTGGGAACGCCAAGAGAAGGAAGGGGGGTTACAGGTGCAGGGCTTGCGCTACTATTAAGCATGAATGTAGGAAGGGGTCTGAAATGTTGAACTAAACTGGGAACCAGGATGAAACCATTTGGCAGTGATGGGGTGAGAGTTACCTAAACATCCACACTTGAAAGTGGTTCACAAGGTGCGACTGGAACTGGAGTAGAGCTTCCTGGAGGGTGGGAGTAGATCCTGAGATAGCATCCAAGGCAACCGTGTGGATAGTCCACATGGCGATTGCAACCACTAAGTCACAGAGGGAAGGTGGAAGAGAGGAAACCATGGATAAAACAAACATGTCCTGAGACAGGCTGAAAGGCTGCGCCTGATCCTGGAGAAATAGACGTTGTACCTCATGCTATATCGCTTTCTGATGGGGGGCACTATTCCAGGCCGTGAACCAGCATTACATAATAGCCACATAAAACGCAAGATGAGTGCAAAGCGTTAGAGCGCTTGGCAGTATGGTATACCCATCTCAAGCAGCGCCACACATTGGAACAAATATGCAGCTGCAGAAGAGGGTGGTGGGCGTACTTCCAGATAGATTTCTGGGCATCTAAGGAGTATGGGATATCCACCATGTCCAGGTAGTCCACCTGGATATGGTAGGGGATCTTTTGGAATTCACTCCGTTCAGAATGGGAAGTCCTGTACTTCCTGGGTGAACCGAAGAGAAGGGCGCCCCCTCTGTGTGGTGTGCCCTCAGATTTGAATTCATCACTCAGCGCTCCACATGGAGAGGAGAATCCTTTTGAAGTGGGGCAACGTCCCATGTGGGCTCTCAGCAGAAGGATGTGAGGCGAGATACTTCTCAGTGAGTGGGGGTGGGTAGGATTGCTGAGGCCCAGGGCGCTGGAGAAGTTGAAGCGGACTCCAGGGGAACAGTGCTGGGATGAGATCGTAGGTCTGGTGATGGCGGCAATCCAACTTCCAAGTAATTTGGCAGCATTGGCCTCAAAGTTGAGCAGGCCCATACCACTCCTATGGCGAGGGCCAAACAAAACATCCAGGCACACCAGCGGTGGGCGGCCTAACCAAAGCCACCTTGCAGAAGGGTATAATGACTTGAAGAAACAAGGGGAAAAAGCGATGGCGTGGGCTTCAAACCAAACTTTAAAGAGGAAAGTAAAGTTGGATAACACTACCCTGCCTGTAAGGGAGATTTGGCGGGCTTTGAGGGAAGCTATGCATTTCATGGCTTTGTCTAGGATTTGGTTTTCCATCGCCATTGAGGCGTACCCTCCTGCCTCCAGCCACACCCCCAAATGGCGGACAGGGCCAACGGTGGGGCTTGAAACAAAGGGGAGCACAAGTGGGGCGGTTTGGGGTGGGCAGGGAAAGCGATCCCGTGAGCTAGTTGATGAGGCTTTAGGAAACGGGGCACTGGGGCTCAGCGGGCTTGATACTGACCAAGGAGAACAATTTCGGTTTTAAAGGCGTTAAGTGCAGCATTACTTACCCGGGAATACTCCTGGATGAGAGCTTCAAGCGCGCGTGCATCTTGATTATTAGACAACCCAACTACACAATCGTCAGCAAATGCAAACATCTTGAACGGGGCTTGGCCTTGCACATGGACATTAGTAAGGCGGGCATTCACATTTCAAAGAAGTGGGTCAAGGCTGAAGTTATACAAGAGTGGGCTAAGAGGGTCCCCTTGTCATAGGCCCCTTTGAGGGCGGACTACATCTGTGAGGAAGTTAGAGCCACGCACAGCCACTGTGGCGGATTCCATAAGCAACATCACCCAATTAATGAAGCAAAAGGGGAGGCGGAACTTGTGGAGGCAGGCTCTGAGGTAATCCCAGTTGACTCTATCATAGGCCTTCTGCTGGTCTAAAAACACAAGTGCTCCAGAAGCTGTAGATTGACAGACGTTGGCTACGGTGTATATATTGTCCCAAATCAACCTTTTGGGGACGAAACCAAATTGTTCAGGGGAAATGAATGCAGAGGCAACAACCCCTAGACGGTTAGCTATGATTTAATAAAAATCTTTTGTGTCTTTGTTAGTGAGTGAAATGGGGCACCAGTTGGCCAAGTCTATCTTATCCCCCTTCTTGTACAACGTTAATGTGAAGGCCTCATGCCCTCCAGGAAAAGGCGCGTTTCCAGAAGGCATTGGTTCAGAGAGGCAAGCAGCAAGGAGGAAAAATCTTTGAAATACTTCTTATAGAACTCACAAGGGATACCATCTGGACCTGGGCATTTCCTGTACGGTGTACCATGAATGGATGACCAGAGTTCATTTTAAGTAATCAAATTTATTAACTCCAGGACTTGGGAAATGGTGCGGATATGTGCACTTTTGAGAAAATTTTCCATTTCAGCCAGTGGAATTGGATCAGATTGATATAATTTGCGTAATAATTTTGTATTTCAATCACCACTTTAGCTGGCATATCCACAATAAAGTGGTCTGGCCTTCGCACCTGTGTGCAGGCCAAACTCTGGCGTGGTGAAGAAATTTTTGAAAAAGTAAGCAGAACACCTATCACCAGCTGTTATATGCTTTGCTTTATACTGAACACAAACCAAATGCTTGTGTTGTCTTACCAGTGTCTTGAGGCGAGTGGACACGTCTGCCCACTTGTAACCTTAATCTAGGCTGTAGCCTGAAGTGGGGACGTTAGACTCCAGGTGGTCCAATTCTGCCAGCGTGTGCAAGATGACTGCTGAGGCAGCCCACGAGTAATGGGAGGAGAGGTGGCAAGCCCGGCAGTTGTGTTTGCTTTGAAGGTTATCCAAGTGGAAATGGGTCTTCACATAATGGTGCGTTAAGCTCCAGAGCTGAGGTCACAGTTTCCACCCACAAGGAAAATCTTGAAATGCAATCTCAGTGGGGTGGAGTTTGCACCACTTCGGCGCCTGGACCACTGGAATGGACAAACAGAAGGAAACTTATACCATCCTGTGGTTGGCTAAATCAATTTTTTTTGTGGTGAAGTGGGAAATTTGGGATTGAAATTTCAATGGCGTGAGAATAAGGTCAATGTGGTCATGGACCTTAGTTAACCATTATGCATGTGGGGGTGAGACATGTTAGTGAGTAGCAGTGCATGATGCTTCAGAGTATTGAACAACACTAGGGTGGTTTTGAGAATGCAAAGTTCAACATGCCTCTGTGAGGATGTAGGCAATGAGGGCCAGCGGTCTGTGGTTGGGTTCATCCAGCAGTTCATGTCGCTAACAACAAATGGGTCATAAGGGTAGCAGAGGGAATTGAAAGCCAAGAAGAAATTATGACGATCTATGTACAGGTTGGGGCATTAATGTTAATGACAGCTTGCACTTCATCATCCCATGAAAAGGTGACTACAAGGACGCAGCCATCAAGGTACAATTTTGATGAATTAAATTTAAAATTATGGTTCACTAAAAAAGCACCCCACAGTGCAGAGACCAAAAGAAAGGGAAGGGAGGAGCATGGTGGCCCATGCTTCCTCTGCACCGTGCGGAAAGTGGGTTTCCTGAATGGCCAGGATGTCCATGTATAAGTTATTTTTAAAAACTCAGTTTTTAGCCCAGGACGGCGAGGCCTTGAGTCCAGTGATTTTCAACATATCTAAAGTAAAGGCTCCCCCATCGCACATTAGGTGTGAGGGGAAGGGCACTCATGCCCTTCAGCTTTCTCATTTTCAGCACATTGCTGCTTGGCAGCGCGGGTATTCTGTGCTACAGAGTATGATTTGGTATGGGAAGCTTTAGCTGTGGGGTTCGCATTGGCTTTTGCCTTCTGCTTTTTCCCCACTGTGGGATGATTTTTTGGCGTTGTGTGCACTTGTGGTGCACCATTGCATGAAGTTAGAATCTCAGCAGGAATATTGTTGGGCACTTTGGTTTCAATCAATGCTTGGTAACATTGGTCAGATGAAACTGACTCACCCATTGGGCTTTCAGCTTGGGCGTCCTAATCTAATTTGTGAAGGGATGCATGAGCTGCTTCTGCTGTGAATGTCTCAATGTCCTCTTGGAGTTGGGCTGGCAGGATTATGGATGCGGTCTTGCCGCCTCCTTTGCTGCCATCTTGCAGGCCTGCTTGGCCTTCTTACGCTCCTGTGGGGACACAGGTTTTACTTGAATGTAGCATTCTTACGCTCCCAACGTGAAGGCTACATTGGTGTTTATTGCTGGTTCATAGTGGGCGTCTGCAACACCCATTGCATTTGAGATAATTTCAGTTTGAGTAATGCCCTCCTTAGTATAGCAGGTATGGGCCTTGTGGCCAAAAGTGCGACAGAAAGTGCAGATAGGAGGCGCGCTATCCATGGTGGCCCTAAATGGGTGGGAGTCTTGCCCATTGTTTTCCATAAAAGTGGTATGTAGGATTTGGGTCAAATCATCCTATCCCCACATATGGGGTGAGAACAGCAATCGCCTTGCCCGTGCACAGGTCTGTCATGAGCGTAAAGTGCTGCATCTTGAAGGATTGGATTTCCCCATATTTGGAAAGCCCAGCCTTCAGGTGGTGCTCCAGCACAATGCATTTGACCTTAGTAGATAGGAAGTTAAAAGTTACAAAAATTTGGTTTGATTTAGTCCAGCAGGTGAGCTTCGTTTCAACTACCTGTTGACCATCTGGTAGGTCCACTATTACATGCACTTTTGCAGCTTTGTCTGCCACATCTTTGTTTTTGAATATAAGATCCAGCCAGCCACAAGGAATGGAGTGTGGTGTGATATACACCGCATTTAGGAAATGTGTGTGTACATCTCCACAAAACTTCTCCCAAAGCGCCATTTGTTGAATATCCAGGAACACATGCACCCTGTGTTTCACCAACAATAGCGGTTATAAGTGCAGCATATTGATGAACTGGTTGCAGCGTGCTTGCCAGGCCAAAATTTCTGGGGAAATGGTAACCAGCCAGTTTTTTACTACTAATTCTATCTAATGTACTGGCTTCGCTGGGGCACTTATAAAACTTGGTTAACGTGGGGCCTACACCTGTGCCCTTAACTTTACTTGCCCAACTTCTCCCAACATTAGGTGCAAACTAATTCCTTGATGAGATTATTAAACTCTACCTAGACTTGAATTGGATTTAATGCAAAAGTGTTTGCGATGAGAGAGAAAGGTTAAAAATCATTTAAGTGTTTTTTAAGTCAAGTAGTTACGTTAGTTTTAGTTTTAGTTTTTAGTTGGTAATGTCCATCCCCTGGGCGGCTTACCTCAGTAAAAAATAAAAGATGTATACTTAATTTAGATCTTTTATTATATAAATTTTTAAATTAAAGTAGTACTGATAGTACTGGTAGTAATACAGGCTCACATATCTGTCTTTGCAGTTTGGGGCAACTTGGCTAGTTTAATATAGTTAAAAGTAGATCTTTCTCTAAATTATCATCCTTTAGTTTACAAATATCTAATTCTCCAAAGACCCAATTACATAAAGTAAGGTTAATTTTAGTAAAGCTTTGGTTTCTTGGCTGATTAGCTTAAATTTTGGATATAATATGAAGGCTCAGTATATTAGCCTCATGGGATTTCATTTTTAAATCAATTGCCCAACTAGCTTAGATGATAGAATTTGCAATTATAATAACCTAACAATTCTATATCTATAATAAAAGTAATTGTAATTGTGTGTAATGCCCAGAAAAAATTAAAGCATGAAAAACTTGAAAGTTTTCAACATTATTTAACAAAAGGTGGTAAAAGCGCCTCAAAACCAGTTTTTTTATTTCTATAATAAAATAAAAAGGCCTATATATAAGAAGTAAACTTTATATATGATTTTAGTAATGATTATAAAAATTTTGACTAAGTTCTTAATAGTTTGATTTATGAGTTCCAATGGTTTTGCCAAGTGGTTGATGGTTGTAAGACAAACAGCTTTACAATTAGTAAGTAATAATAGTTCAGAGGAGAACAAATTCATTTTTTTATAATACTAAAGGACTATCCATTTCTCATTGAATCTGGCCTTTTTATAAGTCCGGGGGAGCGCCCCCTCCACTTGGACTTGGTGGCATTCCCTTTCCCATCCAAAAAAGGTCTAATAAAGCCAGCTGCCCCTATCGAATCCCAGGGCAACCTTACCCATGCGGTGAATGAGCGGTGGGTCACAACTTACCCTTTGAGGACCCTGTCTCCTATTCTTGTAATAAAGTTGGATGATTTGGCATTAAGAATCAAAGGGATTTAAGACAAAATTTTCAAAGAATTAGAAATTACAGGGGGAAAGGTTAAAATATGTCTGATGGCAACGAGTCTTTGGGATCAAGGCCTGATAGCCCTGAACATTGGCAATAAAACCTGACAGGCATGTACTTCAAGAAAATTAAGTTTCTAGTGTAAAATCTGTGGAAAAACTCACCAATGGCATTGGGCCATTTGGAAAAGTTGCCACCAGTTTGGTAACCTCCCCAAAATAATCGAAATCTTCATCCAATGAATCTTGCTTGGTCAAATGGACGCTAAAGTGACCAGGTCCAGGCAGGTTGGCCACCCCAAACCTGTTCCCAATGTAAGTCTGGAGGAATATCCCCTCCATTTGGACTGGGCGGCATTCCAATTTCCATCAAAAAGGGTCCAAAAAGGCAGATGCCCCTCTCATCATACAGGGCAACCTTGCTCATGTGTTGGACAAGTAATGGGTAACAGTCTACTCCTTAAGAATCCCACCACCAGTCCCAATATTAATCTTGAACAAATTACTAAAATAATCAAGAGGATTTGTGCTGAGCTTTTTGGATTGCTGACATTATTTTGTGATGAGAGGTTTAAAAAAATTGAGGGCACTGAGCCTTTGGAATAAAAAACTAAGAGCCCAAAAACCATGGCAACAAACCCTGATGGGTGCGCAACTTAAATGATGAAATATTAAGTGTAGAATGGTTGACAAAACATAAGGCATTAAGCCATGGGAAATGCTGACGCCAGTTTAAAACTCTCACTGAAAGTGACAAAACCTAGTCCAACAGTTATCATCGGGTCCAACAAAGCCAGAGAAAACTGGATGTGGGCTGATTGGTCATCATGAACCAATTCCTTACCTCATGGAACTGCCTCTACATAGGGTGGCATTGGGAGGTTCTCATTGCCCATTGGGCGAGATGCCGTTGCTCTAGTTGTCAAAGTCAAAGAAAATCAGCAATTCAGACGTCCATGTATGAACCAACAGCAACTTGGCTGCCACTGATAATTTCAAAGTCAGTTCACATTCTTTTATTCACCCCCACTAAAAGGTTGCCTGGGTAGGCGAATCTTTGAAGGCCTTGGTCCCAGTTTTTCTAGCTACTCCCCAAATTAATTTTCTACATAAGCAGTCATAACACTAAGAATTTTAAGAGTTGATCTTCTAAATTTAAAATTCAATTAAGATCCATACCCAAAATTTGTTTTTTCTATGCCAAAAATTAAACCCCCATTTCAATCTCACCTTTCCTTTCATCTATATCCATGAGCCCTGTGGCTGTAACTGCCTGGTTTGTTATGGGGTTGTTTCTCACAATAATAACCTTTTGTCATTCGTTGGTTAATTTTCTCACTACACCATTAAATGTCGCTTGTACAGGAGTGCTTCTGATATTAAGGTTTTTCCTGGGTGTTTGGGCATCCAGACTGGCAGGTCAGTCTAAACTTTATCTGCAGCCATCATTACTTATCAAACTTATTGTTTATGGCCATTTCCGCCCTCCTCATTCTGATAAGAAATGAAGTGGTTACCATCCTTCTTATTAAATATTAATTTAACTAAGGCAAGACAATCAGGGGATACACATTACCAAAACTAAAACTCCAAAAATAAACATACCAAAAATCATGAACTGGCCTACCTTAATGAGCAGCGGAAGACACAAAAGAAACGAGAAAATAATCTACCAGGTGGCACAGCAGTGAGCCTCTAATCCCATCATGGCAAAGGGGGAGGGGGATCAGGCAGATCATTAGGCTCAGCATTATAAAGGACAGATCAGTGCTGAGAGCAAGGGGGTTGGGGCATCTGAAGGATGAGGGCCGAGGTGAAGTAGATAATTGTTGAGATCAACAATTTGTGCCTGGATTAAAGCCTCTATGAGTTTGATAACATGGTGTTCAGCATGAATGCGGGAGTTGAGAAGCTGTTCTAATTTCGTGGTATTGGCTCTTGTGGTGCGTGTGTATGGGGAAAATCTTCCAGTTCAGCTACATGCTTAACATCAGTGATGGCAGTTTCATAGAGGTGTTGGATTTCCTCTTTTGTGGTAGGAGGAAAATTAGAGGAGAACAAGGGGAAATGAACCTCTTTTTTAAAATTCCAAAATAGTTTTTGCACACATTCTGTAAAAATGGAAATGTTTGGGTGAGGCCACCACAACCTCAGCAAGCTGATGGTTGTTTTGGAAAAGGGTAGCATTGGGTTTAGGGACATATTATCTGGTTGGGGATGAAGCATCAAAGTCTGAATTCAGATAAGGTACTAAATCATTTAGATAACCTGGTGGTGGGACAATTTCACCAGATTTGGTTACTTCATACAATAAGTTTCAGGTGTTTTGGTTGTCTCAGGAAGATTTGGTAGGGGAATTTGGTTGGGTAGGTTTTTTGGTGGGAGATTTTCTGGACTGAACATAGGTCATAACCTGCTCCCAATTGGGTGACCTAGGTGTGCATTAGCTGGCTTGGGTTTAGCCGGTTTGGATTCAGCCAGCTTGGATTTGGGTTTCTCAATTTTGTTGCTGATTCATTGAGAGCTCAACCTAGGGGTGGAGGCAGCCAAAATCCCCACTCAAATGCTGTTGGTGTAGCCTCATTGATGGAGTTGGCCATGTTTGCAGGGTTTTTTATATCAACATGATTTTTTTGTGGTCCAACTCATTGCAAAGGGGACAAATTGCGCGACCATTGTCAGTGTGAGCCCAGAAGAAATTGTAAGGTGAAGATGGGATATATGCATGCGGTGGGATGTTCTGGGCCATGTTCAGCTGAGGGGGGTAATGGTGGCCATTGCCAAAAGTGCCACGAGGCGTTCAGCACCACTTGGGACAATGAATTGGAGGATATGGTTTTAGCCATAAGTGGACAGCCCTGACATCAACTCCTCATAAAGTGTTTGAGGGGGAAGGTGTGAGGGGAGGTTCTAAAGTTCACCACAAGTGTAGTAATATCTGGGAGACATGCTTGGGTATGGTAATTTGGGTGTTTTTGTATATTAAGGGCGCAGCTGCTGCAGCAGCTGCATCCTCTTTGGTGGAAAATCCAATATTGAAATATCTTTGTAAGGGAAGAAGTTGATAAACCTTGCTGGTGCAAAGATGACCGTTGCCAGCTCAATTATTGCTTTGTTGGTGTACAGGAAGAGACATCCATAATTGATACAGAGGCAAAAGCAAATATTGTATTGGGTAGGGCTAGGGGGTGGGGGCGGATTGGTTGGGCTCATGCGAGGTGCAGTGCTAGGTCAAGGATGGACATTGCAGCCAGATGTTTTTGGCGGACTGGATGACCCAGTCCACACACATTTGCCTGCTGGGCGGTAAACTCTAGTGGGTGGAGCAATGATACCACATACTGGGGCAGCAGGTGATAGATCTGAGGACAGAGATTTGGAAATTGGTGTGGTGAGGCGGTGGTGGAAAATTGGTTTTTATTTATTTAACTGAGGTAAACCGACCAGAGGATATTACTGAACTAAAACTAAAAATCATAATAAAAAAATTATAACGATTCAAACAAAACGCCCAAAATGGATTGATCAAATGAATCATACTTAACAAAATATCCAACCAGGTGGGCAGCAAATACTGCTATCCCTTAATGGTGGAGAGGGAGGGGGATTGGGGGGCTCGTCTTTGGCTGCATCCATCTCATCCCAGAGTAGGGTGCGTGTTAAGGCAGATAGTAAGGGTGTGGGGGCATCGGTGGTATGGGGTTTGATATCCTTGATGACTGGAACTTCCAAATAGTTGCTAGCCATCATAATGCCAACGATGTAACTGGCCAAAGCGTCTTCAGCTTTTAGGTGGGCGTCTGGGAGTTTAACAAACGTGGAAATGTTAGTTTAGGTTATTTTTGCTTTCAGATTCCGTGCTACTGTTACCACGTTCTGGATGGCTTCAGTGACGTTTTTGTGTAAAGTTTTCATATTGATCTTACTTTGTGTAATAAGATCTTTTGGGAATAATGGGAGGTGGAATTCCTCCTGCAAGTGCAGCCACAGATTTGGTGGCAGCTTTGCGGAGTGGATGGCAATCTGGTGTGGCAGCTGCTTCTAATGCAAGCTGGTGGTCGCTGTAGAATGGTTTAGCGTTAGGTTGTGGGACATATTTCTGAGGCGGGAATTTTGCATCCCATTCTGCGTTATAAAGCCGCTAAACTTGCAGTAATGGTTCTTCAATGATGTTACCTGATTCGTCAATTTCATCCAATAATTACCATGGGTTTTTGGTTGAATTGGATTGGGGAGTCAGCGTACAGTTGAGGTTTGTTCAATTCATTTGCAGATGGATGGGAATAAACTGGGATCCAATCTGATGTTTGATTGGAGGAATTTTTTATGGCATTGGGGTGGGGAGGAGGCTGATTGGTGGCTGCAGGTGCAGCTGCAGAAACAGGCTTTGGGGGTTGAGGAGGTAGGATTGTGCCCCATACCTGAAATTGTACAGGGTGGGCATCAGATTGGAGGTCAGTGGATGAGTCATCTGATCTGTCTGACGTGGTTGAGTAGGGGCGTTTGCGTTTTGTGTGGTCTAACTTAAAATATGACGGACAGATCGTCCACCTGCCCTCGACATGGGCCCAAAATGGATGGTCAGGTGCTGAGGGAATAATAGTGCGCGGCGGAATTGCTGCTACAATTTTACTAAATTCAGGGCTTATCGTGGCATATGCCTGAGGCCCAGTAAGTCGTGTGGCTCCATTTGGGACCACAAATTGTAAGATGGGTTTGAAGCCATAGTCTGCCAAACTGGCCATCAGCTCCTGGTGGAGCACTTCAGGGGGAGGTGGGTGGGCAGGCCAGAAAACTGGACCATTAAAGTGGTGTCCGCTGGGAGCTGAGTCCAAGTTGTAGGGAGAGGGGTGCTATGGAATACCAGGGGCACAGTTGCTGCAGTGGCAGCGTCAGCTTTGCAGGTGAAGCTGAGGTCAAAATACCCCTTGTAGTGGCGGAAATCAATAAAGCTGGCGGGTGTCATCACCACCTGTGCCATTTCAATAATGGCTTGGTCGTGATATGGGAATGGTTTCCCATATTTGACCCTTAGGCCATAACGCATGTTGCTTAGGGGAGCACAAGGGTAGCATGGTACCGCTTGGGTACAAGCAAGGTGGGCGTCCAGGTCCTTGGGCGGAATGAATTGGCCCATGGGTTTGGAATGACTGGGTGAACCAGTCCTAGCGCATTTTCCTGCCAGATGGAAAATGGTGGGGGAGTTTCGCCGCTGCCCCATGCTGGAGCAGCCAGCAGAGAATCTGATGACATTGGAGCGAAACTACTAAGGTAAATATGATTTGTTTTTTTTTAATTTGTGTAATTTGGCTCGGAAAGTTATGCTGAGCAGAAAGAGTGTGGTGGTGAAAAATTGGTTTGTTTTTCAAAATCGCTTGTAATTGATGTCCCATGCTTCTTATTAATGATTAGTCATTAGTTTGGCTTTAGTTAATTGTCAGGTCAATTACCAATTTTTTAAACAGATTCTAAATGACTTGGGAAGAATGCTTTCATGGTAAAATTATTACATCACCCTTCTCTTTCCCCTTGGTTCATCCATGTAGTGGTATCTTCATTATTGGATTTACAGACTTTGTCTCAGGGGTCTGTTTCTGACATGGAACCGTTATCACTCTTAATTCCAGGTCCTGACGCCACCTCTGAGTCTAAGTTGGTGTAGTATGGCTCACCTGTCTTTGTAATTTCTTTGGTGTTTACTAAGATAATCATATCCACCAATAAACAAAATACGCCTACTTTTTATTGCCCAAAAAATTAGTATTGTACTCATCGTTTGTCCTTTGAGGCTCTAGTTGATACTGGAGCTGCGAGTAATTTTATGAGTCTATAGTTGGCTTAGCAGCTTGACATTGACCTAATTTGGGTCATTCAGTGATTGTCGCCTCATCAGCCTTTCACCAATCCTATAAAGTATGACACCCAGTGCCCTTTTTGGTTCACTAGTTTATTTTTTTATCACTTCTCAGCAATTCTAACCTTGTTTTTCCAGTAATTTTGGGTGTGGGTTGGTGGCGTTAGCAGCATGTGAGAATTCACCTTAAATCTAATATGCTGTCATTATTCAATGTTTGGATGGAGGATGAGTTTCCTTATTGGATACCCTTACTACAACTCAAGGTCATAGATCAGTTACAACTCTTATTTCTACCATGGGTCTTCCGCCAGATTTTCCAATGGCGTTAATGTTATATCAAAGCATCTTTAATCCTGAGAAGTCGGACTGCCTCCTCCACATATGGAATTCAACTTCTGTTTTTGGTTAATGGTGCATAAGGTAAACGTAAACAGCCCACTGTATTCTCACACAGGGGAGGATGAGACTGCCCTCAACTCATGGTTGGATGATACTTCAAGAAGGGTTGGTTTAAAGAAACAACCCCTGTTACCTCTCCCATTGTCTTTGCTAAGATTGCAGATGAGACCCTTCATCCCTGCGTAGATTATGGCCACCTTAATAAGATCATAGTCCATTATCCCTACCCACTGCCTTTGGAACAGACAATCGGCCAAGTGATTGCCAATCATTCATGTTTTAAAACTGGATTTGGTTAAAGCCTTTAATCAAATTCAGGTTAAAAGAAGGTCAGGAATGACTTACCACTATCTGTACAAAACGTGGCATATTCCGATTTCAAGTGATGTCTTTTGGGCTTAAAAATGCACCTGCAACAAGTAAAGGATGATCAGTAATTTGTTGGGTGATCTACAGTAAAACTGTGTAAGTGCATATATTGATGTTTGGTACACTCCCCTACTTCTAAATAACACGCAAAGAACTTGAAGGCAGTAGTGGCTGCCTTGCATAAATTGGGTCTGTTCATAAAAGCCATCAAAATGCAAATTTTATCAGGAAGAAGTCACCTTTTATGGGAATTTTTGTCTTAATAGATGGTTACGCTATCGCACCCACAAATTGGATACCATCCAAGAGTGGCCTACTCCAATGACGCAGAAGCAATTTGTAAAGCTTCCTGAGCACCAACATAATCTTGAAGAAGTTTTCTCCCGCCCTAATCCAATTAGTTGCCCCTCTTCATCACAAACAGGCAAAGATGTCTTTTTTGCTGGACGCCTGAGTGCCAGCGGGCATTTGAGTCAATTAAGATGTATCCTTGTCATCCCCATCTTAAAACACGCTGACACTTCTACTAAATTCTGAGAATCGCTCGCTTGATAAATTTATCATGCACCTATATTTGGGAAGATGGTTGGCAAAAAGATCTTCCATTTTAGCCAGTGTCTTACGGTTTTATGACCGTTTGGAAGCTCACTAGGCTTTTCTAAAATGATATGACTCTTCTGGTAAATTTTTAATATGAATTTTTTAATTGAATTCTTCAAATTTTTACTGAGGCAAAAACATTACAAACTCAATATTTCTGCCCTAACAGCTTGCTGACACTCTCAATAGGAACCACCTTTGATAAAAACCAGATAAAGAGATTTAATAAAATATTTTTATTTATTAATAAGGTTATTTATAATTATTTATTAGGCCAGGCGCTGGTATTTATACCTTTAGGGCATCTCCTAGCCAGAGCTCAAGCACAAGTTTTCACAGGTCATATTCCAACTCAGTTTGGCCCTTGAACTGATACAGGTATGACCTATTGCTAAGACTATTGGTAGCAAAATACTCTCATTTAAATTTAAATTTATTGCGGGGAAGGCTGACTATGGGGTGGACACTTCCAAATATGATTCAGAAGAGACAAAACCTAGTACCAGGAAAGGCACCCCAAAGATGCGATGCTATCTCTTGTTGCCAGCGGGAACGCCACTTATGGGGAGGGGAGGGAACGTGTGATGGGGCCGTAGCCACAATTGAGCACGTGTGGAGGAAGGGGTCTGATTTGATGAACCAGACTGGGAACCAGGAGGAGATCAGCTGTTGGCAACGCGGTGGGAGGTATCCAAACATCCACGCTTGAAAGTGGTCCACCAAATGAGACCAGAATCTGTGGACAGCTTCTGGGAGGGTGGGGGTGGAGCCTGCAATGGCATCTAAGACAATCGTGTGGATGGTCCACATGGCGATTGCAACCACCAAAGCACAGAGGGAGGGTGGAAGGGAGGAGGCCATTGATAGAGCAAACATATCTCTTGACAGACTGAAGGGATGCGTTTGATCCTGGCCCAGCAGACGTTGAACTTCGCGCCATATCACTTTAGAGGTAGGGCACTTCTCCAGGCGGTGGAACAGCGTTCCATACTGGCCACACACGACACAGGATGAGTGTAAAGCATTAGAGCGCTCAGCTGTACGATACACCCACCTCAGGCAGCACCACACATGGGAGCAGACTTGAGGCCGTAACAGAGGATGGTGTGTGTATTTCCAGATAGTTTTTTGGGTTTCAATGGAGCAAGGGATGTCCATCATGTCCAGGTAGTCCACCCTGGATAGGACATGGGCCGAATGGGGATCACGCCATCATGGATGGGTAGCCCCTGTACCTCTTGTGTGAACTGAGGAGAGGGGCGGCCTCTTCTGGTTGTATGTCCACTAATACAAATTCTCCACTCAGCGCTCCGCATGGAGAGGAGGATTCGTTTGTAGTGGGTTTTAGTCCCGCGAGGGCCTGTGGCCGATGTGTGTGATGCGAGGTATTTCATCAGGGAGTGTGGGTTTGATGGATTGTTGAGGCCCAAGGCTCAGGAGAAGTTGGAGCGGGCCGCGTGGGACTAGTGTTGGGAGGGGAGCGTAGGGGCGTTGATGGCCGCTATCCAGGTACCCAAGATCTTGGCAGCATGGGCTCTGAAGTCGAGCAGACCCATGCCACCTTGATGGTGAGGGCCAAACATGACCTCTAGCCGTACTGGTGGAGGGCGGCCTGACCAAAGCCATCCTTGCAGCAGGGCATACAAGGATTTGAAGAAGCTTGAGGAGAAGGGGATGGCGTGGGCTCCAAACCAGACTTTGGAGAGGAGCATAGAGTTAGCTAAAACAACCCTGCCAGTAAGGGAAGTAGGGTGGGCTCTGAGAGAGGCGATTCTCTTCGTCAAGTTGTCCAGAATATGGCTCTCCATTACTGCTGACGCGTATCCGCCTGCCTCCATCCACACTCCCAGATGGCGTACCAGTCCTATGGTAGGGCGTGGCATGAAGGGAAGCACTAGTGGGGTGGTGTGTGTTGAGCTGGTAGGGCGAGGACGTGGGTGAGCAGATGGGCTGGGTTGGGAACTAATTGCTGGGGCCCAGCAGTTCTGAGACCGACCAAGGAGGATGATTTCGGTTTTGGAAGTTTTCAGTGCCGCTATACTTGCCCAGGAATACTCCTGGATGAGAGCTTCAAGTGCGCATGCATCTTGATTATTAGACACCCCAACCACAAAATCATATGATAACGCCATCATCTTGACTGGGGCTTCGCCTGGCACATGGACCCTGGTAAGTTGGGCATTCATATTTCGCAGTAGTGGGTCAAGGCTGAAGTTGTATAAGAGTGGGCTGAGGGGGTCCCCTTGTCGCAAGCCCCTTTGAGGGCGGACTACTTCCATTAGGAAGCCAGGGCCACGTAATGCCATTGTTGCAGATTCCGTGAGCAGCATCACAAAGTTGATGAAGCGAAGGGGTAAGCGGAATTGATGGAGGCAGGCCCTGAGGTATTCCCAGTTTACTCTATCATAGGCCTTCTGTTGGTTTAAGAATACAAGTGCCCCAGAGGTTGTGGACTGACATGCATTAGTCACAGAGTGCACGTTATCCCAAATCGACCTTCTGGGTATGAAGCCAAATTGCTCTGGGGAGATGGCGGCAGATGCTATAATCCCTAAACGCTTAGCCATGATTTTTGTTAAAATTTTTGTGTCCATGTGGTTAAAGAAATGGGTTGCCAGTTGGCTAAGTCTTGCTTATCCCCTTTATTGAAAAGTGTGACTATAAAGGCCTCATGTCCTCCTAGTAGGAGGCGCGTTTCCAAAAGGCTCTGGTTAAGTGAAGCAAGAAGTAGTGGGGATATATATTTGAAGTATTTTTTGTAGAATTCATATTGGATGCCATCTGGGCCTGGGCATTTCCGGTTAGGTGCACCGCGGATGGCTGCCCATAATTTGTTCAGAGTAATTAAATTCATTTTTTCTGGGTATCAAGAAATGGTGCGGATGTGGGCTCAGTCAAGAAATTCTGCCACTTTGGCTGGCTGAATTGGATCAGATTGGTATAACTTGGAGTAATACTTCTGTGTTTTGATTGCCACTTCAGCTGGCGTATCCGCGGTGGAATTGTCTGATCTTTGCACCTGTGTGCAGGCCACACTCTGGCGTGGTGCGAATTTTTTTTAAAAAAGTATGCGGTGCACTTGTCACCCTTTGTGATGCGTTTGGCCCTGTATTGAACACAAACCCAATGTTTGTGTTGTCTTTTGAGCGCGTTGAGGTGAGCAGCTGCTTCTGCCCATCTCCAGCCCCTAGCAGGGCTGTATTCTGTAATGGGGATATTGGACTCCAGGTGTGCCAATTTTTCCAGAGCACGAAAAATGATTGCCAATGTGGCTTGTGAGTGTCTGGAGGAGAGGTGGTGAGAGTGGCGGATGGTGTCCTCTTTGAAGGTTGCCCATGTGGAGATGGGGTCTGCGCAGAACGGTGTTACAAGCTCTTTTGTCAAAGTTGCTTTTTCCACCCAAGTAGAAAATCCTGGTGACGCGAGTTTGGGGGGTGGAGCTTGCACCAATGTGGGGCCCTGGCCACTGTGGTGGGTAGGTGGTAGGTTATTGAGACCAGTCGGTGGTCAGAGAATTCCATTTTTGTTGTTTTGAAGTGGGAGATGTGGGGTTAGAATTTCACCAGCATTAGGATAAGGTCCATGCGGGTCATGGACCTTAATTGGCTGTTGTGGATGTGGGGGCGCGTCATGTTTTCAAGCAGCGGGGCATGTTGCAGCAGTGCAACCATCAGCCTGAGGGTGGCCTTTAGAACGCGCAGTTCTACATGACCCTGGGGGGCGTGGGGTGAGGAAGGCCACCGGTCTGTTGGTGTGTTTAGCCAACAGTTCATGTCACCAACTATGAACAGGTATGGGGGTAGCGGGAGGGATTTGACTGATGAGAAAAATTCCCGACGTTCACATGCACCATTTGGGGCATAGATATTGATGATTGTGTGCGCTACGTCAGCCCACAAGAAGGTGACAACAAGAACTTGGCCATTTAGGAATGTTTATGATGATACAAATTTGAAGAGATTGTTTCTCTGA
This sequence comes from Massospora cicadina, assembly GCA_022478985.1. Lineage (NCBI taxonomy): Eukaryota > Fungi > Entomophthoromycota > Entomophthoromycetes > Entomophthorales > Entomophthoraceae > Massospora > Massospora cicadina. The sequence goes on from JAKSZP010018389.1 coordinate 130,048, forward strand.
ACTAGCACCCCACAGTGCTCTGACCAAAAGGATAGGGATGGTAGGAGCATGGTTTTCCAAGCCTCCTCGGAACCTCATGAACAGTGGGACTCCTGGATAGCCAGGATATCCATGGGTAAATTTTGTTGTAAAAAACTCAAGTTCCTAGCCTGGGACGGCGAGGCCTTGAGTCCGGCAATATTCAACGTCCCTAAAGTGAAGGTTTCCCCCTTCACACCTTAGGTGCGAGGGGGTGGACACCCAGGCCCACTAGCCTCCTCTAGATCCTCATGGGCCTTCACGGCAGCGCGGGTGTTAGCAGCAACGCTATCAGGATTTTTGTTGATTTTAGCAGAGAGGTTTGCGTTGGCTTTTGCCTTCGCTTTTTGTTTCCCTGACGTTGGATGAATTTTTTGCAGTGTGGATGCGGGTGATTGCGGTGCATCAACATTCTGGTCAAAAAAATTTTTTCCTAGTCAGATTTGCCCCTGGTTGGTTTTGACTGGAGCTTGGTTGCAATGATTGGGTGAGATCAAATCCCCCATCAGATCCTCAGATTGGGTGGTCCATTCGGCATGGGCTTCCCCATCTGATTGGATGATGGATTCCCAATTTGCTTCCACCATGAAGGTTTCGATGTCCTCCTGGTGTTGGGAGTGTGGGATAGCGGTGGCGGCTTTGGCCGCTTCCTTGGCCGTGGCCCTGCGGGCCTGCTTGGCCTTCTTCCGCTCTTGCAGGGAGATGGGCTTTACCAGTAGGTAGCAGCCTTGTGCTACCACAGGGAAAGCCTCTTTGGTGCTTACAGTTGGTTTGTAGTGCGCCTCTCCACTGGCCATGGCCGCCAAGGGGTGCTCTTGGAATGTGACGCCCTCCTTGGTGGGGCATGCGTGCGCCTTATGGCCAAATGCATCACAGTGGGTGCAGGTGGGGGGCGCGCTGTCCACGGTCACCTGGAATGGGTGGGTGGTATGCCCTTTGATATTAATAAAAGTGGAGTGCGGGATCTGTGTTAGGTCCTTCGCGATCTCCTCAGTTGGGGTCAGAACTGCAATGGCTTTGCTGGTGCAAAGGTGTGGCATCAGCGTGAAGCGTTGCATTTTGAAAGATTGTATTTCGCTGTATACAGTGAGACCATCTTTCAGGTGTTGTTCCAAAATGTCACGTTTTACCATATTAGGCAAAAAGCCAAACGTGAGGAAAATTTGGTTTGATTTTGTCCATCTGGTGCATTTGGTTTTGATGACCCATTGCCCTTCAGGGAGGTTGACCACTACGCGCACCACAGCAGCCTCATCTGCTGCCTCTTTGTTTTTGAAACCTAGGTTCAGCCAACCGCGTGACATGGAGTGAGGTGCGATGTACACTGTGGTTGGGAAAAAGGTGTGCACATCTTCACAAAATTTTTCCCATAAAGCCATTTGTTGGATGTCCAGAAACATGCAGACTCCATATTCCACCGACGAAAGTGGCTGGGAGTGCGGTGTGTTGATGTACTGGTTGCATTGTGCTTGCCATGCAAGTATTTCCGGGGAAATAGTGACCACCGGTTTTTTAAAATTTTAGTCTATTCTGCCAGTTTCTCTGGGGCGTTTTTGAACGTTGGAGGCCGCGGGTCTTCCACCTGCTCCTCTTACCTTACTTGCCCAACTGCTCCCTGACATGGGCGCAGACTAATCTCCTCTGTGAGATTATCAAACTAGATTCAGACTTGAATTGAATAGGTTGCAAAAGTGATTGAAACGAGAAAGAAAAGTAGCAAAATACTCTCATATTTGGGAGTATTTCAGGGACAAAAATTACAATATGATTGTGTAAAATTATACTAGGATCATCTCAATATGAGTTTCATCATGCTGCTGATGAAATAAAAAATTCTGGGAAATTTTGGCATCAGATTTAAGTAATGATGCACCCCTAATCAGGATGTCAACTGGCCTCTCTCAATAACACTAGATATTTTCATTAAGGCGGTCCATATGCAAGTGCTATTGTGCTTATTACAAGGATTGACATACAAAATTTACTTAGGTCAAGAATTAATTATTTTAAGGATTGATTCCAGAATATTTTCTTAAGATGAATGGTTGATATTGATCCCAATTAGTTGGGACCAAATGCTGAGGTTTTTACATGCATAATCATCTTAAAATTATGTGAGATATTCAGCCTGAATTGAAAAGCGAATATTTAAATTAAGTGGCAATGAGATATTCAGACTGAACTTTAAATGGACAATTAATTAGTTTGGCATTGAGCTATTTGGTTTAAGCTGCAAAGTGGATAATTTACTAAAGTTGGCGTTGAGATATCTGGTCTGAGCTGTAAAGTGATAATTGAATTAAATTGGTATTGAATATTTGGCTCAAATCTTATAGATGTAATTGGCTTTAGTTGAGAATTAAAGTGATTACCCAAATTTTAAGTGGATAATTGTCCTGATTTGTTAGTTGTCAAAGAGTTTATTTTTGGGTCAACCAGCAGAATCTGACACCTTCTAAACTCTATATTGTGGCATGCAATACATCTCCTGTCATGGTAGGGGCTGTCTTGCTTCAAGAGCATAATGGGTTAGAACACCTAGTCGCTTATCTCTCTCACAGTTCATATCCACTGAACAATCCTGGGCCATCTACGATAAGAAGTTGGCATTCACTATGTGCCTTGACTCACTGGCATTACCTTGCATGGCGCTCAGCATGAGTTGACTGTGTGAACAGACATCAAGCTCTCCTTTACTTCTGCAAACCACAGAAGAAGGCGTACTTCCAGGTTCATACTTACTGGAATTTGTGCAGTTTAACTTCATTTATGAGCTTGTATATGAGCATTAAATGTGCTCTATGTCTTTCTCAGCCATAACCTTGCACATTGCCCATAAGACTCAGATGAAAACCTCGTATCAGATATTCATCCAACCTAAATATTGTCCATTGTACCTCCCATGGTTTAGCAGTAAACTTAGCTCCAGACGCGCCCCTGATTATGCAGGGCTTAGCAGTACAGAAGGCCTGTGAAGAAGGGGTGAAACTTTTGGAGCAAATGTCCCTCTCAGCTTCAAAGCACTCCTGTACTCTCTTTCTGAGGGGCTCATTCACTTTTGGTAAAGAGTTTGGGTCCCTCTTCTCCTCTGAGCTGTGATTCAGGCTCATCACAATCCTCCCATAGTTGTTATATAGGTAATAAGAAGTGTATTGACTTAGTTAAGCGTACTTTAATTTGGTGGGCTTGTCAAAAAATGTTTGTGCATAATTTGTAGACTGTGTAACTTGTGCATGTGCCAAGTTGGAACACTCTAGCAAGTATGGTTTCTTTGTTTTCCCTACAGCAGGCAGAGGGTCCAAGGACAAAGGTATCCATGGACTTTATTATTGAGATTCCCGGTCTAAATGGGTTTACAGAAGTTATGGTGGTATTAGACTTCTTCAATAGATTTTTACTTCTTATTTCATGCTCTTCTGCCATAACTTCTGAGGAAACTTCCCATCTCTTTGTGAGCCATGTGTTCTCTATGTTTTGTCTCCCTCAGAAGATTGTCAGCAATCGTGGGTCCCAGTTTATAACACAATTTTGTAATAAGCTCATGGCGATTTTGAAGATAACACCTTAACTCTTGACTGCATACCATCCACAAATGAATGGACAAAATAAATGAGTCACCAGATCCTGGAACAGTACTTGTGGTGCTATTTTGAAGCTGCTCATGATACCTGGGAAGACGACCACCCGCTGTCCCAGTTCACATATAACAATGGAACTCATGCGTTCATTGGATTTACCCATAAAGAGGCTACCTTGGGTATAACTCCTCATTCTCAGTCAGACCAAGCTTTTATCTGGAGTTACCTGCCGTTTCCAAACATGCCCAACACATTTGGGCTATACAGTCCATGGCTTGAGAGCACTTAACTAAGGCCATAAGTGACTACAGACAATTTGCAGATTGGAAGTGGCTCCTGGCTTATAAAAAAAGATGTGTTCATATATCATGTCTGACATGTGTCACTTGAGAATGCAGATTCACTTGTGCAAGTTTGCATGTAAGCGCTCTGACCCCATCTGGTGGAAAAGGACCTGGGACATGGCGCTTTCCGTTTAAAATTGCTACCCCACTGGAAGCAACACCCAATCTTCCATGTATCCCAGTTGTCCCCATTTAAAGGGGCAATCCCCTTGGACCCAGATCTCATTGTGATTGAGAAAGTGTTGGAATCCAAAGTTGAGGGCATACTGGCTTCCCACAAATCCCACCAGTCAGTAAATATCTCGTTTCATGGAAGGGATACCCAGCCTATGAAAACATCTGGGTCTGTGCATACACTGTGCCAACTGCTTGGAGCTCGTTGAGGACTTCCATGCCATTTATCCTGATGCACCCTGTTCCCCCCAAAATTGCTAAACTAATGGCAATTAAGGTGCTCGAGGGCACATTGTTTGTGGAACTCTCTCAGTTCCCCGGTGGAGGCGCCTTCCCTTGGCAAAAGAGAAGGGTAATGTAAGTCTGGAGGAACGTCTCCTACATTTGGACAGAGTGGTATTTCCGTTTCTATCAAAAAAGGGTCCAATAAGGCCAGATGCCCCTCTCATCACCAGGGAAACATTGCTTATGTGGTGGACAAGATATGATTAAAGCTTACCCTTTAAAGATCTATTACCAGTCCCAGTATTAACTTTAAATTATTATTACAATACATTAAGGTTATTTGTGCGGAGCATTTGGATTTCTGGCATTCTTTTGGGATGAGAGGTTTGAGCAAAACCAAGGGAACCAAGCATTCAGCATCAAAACCTGAGAGCCCCAAACTCAGAGCAACAAAGCCCGATGGGCGCACAATTTCAAATGACAAAGTATCAAGTGTAAAATTGTCAAAAAAACTTGATGGCATTAGGCCATTATGAAATTGTGATGTCAGTTCAAAGCCCTCCCCTGCAGTACCAAAACCCCATCCAATATTTTTCGTCAGGTCCAAAAAGACGCTGGAGCAACTTGGTGTGGGTAGGTTGTTCATCACAAACCCATTCCTGAATTCATGCAACCGCCCATACATAGGGTGGCCTTAAGAGGTTCCTGTTGCCCATTGGGTGAGACACCATCGCTCTAGTCATCAAAACCAAAGAAAATTGGCAATTTGGACGTTTGTGGATGAGCTAACAGAGACTTGTCTTGCACTGACAATTTTAGAATTATTTGGGTTAATTCATTTTCTCCCCACTTAAAGTTTTTAAAAGAATAATCTTTGAGGGCCTCGATCCCCAGTTTTTGCTATGTTATCAAAACAATCATCTATTTAAGCAGTTGTAACACACTGAGAAAATTGATGTTTGATTTTCTAAATTTAAAATCAATAAATCCATACCCAAAATTTGGGTTCATTAATATTCCAAAAATTAAATTCCCAAACAATCTCACTCTTCCATGAATCTAGATCTATGGGCCCTAGGTACATGTCAACCTGGTTTTGGTGTTATTTCTCACAAGCTATGACCTTTTGGAATTCGTTGACCAATTTTCCACTACACCATTTTAATGTCATTTGAGTAGCAGCGCCTCTGACATATAGATTTGTCTTCTGGGTGTTTGGGCATCCAGACTGGCAGGCCAGCCTAAACTCTATTTTCAGCCATCATGACACCCAACATATTGGACCTCCCCTACATGGAATGGCCTTAGGAGGTTCACATTGCCTGTTAGGTGAGACGCTGTTATAAAATTGGCATTGTCATTGTGATGTGCCGTTAACAATTTTGCGCAGGGTTTGACCCACTGAGCAATAGGACCAATGATATGAGGATCATTGCCCTTGAAACAACAGAAATAAACTTATATATAAGTCTGGAGCATTTTCTCCCACTATACTCTCGTTTACTTAATATAATCACTAGAGTGGATCCTCACTGTTCCGCTCACTATAAACTATTAACAACCTTCTTTCTTAATCATCTCATATTGCTTATATCATAGCAACTTCAAATGATACCACTTTCATGTTTTTAATTCATTTCGCCGTATCTCATTGGTTCCACCAATTCTTCATTTGTTAACTTCAAAATCACCTAATTCAAGGTGATTTCCCAATAACAATAGTGCCTCATTTTGAGGCACTCGAATAATCATACTCATATCAAACTTGGCAGATTCCATTCGTTCCACCACACTGAATTAGGGCTTATTGTCCAGTGATATCAGAATCACGACATTACCCTCCCTTTGAATGGAAGATAAGGCTCCTATTGCTTATAAGCTCGGAGGTATTTGCATGCACTCAGTTGATGATTTTGACTGCTAGCGGGGTCCTTGGTAGCATATGCATCCATACCTGCCTTTTCAATAACTTCAAATGGTCCAATCCAGATACTAGCCAACTTGTGTTTCCACAAAAACGCATGTTGATTGTAGAATAGAACCATGTCTCCATCTTTAAACTGTGCTAGGACACTTTACCATACCTGATCAGAAGCCTGGTTTTTGATTTTCTTAGATAAGCTGAATGAGTATTCTTCAGTTTGTACTTAATCAGCTTATTCATTAAGGCAGTAAAATAGTGTTGTGGATCCATTCCGCCAGTGTCCTCTACACAAGCATATAGAAGAGCAGGCAGGGCGAGGTTCCATCCGTAAAGCAATTGGAATGGGCTTTTCCCCATGGCAGAATGATAGCTAATGTTGTAGGCAAATATCACGGTAGAAAGAAGGATACTCCAATCAGAGGGACTATCCATAACCAGCTTCAGTAGTATGTTACTCAGGGTCCCATTGACCCGTTCAACCATTCCGTTGGACTTGGGGTAATATGGGGTTGTTAGAACCCCATCGGATGGCCATCATTTTGTTGAGCTTATGAAGTATGTGAGAGGTAAAATTAGTGCCGTTGTTGGTAAGGATAAACTGCAGGAAGCCATGATGCTGAATGATGCATTCCATTACAAAATTAGCCACAGTAACTGACCCCAGATCCTAAATGGGTTGCGCCTCAACCCACATGGTCAAGTGGTCAATTGCCACCAGGATATACTTGGAACAATTAGCCCCATTGGCAGAGGGCCAACGACATCAAGGGAAACCATATGCCAAGCGAAGTGTGGCTTCACTAACTGGTATGAGGTCTTCCAGTGGAACGGCTTTTTCACTTGGCGCTGATGACAGAAAAATAGTATTAAGCACATCAAAGTTCATGCTTTCCCAGTAATACCAAGGCCGCAATAATTCCAACGCCTTGCGCACACCACCATGCTAAACTTCCCTATGTGTGCTCATGATAATGTTAGGCCGCGTTGAGGGTCACAGAAAGTTTACTTCTGAGTTGCCAATCCGCTTGTACAACTCACCATTCCGCTGGAAAGTATTGGCTCACATTTCATTCAACCCCTGATAACTTGGGGTGGCTCATCATTTTACTTTCTGCTGAGCATTTTGTTGTACATAATATTGCTCAGATCTGCCATAACTGCAATAGATGGTAGCCTTGACAAGCAATAAGCATTCTGGTTTTGCTCCTGGTTGGTGAAGGATCTCAAAGTTGTAAGCCTGTAGTTTAAGGGCCCATCGTGCTAGCCAGCCCTCAGGCTCCTTAAGTTACTGCAGCCAGCATAACGAGGCGTTATCCATTACAACTTTAAATTTTACACCAGCCAAATACTCTTTTTTGCTTTTAAGCATAAATCACTGCTAAGCACTCCTTCTTGGTCACAGTAATATTTATGTTCATGGCTATTCAAGCTTCAGCTGCAGTGCGCCACTGGGTGCTCCTCCCCCTCATCATCTTTTTGGGACTTAACTGCTCCCACAGCGAAAAGAGAAGCATACATCTATACAATAAAAAATTTTTTCAAATTATTTTTGGGTAGTATAGCTCTGGCGCCTCAATGAACGCTGTTTGAAGAGTATCAAATGAGCATTAAAATGTTCCGTCCATTTAAAACGTGGCGTCCTATTTAATAACTCAAACAATGGACCTCCAATACAGCTAAGGTTTGGTATGAAGTGGCGATAGTAGCCAACCATCCCTAAAAATTCTTGTATATCTCGCTTAATGATTGGTGTAGTCATCTTCCAAATGGCCTCCACCTAGATGGTTGGGGCCTCAGCCCTGTTGCATCTGCTACAAACCTGAGGTACTTTAGCTGATACTTGAAAAAGTGCCACCTCCAGGGTTTGATTCTGATGTTGGCCTCAGCCAACTGGAGGAATACCTTTTCCAAATGGCTAAGGTGCTCAGAAAATGTGCGGGAGTAAACGTTTATATCATCAAGATATACAAGAACGCATGATAGCTTCAAGTTGCCAAGGATAGTGCCCATCAACCGTTGGAAAGTAGCTGGGGCATTACACAGCCCTCAGGGCATACGTGTCAGTTGAAAAAGACCTTCTGACATGATAATGGCGCATATCCTTGTCCCGCTGCAGGTAACTCAATCTGGCAATAGCCAGATATTAAATCCATTGTGGAGAAGTAACGAGCTCCCCCCAACTGTCCAACGCATCACAATCCATGGAAAAGGGTATGAGTCCTTTTTTGTAATGCTGTTGAGCTTGCCGTAGTATATTACTACCCAGTTAGTACCATCCTTCTTTTTGACAATTAGGCCAGGGGAAGCCCATGAGCTCTTCGATGGTTCAAGCATTCCTTTCTCCAACAGTTTATCTATTTCTGCTGTGACAACTTCTTCCACTGCTCTAGATCAGCGGATTGGCCAAGATCTGATGGGGGGATGATCCCCAGTGCCCACTCAATGGGTCACTCCTTGGGTGCACCCTAAATCATGATCATTGACAGCAAAGATCTCTTTGTGTTTTTAAAATAAGACCTCCGCTTGGTTTTTCTGGTCTTCTGTTAACCCTATAAAATTTTCATGTGGTACAACTGCCATTATGCCAAGCTGTAAATCAAAGGGCAGAACAAATTTATCCATTGAACTGAACTCATGAACTCGGAGGACATCTTCAACTGGGATGAAATGTAGATATGCAACTATTTGGTGTCAGTGGATTTTTATTGGTTTATCCTGAAGATTTGCTACCAGGACCTTGATCCCCCCATGCCCCATGAGTATAGTACCAGGGGCCACATGCGGCTCAAGCTGTAATTGCTGATAGGGCCCAATGACCTCCCCATATATAGCCCAGAAGGTACTTCCACCTCTAATTCAGTGCTTATGATTACTTGGTGTCTATAGGGAATGGATATAGGGCCAGAAGCTCTAAGTGGTGGCCCTTGTTATTTATAAATTTGATGAGGAAGGGACTGGTTCTTGCTCTTTAGTCGACAATAGCAAACCAAAACCACCCCATCACCATGTGCAAGGTTAATGTGATTCATGTATACAGATTTCTTTGGCATTCCGCTGGAAGTGAAGTAGATTGGGATCCGCTGCCCCAGAATTTCAAATGTTTACACTCTATTTTGGGTGGAGGAAAGGTAGCGTATCTACGGCGTAGAATTTGAACAAGTTTAAGAAAAATATGTCAACCTCTAAATATAGAGCCAAGGCATTAAAAAGCTCACGGTATGGTTTCACAGCGGAGGTCAACGCTATGTTTATGTCACATTCAGTTAAAACTCCTGCCCCAATTAACACATGGGCTTATGCTGAAAATCAATCAGCAAAAGCAGTTAAGGTCTCTTTATGGTGAAACCCAATGGTTAGAAACTCAGCCTTCCATTGCGCCATTTTTGAAGTTCCTCCAAACAACCACAGCACATTATCCTTTAATTTTTGATAGGTAACAGAACTGTTGGAGATAGCAAGTAACTTGGTCGGCGCTTCCAATATCCTGGGTGGACATTATTAATTTTGCTTTATGCCAATCTAAAGCTCCTTCTACTGCAAACTCAAATCGTTTAAAAATTCCTTGGATGTTCTCATCAAGATCAAATGGAGGCAGCTTATTGTTACATCATCCTTGTTGAAACTCCTTCTTCCATTTAAGCACAGCGTCCAGGGAAAGCTTGAGTTCTGCATATTTAACAGTTGCAGTGCTTTGAGATGATTTCTTGCCAAAGTAAGCCTGATATGACATGACTGGAAAATGAGGAACTTTATTAGTTTATGCGATTGATCAATGGGCCCCCTGTAATGAGCACCACTGTTATAAAATTGGCCTTATTGTTGGGATACGCCGTAAACACTTTTGCACAGGGTTTGACCCACTGAGCAATAGGACCTATGATATGAGGATCGTTGCCCTTGAAACAACAGAAACAAACTTATAAAATTATGGAGCACTTGCTCCCACTATACTCTCATATATTTAATATAATCACTTCAGTGGATCCTCGCCGTTACACTCACTCTAAACTTTTAACAACCTTCTTTCTCAAACATCTCATCTCGCTTATATCATAGCAACTTTGGACAATACCACTTTCATGGCTTAGTAATTCACTTCGTCATATCTCATTGGTTCCACCAATTCTTCATTCACTAATTTCATAATCACCTAATTCAAGGTGATTTCCCAACAACCCAATATCGCCTCATTATGAGGTGCTCAAATAATCATAATCATATCAAACTTGGCGGATTCCATCCATTCTGCCATACTGACTCAGGGCTTATTGTCCAATCATATCAGAATCATGACAGACGCCATCACAGTAATTGTCAGAACCATGGTGTCAGAAAATTGACTTTGGGCTCTGCTAGTTGGCATGCTAACCAGTATGAAGACTGGTCAGCCCTTGCCATTTTGCCTTTGGCGTCAGGGCTAGCAGCGCCGGCTAACCCCTTGGCATGTCACCTGTGCCATTTTGGGGATCCCCTTTAACCTAAACTACAACCAACGAAATAAATATAAACTTATAACAAAAGGTAGAATGAGCAAAGGGAGATATTTATTGAGAAGGAAGCGCCAGGTATTTATACTATTTTACAAAAGGGCTGCTGCACACATCTCCAACCTATTGGCTCTTCTGCTGGTTCTTCCAGCTAACCACTTCTTTTCTTCTTCTTCTTCTCTATTTACATTATTCTCTTCCCTGGCGTCAACCCTTTCACTCCATCCTTCCCTATGTCTGAATTAGTTTTGGTTTATCCTTGGCCTTAAGTCGCCAGTAAACCATATAAATAATTAATTCAAATAAACGTCAAATTTGTATTTGACCTTCAAGTTGATATAATTGCACTGGAAACCACTTCAGTTGCTCGCTTTGACTCGGAATATCTCAGCATCTCACTGACATCTATTCACTTCCTATCATAATAATAAATGAGGCACCGGAAACAACTTTGGTTACCTCAAACTCATAATCGTTGGATCTGTTAACATCAAATCAGTACAGGAAGCAAACGACTGAAGCAAAACATCAGCTCTCCACTAAAAATCCCACAATGGACCACAAATGGCCGTTGGTGTCAACCACTGATCCTAATGACAGATTGGATCATCCTTTGCTATTAGTCACCAGTGATCCTTCTACTGATTTAGGGCCACCAATTGGCCCCATGTGAACCTAAATACAAAACTCAGCGGAATACTAATTTTGGCTCAACCCAAATTGGGGAGCAACTAACCAGAAATTGAACCAATTAACACAAAATTTAGTCAATAAACCATTCCTCCAGGATTGGCTATATCATTACAAATATTGATAAATCATTGGAGGATTCCATCTGGTTAAAATTTGACACATGGTAAATCTATAATTTAGGCGTCTGTGGCTGAACCAACAACAACTCTGCCTGCCACTGATAGTTTTAAAGCTGTAAATAAGTTCGTTTTTCTCCCTTGCTCAAAGTTTTCCAAGTTAGGTCAAATCTTAAGGGCCCCAATTCCACGGTTTCTTAAGCTATTTCTTAAATCAATTGTCTATTTAAGCATTTGTAACACACTGAGAAAGATGAAAGTTGATTCTCTTATCTTAAATTCATAAAAATCTTTCTGCACATCAAATTTGCTTAATTAAGTTAAAATTTATAAATTTACATACCCCATGACATCTTAAATGTGGCCCAGCAGGCCCCATATCAACTGGATTATCCCAGTCATGCTATTATCTTATGGTCTCAATGTAGTCAATTAAGCATATTGTGTAAAGTCTTTATGGAGTTTCCATAATCTCACAACTCCTTACGTCTGGGCCCATTGGCCCTTGGGCTGAAACAGCTTGGTTTCTCACTAAGTTGTTTTATATTTTTGGCACATTGATACTCCATTGTTACTTATCTCCCAGCACATTTAAACGTAATTCAATTAGCAATGCCCCTTGCAATCTGGCTCTCCTTTGGTTATTTTTGCAAACCAACTGGCAGGCCAGTTTATACACTATCTGCAGTCCCTGACATAAATGACCATCCTGTTATGTTTACATGACTTTATTGATGGAACTAACTGCCAAGACAGAGCTGGACGTCAGTAGTCCAAAAACTTCAATCTGCAGGACCTCCCTTATTTAATGCACACCTTATATCAACGCTGGGTGCAGGCCAGATATGCCCAGGTGGGTCTGATGAAGTGCTAGTTGCCCAGCCATGTGTAATGGCAATAGCAGCTAGATGTACGTGGTACCATTTAAATATTGACAGTTTGATTTTGTTACTTGGTGAACGGGGGTTCAAAACCCATCCAATTTATGAAATCTGAGATTGGGTTGGCCTTGACTTCAATCAGTCAAAAAAGTTCAGTCAATTGCAAAGTAAAGTACCCTGGCCAAGGGTGGGGTGAGCTGATTAGTTTAGGATCGGAAACATATTTCCCAATTAACAACTCGTCTACTCTTGTTTAAAATATGGTTCTTGAGACCAGCTTTCCTCTTTGTTCATCTTCCTTATTAATAAAATCCCGTTAGTTTACGTTTTTAATATGTTAACGCGGGCTAACCTGAGTGCAGACCCCTTTGGGGAGATCTCTATCAATGTAAGCCGTTTTGTTTGCACAAAATTAAATACCACATCTGGTGCACTGCTGGCAAACCCTGGTCCCCTCTATACTGAGGCACCCAAGCACTCCAGCCCAGATCACTACTTGGATATGGATTGCCCATTGGGGTCCACCCAAGTCTTCTTGTTTGTTTGCTATTTATAAATATATACCACGTTGAACACCCTTGCCCTGTGTTACTTTAGCTCCAGCACCCTCTTTGAGGATATGCTCAACATAATAATGATGATTAGTTCCCTTGCAATGTGGCTTTGCACGCGCATCACCTCACTGGGAACAGGAGAATTATATACACTCTCCTGACATTAAATGAATAACTTTTTTATTTGCACTAGAATTATCCATGTGGAGATTTTGCTGAGTGCAATTGGGTGCGCCTGCCATTTGTCACAGCCTCAAAGAGGCTCACAACCTTTTTTTATATGGCGAATAGCTTGGAAGTCTTTTTATTATTCTCTCTACCCCCAACTGGGAAGTACTCACCCTTCTTGCTTGTATATAGTGAATATGCAAGCTTTGCAATCTGAGAGTTGTGATCACTGACTTTCCATCAAATTTAACAAAAATGATAAAATTAAATTGGGTTTTCGGCATCACATTTAGATGTTGTAGACAGGAGCATTGACAAAGGGCCTGGTGGTGATAGCCTTGGAAAAGTTGCATAGCCCATTGTCAAAATGGGTACAGAGTTGTTTGTGGCCCAATTTTCGTTTTATAACGCTGTTTCCATATTTAAAAAAAGCCAGATATATTATCATATAGCTCTGATATGGAACCCATTTAAGTATAAAAATCACCCCAGAGAACCCGCGATTGACCCCTACCATGATCCTCAGAACACAGGCGGTGGAAAAAAAAGTTACTTTTGCAATAAAAATGTATATATAATTGCAGAAGATATGGTGAGATATGTGACCTCATTAGGAAGAGTGGCCAACTATCCCTCTCCATTCTATTATGAAGAAACGTACCCTGGAGGCATGCTGATGCCTGCAGAATATTTTTATGGTGAAGTGTTGGCGTTGTCTGCTATAAGAAAAGACCATTATGGTCATTTTCTGTTGACTGCTACCCTTTCATATCCTCTAGGGAAAGTCAGCACAACTATTTTGGTGGATTCTAGAGCCTCTGATAATATTATTGACCAAGATCTAGTAGACTATCATAAGTTAAGTTACTTGCCAGGTGGTATGGTTAGGGGATGGATTTCCCAAGGTATTCCCACGCTGAAATTATGGGGTTAGAGGATTAAACTTTGGCACATAACCTTTGGCTGACTGCTTCTGAGCTATCAAAAAACTCTAGTTACCCATTTTCTTGATGTAGTGTGGTGGCGAAAGTTTGACTTCAGGATCAACTTAAAAAACAATACCTTGTCCTTAAGTTTGAATAATGATCATATTAGTTGTCCCTTTGTCTGAGGCTAATTATCAGGGCAATTTGACCACTGGCCCAATATCCACACACTCATCTTTCTTTGTTGTTAATGCCTCTCTGGAGGTACTCTTACTTTCCTGTTAGAGGGGTTGAAATCTTCGTTTGATTCGGCTTTAGCCAATATACTATCAGCTCATTCAGAGTTTAATTGCGAGTTTAAGCTCAACGTTGATTTGATGTGCATATCTTCCCCAATTTACCCTTTTACTGTATGAGAGGAAGCAGCATTAGATGTGTGGATTAAGGAGCCGTTAGCTAAAGGCGCAATTTTTCAGCGTATCTCTATGGTATGCTCCCCACATCTCTTTGCGGAAAAATCAAATGGTACCTTACGTCCATGTGCTACTATAGGAATCTTAACAACGGCACAGTACCAGACTTGCATCCCATTCATTGGATTCTCAGATTGCTCACTATGTGGAGAAGGCGAAGGCCTTATCCAAACTGGATTGTTTGTATGCGTTCAATAAGTTTTGGATAAAGAAGGGCCAGGAGTGGATCACTGCATATTGAACTTGGAAAGGAATTTTCCAATTTTGGGTTATGCGCTTTGGGATTAAACATGAAGCTGCTATCTTCCAACGTCATATAGATGCGGCCTTGAGGACCTGCTAGGTGTGTGCGAAGTGGCCTACATGGATGATATTCTGATGTTATCCCTAGATCATAAGTCCCATGAAGTACACCTTTGGCAAGTGGTGGAGAAATTAAAGGCAGCAAATCTTTTGCTAAAAATCAGTAAGTGAGAATCTTATAAGTATTAGGTCACCTTCCTAAGTAACGTTATTTTTGACCAAGGACAAATGCTAACTCCAGACAAGGAGAAGGCAATTAGTGTGTGGGCCACCACAACTTTGGTCAAGGAATTGAGTTATTTGGGTATTTGTACGTTCCTTAAAAAATCATGCTCAATCTTGATGAGGTGGCAGCGCCCCCTTATAAGGCGAATGGAGCCAAAGTACTCCAGTGGTCCCACATTTTGTAGGATACCTTCTAAGCAGTAAAAAGTACTCTGTTATCCACGTCTGTCCTTTACCATGTAGATCTAGAAAACGAATTTATTGTGTCTACTGATGCCTTCAACTTTGCCATAACGGCTGCCTTTTTATAGGTGGGTGAAAATGAAATAGAGCATCCAATGTAATATTTTCCCATGAAGATGTCTCTACCTGAGTTTAACTACGCCGTATATGACAAAAGTTATTAGCAGTGATTAAGCAATTACCTATTGGCGTCATCACTTGAATAGCTCATCCCAACCCTTCTGCATATGCACAGATCACCATGCCTTATTGTACTACCGCGCACCTCATTTCTTGAACCCTCAGCAAATCCACTGGCATGAGACCTAGCCAATTTGTGTTTTCTTATGAGTTTACTAAGGGCAAGGAGAATGGTTTAGAGGATGCTTTAAGCTACAACCATGCAATATATCCCAATTTTAAGAAGGTTAGGTGCATAATACCCACTTGATGATTCCGCTAGTAAGTTTATGTATAAATTTTCTCTTTCCCTTGGACCACGGGCCAGCGATTGCTTATCTAGAAAATGCGGTAGATTAATGTATGTTCAGATATTTAGTACTATTTCAGCTGTTTTCAGATGAGTATACTATGGTCTTCACAAAGAGCAAGTTAAATCAAGAAGAAATTATCAGGGGATAACATGTTAAGGACGAGATGGTGTGGTTTCAGGGACGCCTATGGGTTCCCACAGGACCCCTTCTCCTTTTAACATCCAGGATCATCATGATGGATCATCGTTGGCCACCATGGAAAAGCAAGACTTTGTGTTTATCCGCTGCACTTATAATTGGAAGGGATTAGCTGCGCAGGTTGCAGGTATTGTAAAGAGTGACTGGTCTGCAACCAAATGAAGCCAAGTCTCCAGCTCCTAGAAGGGGTTTATTGACAGTTAAAAAGTCTGAAGGTCCTTAAAATTCATTATCAGTGGATTTTATTATTAAGCTACCTGCTTATGAAGGCTATGACGCCAGCATGGTGAATGGTGAACCATTTTACAAAGTTCGTTACTCTATCCCTTGTAAAACCGCAGTAACCATGGAAGAGATGGCCAGGCTCTTCGTGTCACACGTTTTTGCTCTTCATGGGGTCCCCCATGAGATAATTAGTGATTAGGATGCCCAGTTTACCCCTGTCTTTTTAAAATTTATTCAAAACTCTTTTAATTTTTGCCTGCTGTTCACCTGACTATCATCTTCAATCATATGAGCATAGTGAATGAGTGAAACAGTGCTTAGAGCAGTTCTTGCGGTGTTACACCACCGCAGATCATTCAGATTGGGTTTCCCATCTCCCATGGACCAATATAGCTATAACAACGTTCAACAAGCATAATTGGCTGTTCCCCTTTCTTCACCATCTATTGCTTCTACCACTTTTAACAAGGAGCCCAGTTGTGAATCTAAGGTGAAAGCGGTGGTCCTTGCTAAAATGATCAAGAAAGTACACCAGGGGGAGCACAAATTTAGATGCGGTTATGCAGGCTTACAAGGAGAACGCTGATGGTAAGGGATGAGTTGGACCAGCGTACAAGGAAGGAGAACTCGTGATGCTGAATGCTAAAAACATCACAATCAAGAAACCATGAAAAAAACTGGGACCAAAGAGGATTGGGCCTAACCGCATTGTCAGAAAGGTGGGCCATTTTTTACCAGTTGAATCTCCCCTCCTAGTTTACATATATTTCCAGTTTTCCATGAAAGCAAGCTTACGTTGTTTGAGGGACCCCCACCAGAGACTCCTGAGGCTTATTTCTTGTATGGGGCGCTGGAGTAATAAGTGGTGGAGATATTAGCCTCCTGTTTGATAAGAAGAAGGCTAGAGTATCTTAAATCCTTTAAGAGATATGATGAAGCGGAGAACAGTTGGGTCCCAGAGAGTGACTGCATTCATGCCAAGATCTAATTGGAGTATTTCAAAAGCGTTTCCATGAGGCTGCAGGTTCCAAGTCCAAGCAGCCATCGCTGCCATGATGTTGGTCCCTGCTCAAAAAACTTTCCTTTGGTGAATGCCTTTGGAGGAGGGTGGATCCCAAAAAAGAGGAGAGGGTAATGTCATGTTTACTTGAATTTATTGAGGGACCCAACTGCCAAGAATATTATGGACGCAGGAGTCCAAAAAGGTCAAGCTTCAGGACCACCTTGACTAAAGAACACCTTTGAATAACGCTAGGTGCAGGCCAGATATGCCCAGGTTGGTTCAGGGGATTTGCGTTATGCACAGCCATGTGTTATGGGAGTAGCGTTAAGTTATACGAGTTACTTTCATAACAATGATAGTTCAGTTCAGTTGTTTGGAGAACCAGAATTTAAAACCTGTTCAAATTTACCTTTTTTAAATCGAGATGGCTCAGCTTATAATCAATAACTTGAGTTTGTTTGATCTTAAGCTACAGTACCCTGGCCAAGGGTCTGGTGAAATAGCTGGCTTGTTTAGGCTTGGAACCATTTTTACGTAATTGACGACTTGCCTCCCCTTGTTAAAGTATGATTCTTGGGACCAACTATTCTTATTAGTAGGTTTCTTTATTAATAAAATCCCATTAGTTTACATTTTTATATGTTAACTTGGGCAAATCTGTGCACAGACCTCTTTGGGGGAGGTCTCTATCACCGTTAGCCTTTTTATTTGCACAAAATTGACTACTGCATATAGTGCACCGCTGGGCCATCCTTGTCACCTTAAGACTGAGGTACCCGAGCACACCAGTCCAGATTACTAATTGGATTTGGACTCCCCTTTGGGCTCAACCAAGTCTTGTTATTTCTTTGCTATTTACTATTATATAACACGTGGTCACCCTTGCCCTGTGTTACTTTAGCTCCAGAACACTCTGTGGGGCTATGCTCACCACAGTTCTGACGATTAGTTCCCTGGTGGTGTGGCTGCTCACTGCGCACCAACTTGCTGGTAATGGGAGAGTTATAGACACTTTTCTGACACGTCTATTATCTCTGGACATTTCAGTTCTCCTTGTCAAGACAGGCGAAGAAGTGGTCACCATTTCCATATGAGCATGAAGTCATTAGCCTGCCTTCTGTTGTTTGTCTAGTTTATAACCAAGTTTATATACAGCTCATCAATGGCTTTGGAGAAATTTCTTTGTGGTCATATTTCCCATTATCCTTTATTTTCCCCTCGGTCCACCCTCAAAATGGGGTTTTATGATTATACCTGCCAACTTGTCCTTGATTTATGATCCTGACGTCAAATAAGTATACATGCTGATTTCAGGGCCTGAAACCCCTGCGCCCAAGTTGGTTTACTCCAGCTCACCTGCCTGTGAATTGATGGATGACCATTCTGTGGAGGAAGTAATCCAACATCTTGTTTGTGACACTTTTGTTTCGTTAAAGCAACCTGCTCTTACACCTGAACTAATTTTATTAATCATTGCGAGCAGAATTGACCACATATGACAATAAACAGAATTACGCCTACCTTTTATTAACAATGAAAATTAGCATTGGGACAATTAGGTGACCTTTGAAGCCTTGGTGATACTGGAGCAGCAGGAGACTTCATCTGTATGGAGTTGGCCCAGCAGCTTGATCTATACCTGATCCTGGTGCCAGCGGTGTTGGTCGCTCATCAGCCTCCCAGCCATCCTACAAAGTATATCGCTCAGTAGCTTTCTTGGTTCACCAGTTTAGTTTCTGAAATTACTTCTTAGTGTTGCCTAGCCTTGTGTTCCTGGTAATTCTGGTTGTGGGTTGGTGGCTTTAGCAGCATGTGAGTATCCACCTGGAATCTAACATGATGTCAAACACTAATGGTCTGGTATAGAGCAAGTTCTCATTGGTGGACACCATTAATTAAGCTCAAAACTTAGGATCTGCTACAACACTTGTTTCTCCAGTACGTTTTCCACCAAATTTTCCCATAGCTCTGATAAGCTACCAGAGCATTTTTGACTCCCAAAAAGGCTAACCGCTTTCCCCACATACAGAATTTGATTTGAATTTTGAAAAACAATGGATGAGGTGAATATAGACTGTCATTGTATCCACATACAGCGGAGGAGGATTCTGGCCTTAATGAATAGTTAGATGAAATTCTAAAGAAGAGTTGGTTATTCAAGGAGACATCCCTGGTTGCCTCTCCCATTGTCTTTGCCAAGAATTCAAATATTTTCTTTGTCCCTGTGTGGATTACGGCCACCTCAACAGCATCACGGTCCACAATTAGTACCCGCTGCCATTGCAGCAGACAATTTACCAGCAATTGCAAAGTTGCGTGTGTTTTCAAACCTAATCTTTCAAAGCCTTTAATCAATTTAGGTGGCAGGAGATCAGGAATGGCTTACTGCTATCTGGACTAGGTGAGGCATATTCCAATTTTGAGTAATGCTTTTTTAGGCTGAAGAATGCGCCCGCAACATTCTAATGGATGATCAATAGTGCTAGGTGATCTCAATTCAATTGCGCAGTTGCATATATTGATGAAATCCTGGTTCATTTTCCCTCCCAAAGCACATGCAAAGGACTTAGAGGCGGTAGTGGCTATCCTAAATAAGGCTGATTTGTTTTCAGGCCATCAAAATGTAAATTTTATTTGGAAGAAATCACCTTTTTAGTAAAGCTATTCTTGAAAGATGGGTATACCATTCTGCCCAGCAAACTGGATGCCATCCACAAGTGGCCAACTCTAACGATTCATAAGCAATTGAGAAACTTCTTGGGTACCATCATATCCTAAAAAAATCTCTCCTGCGCTTTCACAGCTAGCTTCCCCTCTCCATCCAAACACAGGAAAAAATAGGTTCAAGTCTTTCTGGACGCTCAAGTGCCAGCAGGCATTTGATTCAATTAAAGAAGTGTTTCTGTCACCTCCCATCCTTAAGCACGTAGATCTCTCCAAACCCCTATATTGTAGGGTGCGGTGCATCTTCCACCATGGTATAAGCTGTTTTGCTCTAAGAGCACTATAGGTTAAATTTCCTGGCCGCTTATTTTTCCTGAAAGTTTTCTTCCACTGAGAAATACTGGACCATCTATTACAAGGAGTTGGCAGCTGTGGCTTGGGCCTTGACACACTTGCAGTACACTTGCAGGGCGCTTGGCACAAGTTGACTGCGCATATGGACCTCCAAGCTCTTTTCCATTCTTGAAAACCACAGAAGTTGGCGCATAGGCAGGAATAAACTTACTGAGATTTGTGCAGCTATAACTTCAAATGTGATTTTGGAAAGAGAGCTTTGAATGTCCTTCCTGATTTTCTAAGTTGCAATCCCACACTTTGTCCCACTGATTTATTTGAGGCAGATCTTGTTATGGTCATTCCCTCCACTCAAACCTTGGTCATTGTTCATCCAACATTTGGCTACAAATTTAGTCCCAGACGCTTTTTCATTATGGGTCTTAGCAACACAGACAGCATGTGTATAAGGGCTGGAACTTTTGAAGCAGTTGCCCTCTATTTCTCCAAGCATTCCCTCTATTCTCTGGCCAAAGGCCTTATCCAGTTTATGTCATAGGTGTGGTTCTCTTCCCTCCTCCGAGATGAAATCATTCAAGCTCATCACATTCTCCCTGCAGTTGGCCATCCTGGAACAAGAAATGCAACAATTTAATAAAAAGTACCAATAACTGGCTAGGCTTGTCAAAGGATGTTCCAGCATGGATCGCCAAATGTGTGACCTATGCGCAAGCCAAATCAGACTGGTCTGGTAATAATGGTCTTTTTCAACCCTTGCAGCAAGCAGAGGGGCCATGGACATTAATGTCCATGGACTTTATTGTTGAGCTACCCAGCTCCAAGGGGTTCAAATTGGTCATGGTGGTTGTAGACTGCTTCATCAAATTCTCCAAGTTAATCCCATTCTCCTCTGCCATATTTTCCAAAAAAAAATGACTGCCCATTCATGATCAATGTGTTTCCAATGTTCAGACTCCCGTAGGAAATTATAATTAACCGAAGGACCCAATTTATGGTGCAGTTTTGGAACTAATATTTAACGACCTTTAAGATCACGACCTGTCACTCCACTTTGTACCATCCACAGTCAGATAGTAAAACTGAACGAATCAATCAGATCTTGGAGCAGTACCTGCAGTGCTACGCTTAAGCCGCTTAAGATATCTGGATGGACGACCTTCCTCTCACCCTGTTTATGTATATTTACTGGAACACATGCCTCCACAGGCTTCTCACCATATGAAGCGACCTTAAGTTATGAAACATCATTTTTAGTTGGCTTATGCCTTCGCCCAGAGGTACCAGCTGCAGCTGATCACTCTCAGCACATTTGTCTCACACAGTCTTTGGTTCAGGAGCGCTTGACCAAGGACATAAGTGTTTATAAACGATTTACTAGATTGGAAGAGATCCATTACACAACATGAAGTTAGGTTCACACATCATGCTCTACAAGCCCCACTTACACATGTAGGTGCCCATGCAAAAATTTGCATGTAAACACGTGGTCTCCAATTTGGTGGAAGAAGGCTTGGGAAATGGCACCTTCTATTTGAATTTTTCACCCCACTGGAAGCAACATCCGGTTTTCCATGTCTCTCAGCTGTCCCATTCAAGGGCAATCCCATAGGACCCTGAGCTCATTGTGATCACAGGTGTGGAGGAAGCTGAAGTAAGGGAATCCTGGCTTTTAAACAATCACGCTGTTCAGTCCAATCTTTAGGCGCACGGAAAGGCTATCTGCCTATAAAAATAGCTGGGATGGCACTTATGACTATGCCAACTGATTGGAGCTCATTGAGGCTTTCCATGCTTCCCACCCAGATGCTCCCTGACCTCCCCCAAAATAGCTACACTAATGGAGATCAAATTGCTCAAGACCTATAAGAATGTGGCTCTCACTTAATTTTCTGGTGGTGGCGCTCCCCCTTTAAAAAAGGTAAGAATAGTTTAAGTCAGGGGGAGCGCCCTTTCCACTTGGACCAGGTGGCGTTCCTTTTCCCATCTAAAATGTGTCAGAGAAGGCCAACTGCCTCTTATATTTTCAATGCAACTTCACCCATGTGGTGGATGAGCGGTGGGTCACAGCTTACCCTTTGGGACCTTGCCACCTATTCCATTACAAACTTTGGATAATTGCACTAAGAATAAAGGAGATAACCATCTAGTACTAAAAAAAGAATAAAGGAGATTCATGTCAAATTTCAAGGTTCCATCAATCACAGGAGGTGAAAGGGTCAAATGTACCCAAATGCAATAAGCTTCTTATATTAAGGCCAAAAGCCCCAAACTATTGGCAACAAAACCCTACTAGCATGTATCTCTGGCAAATTTAGTGTATAGTGTCAAATATGTGGCAGAACTTGCGATGGAATTAGGCTATTGGTAAAAGTTGCCATCAGTTTAGAAACCTTTCTGAAAGAATCAAAAATCTTCATTTGATAAATATAATGTTGTCAAATGGACGCCAAATTGACCAAGTGCAGGCGGGTTAACCACCCTGAACCTGTTCCTGACCTCTTGGGACCGCTCTATGTGGGGTGGCCATAGAGGTTCCCATTGCCTGTCAGGTGAGATGCCATCATGACAATAGTTGGAAACTGCAGTAAATCTGAGATTCAGACGTCCATGGATGAATTGACAATGTGTCAGCCTTCCGCCAATAATTTTGAAGATGGTTTCAATAAGTTCATTTTTACCTTTCTCTCAAGTTTGCCATGTTAGGTCAAATATTGTGGGCCCTAATCCCAAAATACTCCTAAGCTATTCCCCAATTTAATCATCTATTCAAGCAGTCATAATATGCTGATAAAATCGATGGTCAATTATCTGATTTTAAATCATTAAAAAATTCTTACGCTCAAATTTATTTAATTAGTTTACATTTTACTTTGCCAAACCCCTCATGACATCGTAATGTGGCCCCATGGGCCTCATATTAACTGGGTATCCCAGTCATTTTATTAACTTTTATCCCCACTGTAGTTAATTGGGCTATCATGTCAAAATATTCATGGAATTATACCCAATTCTTGCAACTCCCCACGCTCAGACCCATTGGCCCTAGGGTTACATAAGCTTGGTTTCTTGCCAGGTTGTTTTTTAAATTTGTGACTGTCAACATTATATTGTATTTATCTCCCATCACATTTAAACGTCAATTAAGCAACAATGCCCCTTATATTCTGGCCTTCCTTTTGGATGCTTTAGCATACCAGCTGGCAGGCCAGTCTAAATCTTATCTGCCACTTCCCTGACACCCTTAGATTAATGCTATTACTCATAACGTTTTGACTAAAACCTTGTATTGATACTATGAGGCTTCCAGCATCCTTCAGTATAATAGGGCCATGGGGTCCCAAGTCCACCCAAGCACTAATGCAAAAGCAGTGCTAACTGCTAAGAGAAACGCACTTCTTTTATAGATTTGAAGGGTATTGGGGGATGAAGATAATTTTCTAATCAATCAACTAGATAGGGAATCTGGTAATTAGTTGAGAAGTAGATGATTGTAGGGAGGATGATTTATTTAATTGTATTCAGTCCTTAGTTAGTGGGCATTATCCCCGCTATCAATTCATCACCATAAGTCTCATAAATTGAGAGAAAATGTTTTTTGAACGCTCTAATAAGCATATCTTAATATAGCTTGATTGAAACATGCATGGCTTAGCATGCATCCTGTGGTATCTTGTAATTGCCCAAAAATAGTTTAACTAATAGAAGGCTCAAACCTTAAAACATTGCTTAACTTGCTAAACCTTACTTTTATTAAATTAACTATTCTTTTAATTAAAACTATATTTATATTGTAGCCTTTGTTTACCCTATTAATTAAAAACAGCTGTAGAGGGATTGAATTCTCTTGCTTTGTATTGTTAATATCCTGAGATAAAAGGCACCTGTGAGTCTAAAAAGAGCCCAGCTCTAAACAAGTGGTGCTCACTACAGGGGTGTCAGAAAATTACAAGTCTGATATTGTGAAAAGAGCATTATAGAGGTAAATAACAATAGTATTGGCCAAAAGACCCTGGCCAATTCCCAATGGAACCCCTCAAATCATGGTAACACTTTTATTAATACTTCTCGGCTAAAATAGCATAAGTTTGGGTAGTTGAATTGCACTTACCATGCAGCAGAATCAGGGGAGTCCATCCAAGGTTTCTTCCCAGCCCACTTACAGTTTAAATCACATATCTAGGCGGAGCCACCCCTTTTATAGGGTTGGGGGGCCCACAAGGTGCAAATATTTTCCTTCCCAATGATTGGGTCAAAAATTTCTAATCCTTACCTCACGGAATTTTTACTACTTACCATTAGCTCTCAATTGGCTGTTCCATCAAAGTAAGAAAACTCTTGAGAGCTCCAATATGTCAAAACTAAAAAATCCCCTATTCAGTTATCTTTAGCCCAATCCAAATTTTGCACCTCAATTTCTTAAAGCCTCAATATATATATAAATACTAAGCATTGAGATATCAAGAGGGTTAGCTCTTTGATCTCTGAGCTCAAATTAGTAAAAATTTAATATATCCAGTTTTTAGCATTAATAAAAAATTTATATTTATAATATAAGTGGAACAAAACCCACTGCAAACCATTTATTTTAACAGATGAGAGAATTTCACTTAAAAATTGTTAGAAATCAGGTGCAGGAAGCACCAGCGAGCATAACCCTGCCTAAATTCTGACAAGGGGCCATGTGCACCACAGTCCCTTTAAATATGCCAAATACTTATTAAACCCCCTTTTCATTTCCTTAATGAAACTGAACTCAGGTTAGCTGCGTTGGAACAACAGTTAGCCAGCGCTTTATCCCATCTCAAAAGAATTAAACATCATCTTTAACAGACTCTCATGAAGCTGCTATTGTTAACTTTCAATTCTCCCTTTAAGTGTAAATTTCCCCGGTTGAAGGTAGTATTGGGGCATTTTTGTATGTTTATGAAGTTGCCATGTATGGCACAACTGATCATCAAAAAACTCAGTAAATCCTCCCATGCTTGAGTCGCATGGCTCAAGGGGTCAGAGTTCCTCAAATGGAAATCCTCCATATCCGAGAGTAAGTAAAAGATGCACTTACTAATAAATTTGGCTCAACTCAAAGTTTGAAGAGGATCAAAGAAGGCCCTATTGTGCCTCAACTTGAATTGGGAGAATCGCTCACCACCTTTGTTAATCATTTTATGGTGAAACCCATCACCTGGCACTTGCTAAGATGTTACCTATTAATGATGCCCACGCTGCCATTCTAGCTGGCTTAGTTTCTCATCCTTCCATGGCACAGAATCTTGTCTCCATTAAACGCTACATCTAAACTATCTGTTATATCAAGGAGGCGCTGCTAGGGTGTGAGGTGTCTAAAACGATAAGGATGCTTTAGGAGTTGTGTCAAACCCACAAGTCACCACTATTGAGGACTTATCAATAGTAGTTCTGCAAAAGGAGTTCAGGATAATCCCTATGGCTCATCTGTTTTGATTAATACCCCAAAGCCAGCCCCTGCAATGCAGCTCAAACCTGATTTTTCTTCGCTTTGCAAGCCTGAGGTTACTAAGCCAGTGAGTCAGAGTGCACTACCATCAGTGGGGCTGCGCTCCATGCCATTAACTACTGAAAAAGTTCATCGTTTGCCATCTATGAGCCTTTGCTTCACCCAAGCCTCCGCGAAGAGGTCTCTCCCAGTAGCAAAAAGGCTGCTCCCAAGTTCAAACTTTCCTTCCAGTGACAGTCGCTCCCACAAACCATGGGCTCAAGGACAAGGATGCTCAAGCAAAGCTGCCTGCTCTCCTAATAATAATTTCTGTGGATGGCTCAAAGATAGCAAAAAAATGTCTTCCACCTTAACCGCCCTTCTAGAGTCCACCCCATATGCATGGACAACCATTCTGATGACAAGTCTGAAGGGCTATGAGGACGTCAGTTATTATGTACAAGGAGCCCCTGCTGAAGTAGGTATACAAAATTAGCTGAACCGTGAAAGAGTAGTTAAAGCTCTGATCATTTTAAGAAACCTACCTTAATCATTCTGGGGTGCACTGAGGTTATTGATACCACTAGCAATTCTGACAAGGTTATCGCTTTGCTGATCTAATCTTTTATATTCACACCCTACACTCCATTGAAAACTATCTTAAAACAGATAATAAGTTGCCTCTACTCTCCGTCTTATGGAAGTATCATATCTCCTAACAAACTTTGGCGGGACCATAACTAAGTAGGGGTCGTGATTTAAGAAGTCTGGGTTAGGGCTACCTTGGACACTGGATCTCACTTTATCGTTATCTCTACCAAGCTGATCAAGACGATTAAGCTGGCTCCTGATCTTGAGTATATGTAGAAGCTTGGGACCGGCAGGTACAAACAACACCAGTGCTATTAGAGCCTACTCCTCCTTGTCTATTTGGGTTGTAAAGATCATCTTGTCAGCTCCCGCCATGGTCTTGTACAATAGCAATCATGACATGCTCAATGGCATGCAGTTTATGAATAAGTATAATGGTGTTGGGATTTCCCCACCTTTCCGGCTTCCTAGGCTACCTTCTGGATTGCTAGAGGATAAGTTCCACTAGTAGATAAATTGGATATTGGTTTGACTCATTTCAGGTTAATAATGTTTGGGGATTTCTTGGGGATTTTGCCAGGTTTAGATCTGTTGAGGATTGATCCATGCAGATGCTTAAGATCTTTTTGGGAAGAGTAGACAACAAAATTGAAGCATCTGTTAAATGATTGTAGATTAATATTCAGATGTACTGATTGAGATTGGTTGGGTTTCATCACTGACCAATTGGAATTTAACAGGCAGTTGTGAGGCGAGTGATGCTACCTGCAACTAGCGAATCAATCAGTTGGTTTGTGACCTGCCATAATGGGTAAAGAGTCTCATTACCTAAGCAGGTTGCTAGCCAAATGTGGTTGGTTTGCTGTGATCAAGTGGGAAGTGTTAGGGACACGTTTTCTGAATCTTTCCATTTCAGGTCTTGAGGATTGTCGGACTTATGCCTCCCAGGCCTCAGAAGAAGAATGTTTTGGTGAAAATCGGCCAAATAGAAGGAATGTCAGACATTTAAGAGTTTGCAATAAACTGGCAAAACTGATTTAAATAGAAATAATGATGATTTTGGGGATATCAGACAAAAGACCCTGGCCAATCCTTGGTGGAACCCCATTAATCGGGGTAACACCATTTTGAAACCTGCATGTGCAACTAATGCAAAATCAAGCAGTCATATTACTCCAACCACAAGACGGACCATAGGGCAACCATCAGAAGGTACGTCACCAACCACAACCAGGTCCTTCCAAACACCTATATGAGGACCACCCCCTTTTTAGGCGTGGCGGTAGTCCCCCCAGGTGAAAGTATTTTAGCAAGCAGTGATTGGCTGAAATACATTAAAACATTACCGCATGGGTTCATTCTGCCCCAAATTTCCTCCCAAACATCAGTTTACCCAAATGTAAAGCAAAAATCTCAAAATCTGATAGGAGTGTTTCTAATATTTCCTAATTTGGAATGCGTTGAAGCTATTCCAAAACTATCCTTGAATTCCTCTGACCCTTGAGCACATTTTAAATACTGATTGGTCAGATATTGAAAGGGATCAACTCTCTTTTACCCCCACATGGACCATAAACCCTATAAATCAGAGTATTCTAATTACTTATGTATTTTATATATATTTTTCATTTATTGGTGAGGCACACTCCTCACTTATGTTGTTGGATTTGAGGCTACCAGAACCAGCGAGCTTTTTCATAATAATAAATCCAACAAGGATGTCTGACGTAGGAATCCTTACCCCAATTTAGAAGATCATCTCCAGTAGAAATTCATAGTAAAGTTCAATGGTAATGGCTGCCATTTCATGGTTGAGGCGCCAACCAACTAGTTGGGCAAATTCCCTCTATAAATTCACTAGCATTTTATGTTAAAAAAAAATTCTTCCATTTTATAAAAGTGGTTCTACTCATCTTCAGTTAACTATTGTTGTGGTATATAAAAATTGAGAACTCTTTTGTGTGTATAAAGAGTAAGGATCGGATATCCTTAGAAGGAAAGCAGACCTTAGATATGACTTTCTGCAGTCTCAGCATCAATTGAAGAAATGCTGGGAAAATCTAAATCTGAGAGTGGATTAAGTTCAGCTGGAACAGGGAAGAATTCCCTATAGTTAAGATAAACAGTATTTTGCTGATCATTAAAAGTCTAGTGGTGAATCATATTAGGCTTATCTATTCAACTAAGGAAAAAGTCGTCATAAAATTATTTCTCACATTTCAATTACTTAAAGCAACGTGAAAGTGCACTACTGAACCTGTGCAGTTAATTCCTTGTAACTATCAGTAAAGCCAGTTCTTCACATCTGGACTATAAACCCAGATTTTAAAATTTAGTGCTCACTACAGAGGGTAGTTAAGTAAGATACGCCATTTTTAGATATCATATAAGGAAGAATCAAGAAAACTTTGGAGAAAATTGGCAAATGTCAATAAGGACGCTTAAATTTAGCCAATTATAGAGAATTCACAGCCTTGGAGGTGAGGTAAAAAGTTAAAGGAAGCTTAGAATGTTTTCAATTTTAGCAATGAGTTACTAGGAAAAAGTAACATTATTGAAGAAGAAAGAAGAATATATAGCCAAGGAATTTTATTTTTGAAGATGAAATAAAAAGTGGATTACGTTTGATTGCATTCACTTAGCTCAGATATGAATCTAGTGAAGCAAATCAAAGAACTTAAGACTCAGAGATGCGAATGTGAACCCTATGCGGTGACTGATGCTGAAAAAAGGACCCTAAAAACTCCAGTTGATAAGTTGATAATTCCTAGAAGTATGACAACATCATTCACTGCCAGATTAAGAGATGACCTCTGAGATTACTCCTCAAGTCAGTCAGGTAGCCAAGCTGTGAGTGGTGGCTAAAGAAACTTTAGAAGAATTCAAAGCCACGCCAAAATACCCACTTTTCATTAAAATACGCTCTTGTGTTCTTCCAGCTGTTCAAAATGACTATGCTTGTGTATGTCAATAGACAAAAAGCTTTGATGGTCATAAACTTTTTGGATACAGCCTGTCAAAACTTGGTGTTACCTCATCTAGAGGATACAGCTGGTCTTACTTGGAGGCCAAGGCTGCAATAATGAAGATGTTTAGAAGCCCTAAACATATGTCAAAACGCAAGCAATAACTTTATGGTGATCCAGTCCATAAAGAAGAGACCTTAGCAAATTTCGCCAACTGATTCTACCAAAAAGCACAGATTTTGTCAGTGCATAATTATAAAATGATTTTGATATGTGGATCACGTTACAAGAAGCCCTTTGGCCTTATTGCAATTTACATCAAATGATGACTTCCATGTTAGCAACCAAAATAACCACCTCACAAATGGTGGATCACTTGAAAATGCTAAGAGCCACTTTCAAGGCCCCAATCAAATCTTCAAGCCAATTCTGATTTGAAATCCAAATAATACTAAATTGACTGAAAATGCTAAGGAATCAAACATTTGAATAATGATAGGATAAACCCAAGGAGTAAAAAATGGACAGACAAGAGTAACAATTGTTATCATAAATGCGGAGGAAAGGACCAATTTGCTTCCCAGATTTTTAGCAAGAACCCTAAGAAGCAAATCCATGTGGTCCAGGCAAAGGAGGCCGAACCCTGTAAGGAGAGTGTCTATAACTCTCTTGTTCCAGCGTGGAGGTGCATAGCGCATAAGGTCAACGCTAGGAAACTAGTCAATAGTACAAACTAACTAGAGCCCCTCAGAGGGTGCTTGAGATAGAGTAACTTAGGTAGAAGAGGGTTATCCTTAAGAGTTTTAACCAAAAAGGAGCGTTGAGGTGCACGGAGGGGTAAGTTTTAGGCGCTCTATGTTGAAAGGAACTTGGGCGGCCCAACGGTGCATAGGCGAGTAGATTTACTGTTGTAGAATTAAATGGTTAACGTTACGCAAAACCTCCTTGCAGAGGTCTGCTCACAGGAATATCCAAGATAACATAATTAAAACGGTGCACTAAATGAGGGTTTATTTTAAGGCAAAAGTCGACCAATGGGAGATTAACCTTGACATAAGATATTTAAGAGATTTGGGGAAACAATCAATAAAGGGAATTGGGTCCAAGACAATGCATTCCAATAGATGAACGCTTCCATCAGGCAATACTCTATACTGGGTAAATTGACTAAAATCAGGTAATTGATTTTAGTAGCAGCTGAACTGAGCTGGAAATTTTGAAAACCAAATGGGTTTTAAGGCCCCGTTACCCAGAAACCAAAGCAAACTGTTATCTGTAAAAAAGCTAGTTTGTTTTAATGCGCCTGCTATTATTCAGGGCTGAACTTCTCCAGCATCCTTGGGACCAACCTGGGCATACCTCGCCTCAACACAGCATTGATACAAGGTATACTTGAGATCTGGGAGGCCAGCCAACTTCACTTTCTTGACCTCCTGATATGCAGCTTTGTCCCTTGGATTAGTCCCCATGATCATGTCATTTTCTAGCCATGACAAACCCACACAGGAGTCAGAAAAATTCCCATAGCCTAGATGGGTAACGGTCTAGAGAATGCAATTAAAACTGATCCTCCCAATATCATATATGAAGACATGGAAATTAGTGATCTGTTTACAGATATGAGGTACTGGACCAGCTTTACCAAGTGGTCAACTTAGATGTTAATGAGGTAACCAGAGCTAAAATGAAGGGGATTGACCCAAAATAATCAAGGAAATTAAGTGCCCATATTACGCCAACTAGCAGCCAAAATATGATCTGCTGAGAATCTGGATATTTTGGCTAAGGTCAAATTAAGTGAGGCGATCTGTCAATCTCCCTAAGTGTGATTAAGGAACCATTTCCTAATCTGACGACAAAAATAATTCACACCCTCTTTTTGGCGAATAACGCTGTTATACAGCAGTAAATACTATTTTGCAATACTTTTAGTAACATAAAATGATATACTGAACAATAAAATAAGGGTGCAGCCAATTATTATCAGCAGGGCGCTGATTAATATTGTCACAACAAAGCAGGTGAAGAAAGTGATAATCTCACTTGATTTTGAAGACAAGAAGGATGTTCAAACTGCTAGGCTGATTACAACAAAAAAATCCTGTGGAGTGTATAGCGCTTTACCACTCAGATTTGGATCCCTGGTGGTTCCCGCACCAGCAATAGTTTGGCCAACCAAAATAACAGTATTATAATCAGAATCTAGTTTTTAAGGAAATACAGAGTTAAATGAAACTTCAAAATAAATCGTTGACCTTATCGAGTCAGACACTACCTTTAGTTTATCAGAGAGGCGGAGAAAATCCACTTACCAGGAGAAACAGTTGTATCAATCTGATATAAAATTATGGAATTATCCTAATTAGCTACCATTTAGTTGGATGAAAGCAAAAGAAATTCTGACTAAAATCCTGGAAGCCCGGGGAAATTCTGCTATGAACCAAAAATTTTGAGAACCGCACCATCAGGGTTGCATATAATTGTTGATATAGGATTGACTTTAGAAAATACCCAAGCTATTATATGGAGAGGTTGGTAGCCCCTGGAAGAAGTCCAGAATAGAGCCATGGGTGGCTCCTCAAATAGTCATGCTGGGCCATGGAGAATTCTGAGCTCTTCTAGCAAATCTGAGTGGAAAACTGATGAAGATCAAGAAGAATCAAACGACATTTTTCCATCTGATCCTACTGGTGGAATTGCGAAAAAATCTATGATTTTGGGACCTTTGCTGAGATGGGATTGCCAGGAGGGTTAGCTGATAGTATCAATATAGGTTGAATGAGAGCACCTCGCTGATCTGATGGAAAGACATCAGGAGGAAATGCTCAAACTTTTAAAAAAGTACTGGGATATCTTCACACAGGACAACCATGATTTTGAGATATTTGAAAAATGTCATCCATTAAGTTGAAACCAAGGAAAAGCTAACAACAAGAATGAGACTGATATGAAGGTCAAAGGCTACTGAAGCGGTAGTGGAAGAGAAAATCAGCAAACTAGTGGATCATGGGCTCCTATTTCCATCATCAAGTCCCTGAGTGAGCCATATACTGTTTGTAAAGAAGAAAAATGGCTCTAATCAGGTATTAATTGACTATTGAAAACTGAACAAAATAATGAAGAAATATTTGTACCCACTAAAAACAAATTGACAATGCATTAGATAAGTTAGGAGAAGCAAAGTATTTCTCTGCAAATAATCTAATATTGGGATATAGGCAATTCAGTTTGCCAAGTGAAAATCAAGTGAAGTATGCAAAAATCACCACGCAGGGGCTATAACAGCAGACTAGAAAGCTCAGTTCTTTGCAATGCGCCTGCAACGTTCCAAAGAGCCATGGACGCCATACTAATTAATTGAAGTTATCATGCGTCCTGGTGTAATTAGATGAAAAAATGTGAACAGTAGGACCTTCAATGACCATTTGCACCACTTAAAAGAAGTCTTCAATAGACTGTCCGCATCTAACCTGAAGATTAAGCTGAGAAAGTGCCACTTCTTCAAGAAGGAGTTGTAATATATGGGGTGCATTAGCAACTCCAGTTGACTGCAGCCGCGAACCCAGAAAATTGAGGTCATAGAGCGGATGTCCATCCTGAAAAGTGTCTGATTATTTCAAGTGTTCATTATAATGGTAAAATATTACCAAATATTTATTTGTAATTTTTGTGAAATCACTAAGCCCCTTTTTCATTTGTTGAAGGATCTGAAAAAGGATATGTTTATAATGAAGAGGCCTAGAGTTCTTTGATGAGTTACGTCAGTATCTGATAAATACACTAATTTTAAAATATGCAAATTTCAATCCAAAAAGTTTTAGTGCACACAGATGCTTCTTTAACGGAGATTATTGCCATCTTGAGTTAAATAGATGAGCTTGAGGATTAGCATCTGGTAGCTTATCTGATCCATATGTTATTAGCATCAGAATAGAATTACACTAATACTGAGCATGAATGCCTTTCAGTTAAAACACCTGCAAGCAGGTTCAGGTGTATTCACGGTATGAACTTTAAAGTGGTAAATACTACTCTTTCTGAGCTGGTTGCATAACCTAAGAGAACTGGAAGGGCGTCTGGCCCAATGGGCATTAAATCTCCAAGCTTACAACTTTGAGATAGTTTACCAAGAGGGAACTTCTCGTCAAAATGTGGATGACTTAACAAGGTTACCATTGGTTCAAATGGTATAACAACAAGCTGATGAGTTGGTTCAGAGTTTGTTGATGGTGAAATTGGTAATGAACCCTGAGAGATCCAATGTGCGCTTCATTAAGTGTTAGAAAACACTAGGATCAAGGATGGACATTTTTATGATGACACAAAACAGCAAACTTTGGTTTCAGTTACCATAAGAATGTAACAGCTGAATCTGATAGACTTTTAACGCTGTTTTTAATTATGTTAATGTTTTCTTTCTATTGGGCATAGCTTTTTTGTAGTTAACATTTTTGTGAAAAAAGTTTATTATACACACATGCAGTTTCAACATACCTAAAATCTGATTTGCATTGACCTTCTAGCTTATTGTTTTATTGTGTTGATATATTGAGCTTATCTGTCATGTATATTAATAGAATGAAATAAATTGATAGGTATACAGTTTAAATAGCAACATAATTTTTTAAAAATAGTTTAATAATGTCATATATGTTGCATTTGCATAGTTTGTGCCCATGTACTTTCTAGAGAAGTAAGAAGAACAATTTCAAAAAACCGAGGCTGATAGGGAATTTCTGACTTCATATTTGATATTAGCGCTCAAAAGTACATAAGATTCAGCAAATATTATCCATGTAACAAAGTTATTGTTATCCAGTGTGATCGAAGGAAAATGACCATTATTCTCAAGACCATCATAATGAGCTGCATTTGTTCAGGCTGCGCATAAGGTTATTGGGCATGGAGGCCTGAGGAAGCCAACTGCCCACATTTACCAGTACTATTACTGGGAGTCTATCAACTATGATGTGGAAAATTATCTGGCTTGCTGTGTGGAGTGAAAATTGCACAAATTACACAAAAACACAACTGGATATCAACTGGTCAGCCCTGGATTTGCCTGGCATACAGTGTCCATTGATGTGATGGGACCATTGACTATGAGCATAAGGGGAGTTAAATATAATAGTTGTGATCTACCATATTCTTAGATAGGTCAATACAAAGGCTCTGGTGAAAGTGGATGCTACAGTAATGAACGGTTTATCCTGGATAAAGTTGTATACTGCCATGGATGCCCACAAGTCTTATCAAAGTGACAATGGAAGAAATTTCACATCCTACATATAACTGAGGTTATAACAAAATAATGGGGATCTGAGGAGTTGTGTCAGTACCCTACCAGTTGGAGATGAACGGACTGGTAGAATAAGTAAAAATGGAATGCTGGTCGTGACGCTGAGGAAGCATGTTGCTGTGAGAACTTTTGCATATGAAACATACATCTGTTCAGTGACGTTTGCATATAAAGTCAGTCTCTAAGTGCAACAGAAATACGTTGTTTATATTGTTGTACAGAAGAATGGACGCGTTACCGCCAATTCTATATTTAGTGATCAAACCAACATTGGGAATGAGTGATGAGAAGAATTTGCTCCGACTTTCAAATATCATGATCAAGATGTAGTTGCAAGTATTTAAATCGACTTTGAAGAAAAGATCAAGGCAAAAACGATGGACAATAAAACAAATCACATCTAAATATCGCATAAGTGATATAGTAACCTATTGTGATAAACATGACTTTGGAAGAAGAAACAAGTTGGATGCACTGTGGTTGGGTCCTTTCAAGATTGATGTCAAGAAGGCGACGGATGATTATTCCATCAAGATTATCATGGATGAAAAGATTGTTTTTTAGGTCCATGCTAAGTAGGTAAAGCAGTGGACCCAAGAAAAATAATATGAGTGTTCCTGAATGACCACTGAACCACTGAGATGGTTATGTCCTGAAAATTTCTGGTCAAGTACTAATAAAGGACCACTGAACAAAAATAAATGGTTAAGTCTTAAAAAATAAGACCTCTCTTTTATGTAAGCTGGTAGGTCAGTTTATATCTAGAAATTAGTTTGAGGGAATTATAAATAAAAAGATGGACCAATGAACTGAGTGAAGATCATGTCCCATATAAAAAATGATAAAAAATTGATAAAAATATAGGAAAAATATATATACACACAAAAAAGAAATATAATTTATAATATTTTAGATAAATTATCCTTGACTTGATTACACCTATGTTGCCTCTTGAGGGAGGGAGGATGAATAACAGCAGGATTAAATAAACCATTAAATCCTTTTTGATATTATCCGCTAGCAAAGGCTAGACCTACACAAAGCTAGGTTTGTTAAGAAGAGTCTAAACCCTGAGAGAACATGACGAAGGGAAGAGGAATTGAGATGTTAGTACTTGCTAATTGAGATACCCTGGATTTGGAGTGAAGCAACAGAACAAGAATAGGCAGTCAGAAAATAATCTCAAGTAAACCCAATATGCCATCAGAGCCAGAAGATTGGTCTTGAGCGCTTGACGACATGGTTTGTTAAGAACGTTGGACATGTGAGCAGGCATAGAGAAAGAGATAGAAGGCAGAGGTTGCCAAATCATGCACTGATAAGAGCCATAAGAGTGATGTATCAATGCAAAGTTCCAGAAATGAGGTAGTTGTGTAAGGAGTGGATGGCATTCTGAAGATGATGACTATAAGCTTCTTGGATTAAAAACAAAATGAACAATGTAGTTCATTCGAGGCTGGAAGCTTTGTGGTCCAACTTCAAAGAACATGTCTCACAAAACAAAGGGCATAGGCTGCAACTTCTCGATCTAAGATGCTAAAGAGATCTGAGGGGTTCAGAGCTATGGAGAGAGTCTCAGTTACTTTGGTTCTTATTTCTGCATAGGGGAGTTAAAAGATTCGCGAGTTCTGATAGCCAGTTCAGCTGAAAGAAATCTGCTGGTTTATAATATTGGCAGATTCAAAAAAGGAACTCTGTAAGCAAGTTAAATCTGGCACAAACAATTGACTAATATCAGATGACATTGCTTTAGGAGGCTCAGCAATAATAGTAGGCTTATCCAAATAAGGAGATGAATCTAGAGAGTATTGAAGTCCAATTTGGGAACAGATGGAAGTGAATTGGCTACAAGCCATTTGAGACAGTTGCTATTCTGGTTTCATTAGGGTCTGGTACCATTTCCAGCAGTTCAGTGGAAGGACTACCTGCGTGTGCGTGACTTGGAGTATAGGTCCTAAGGGGACCATAGAAGAGATTTCTCCAAGAAGAGTGACTCATCATTCAGAAGAGCAGGGCTTCATCATCAGAAAGATTGTTGAGATATTGCCGGCACCAAGAAATCAAATTTAACATGGGAGCTTGTCAGGCAAACAGCAAGTAGGAATTAGACTGGCCTCCCAGAATAGATGCCAAAGAACCTGAATGGTAAACCAGAATGCCCGAGGCAATGCTGCTGATATGACGAATATGGAACTAGAAAGGAGTTCCACCAATATCTGCTGGTGAGCCAGAATTTCGTACAGGCACAAAATAGAATACCAGACAAACATGGCCATTAACCCTGAGGGGAATGAGTGTGTCAGTGGAAAAGGCGGCTTAATTCTTGACATATAAAAACTAAATTTCGGGGAGGGTTTATAATGAAAAAAAGAAAAATTGACCAACAATATTCTCAGTGCAATGTGACTGATTAAATAGTAGTTGATTTGGAGGGGAAACAGGCTGGGATCAGGTCCCACAAGTTTGACCTAACTGGCAAATTATTTGGGAATGGGCAGGTTAGTTCCCTGGGAACTGACATCAAAAATTTGGTGGCAGGCCAAGTCGCTGTCAGTTTGACCTCAAATGTCTTAACCAAGTCTTGGCCACATTTGTAACGGTTGGCGCGATGGCGTTTGGCCCAATGAGCGTTGGGAATCCCCAAGGCCACCCCACATAGGGGTGGGACCAAATGGCTGGGAATGGGTTTGGGACGCCCAACCCGCCCATGCTTGGTCGCTGAGCCATTCATTTGGTCAGTGGCGTTGCATCAGGCGCAATGCCCAATTTACCAGCAGGAAGCTTCAAAACCTCATTGATGGTGTCCAATGCTCTTACCTGCCCATTGGGGGTGATTCCTGACAAATTTGGGAGGGGGAGATTTTTCCAATC
Source organism: Massospora cicadina (assembly GCA_022478985.1). Taxonomy (NCBI): domain Eukaryota; kingdom Fungi; phylum Entomophthoromycota; class Entomophthoromycetes; order Entomophthorales; family Entomophthoraceae; genus Massospora; species Massospora cicadina. Next base: position 167,476 of record JAKSZP010018389.1, read on the forward strand.
GTCATATTAATCAAATCACAACCGTTGGGCATTCTGGCCAATAGATCAGTCATCGTACCTTTTTGACCATCTGAAATCCAAGCATCAGGCTGATTGTCACTCAAATTAGTTCCAATTGATTTCATTTTGACAATCTCAGTGCAGATTTCATTGATTCCTCATAGCAGTTCTGCCAAGGAGAGTGTGGGTACCAAAAGTGGGATCTGAAGTGGGAGGGCTGTTACCCAGCGCTCATCTACCATGTGAGCGAGATTTCCTTGAGTACTGAGGGGTACAGCCATCCTCTTTGCTGCCTTCTTACTTGGAAATGGGAAAATTGCCCAATTGATGCCCAATGGATATTCCCCAGGACTTACAGAGCTGGACAAGAGGGGGATGTCAGACTTTTTATAATTATTGACCTTATTTACTTTAGTATTAATTAAACTTTAATTTTGGATAAATTAATCTTAAAATTAATAGGATCAGATGTTTAAAAATAAAATGTAAGAAAGACATGAGCAAATAAGTTATTAAGAGAAAGTAACAAGAGTGAATATAATTGATCATTTTTAATTTTTCCTGCAAGACAGACATCAATGGTAGTATCTTTATGTCAAGGACAAGGAGGGAGATCAGGAAATCAAGGACGCTGGACCAAGATCATGAATATGACTACAAGTTATATGCCTTGACTGGGGGGAAACCCAGATTTCTGGAACTAGCATTGTCACAAATTTTTGACTATACTGGCACAACAGTGGGTGTGAGGACTGCGCTCTGAGGAAGTGGTAGTGAGGAAGAAACTAAAGAGAGCTTCATTCAGAAGGTTGTTAGAGCAGCGTTGAGTGCAGATCAGTTGTGCTCCGTTGGAAACTAAGAAATATTCAACCTGGACTGAGGTGTCTTTCTCCTATCTCAATCCTATTTTTGCTGGTAATCTAGGCAAGAGGGGATGTGTTGGGATTTTTGTCCACATTCCCAGCTTACTAGGATATCTTCTGTTCGCTAGGTGATAAGTCCCAATAGTGAATGAATTGGATATTGTTTGCCCTTGATTTGGGGTTAATATTGTTTAAGGAGTCCTTGGGTAATACGTCAGGTTCATATTCATCAGGTAAATATGGGTGAATTCTAAAAATCTCATTGGGTATAGTTGCTGACAAAATTGGGCATCTGATAGTTGATTGTTGTTTAAATGCTAGGTACACCAATTAGGATCAGTTAAGTTTCATCATTGACCAATTGGGAATTTAATCAGAAGTTGTGAAGTGAGTGATTTTATCTGCAACTAGTAAATTATTAAATTGGTTTGTGACCTGCCATAATGGGTAAAGAGTCCCACTACCTAAGCAGGTCTCTAGCTAAATATGGTTGGTCACTGTTATCAAGTGGGAAACGTTAGAGACATTTTTTCTGGATCTTTCCATTTAAGGTCTTGAGGATATCCGACAGAGGAATCCTAACCCAATGGAGAAGACCATTGCTGGTAGAGACGTTGTAATGAAGCTAACGGCAATGGCTGCCATTTAATTTCTGAGGCGCCAACTGAGGAGTTGGGTGCCGAATCACTCTTTAAATTCCCTAACAATTCATATTGATAAAAAATATTTTTATATTTGTGATATAAACTCTATAAATCTTCAATTATTATAGTTATGGTATACAATAATTGTAAACTCTTTTGTGTTTATAAAGGTTAAGGATCATGGATCTTTAGAAGAGAAGCAGACCAAAGGTATGAATCTCCGCAGACTCAGCGTGATGAGAAAAAGGCTGAGAATCTCGGAATCTGAGAGTGGATTAAGATCGTCTGAATATAGGGAATAAATCCCAATAATAAAATTACTAATGGATAATTACAGGTCTAGCATTGGATCATTTCAGGATTATATAATCAACTACAGATAGTAGTCATCATACTATTTCATATCACATATCATTTACTATCAAGCAATGCACAATATGCACATACTAACCTGTGCATTTAGCTTCTATAAACTATCATCTTTAACAATCGTTGAAAGTCCAGCTTTTATCAAGATGTGATCAATTATTGACATCAGGGTGCAAATGATATTATCTTGGGTAAGTTAGTTAGGAGTATAAAAATCCTGCCAAATTTGAAACATAAGAAAGAATATGGGACTGCCAGGCCTAATACTACCATCTCCTGTGGAGCTTATAGAGCATTGTCACTCAGATATGGATCTTTGGTGGTATCTGCCCTAGCTATATTTTTTGACAACCAAAACTAGGATGTTCTAATTTGTACTGAGTTTTTAAAGAAGTATAAAGTTTAATGCAATTGAGAGGACAATATGTTGACCATATTGGGTCAAAAGATGCCACTGGTATATCAGAAAGATAGGGGAAACACCGCTTACCAGAAGGAACCTTTTAATTAGCTGATTTACAATAATTACATCATCCCAATCTGCTAACAATTGGATTGACAAAAGCGGAGAAAAAATCCAATGGAAAGCCTGGAAAATTGGTAAATTCTGTTATAAGCTTAGAAGTCAAGTACCATATCACTGGGATCTCAGATTATAGTCAATACAGAATTGGCTCTATAAAATCTTGGAAACTGTATGGAGAGGTTAGTAGCTTATGGAGGGAAATTTATAGTAGAGCCATGTGTGGCTTCTAAAATATTTATGCCAGGCTTACGGAAATCTGAGGTCTCCTGGTGATTTAAGTAGTAACTGACGAAAATCAAGAAGAATAAGATTGTCACATTTATTCATTTGATCCCACTGGTGGAATTGAGAAAAATGTTAGGTTTGGGACCTTCACTGAGATGGGATTGCTGGAAGGGGTGTTCAAGAGTATCAATCTAATGTTCAATCGAGAGCAACTTGCAGATCTGATGAAAAGACATCAGGATGAGGTGCTCAAAATTTATTTATAAAGTATCAAGAAATGTTTGCCCAGAACAATCACAATCTCAGATATGCGAATAATTTCATTCATAAAGTCAACACTGAGGAGAATCTACTAATAAGAATGAGACTAATCAGATGATTGAAGGCTGCTGAAGTGGTAGTAAAAATAGGAGCTCAGCAAATAAGTGAAGCATGGGCTCCTAGCTCCATCATCAAGTTCCTGAAGGAGCCCTATCCTGATTGTGAAGAAGAAGGATGGCTCTAATTTGTATCATTCAACTACTGGAAGATGAAAAAATGAAAAAGGATTTGTAGCCACTACCATGAATTGACAATGAATTAGACCAATTGGGTGAATAAAGGTATCTCTCCACATTGGATCTAGTATTAGGATATTGGAAAATCGATTTGCCGAGTGAAGATCAGGAGAAATGCGTGATCATCACCGTTCAGGGGCTATACCAACCAGCTCAGATGCCCCAAGGTCTTTGCAATGCGCCTGCAACTATCCAGAGGGATATGGACGCCATATTGAATGGCCTGAATTTGTCATGCGTCCTATTGTACTTGGATGATAGAAATGTGTTCAGTAGGACCTTTACTGAACATTTTTACCACTTGAAAGAAGTCTTCAGGAGACTGTCTCTGGCTAACTTGAAGATTATGATGAAGACCCACTTATCTAAGAAGGAGATGGAATATCTAGGGTTTTTCATCAACTCCAGTGGACTGCAGCCGCAAAAATATGGAAGATTAAAGTCATAGAGCGGGTGGCTATTTAAAGAGTTTCCAAGATATCCAAGTGCTCCTTAGAATGGTGGATACTATTGAAGATTCATATGAGATTCCGCAAAAATTGCTGAGCCCCTTTTCCATTTTCTAAAGATCTGTAAAAAGGGGCTGTATGGAGTGAAGATGATCTAGAGGATCTTTTGATGACTTATGCTGGTACCTTATAGATTCACTTGATCTGAATTATTCAAATTTCAATTAGAAGTTTATAGTACAAACCAATTGATTCATTGATAGTTTTCAGCGTTGACCTGAGTCAAGTGGATGAACTTGGGGACGAGCATCTTCTAGCCTATGTGAGCTGGACATTATCAGCAGCTGAACGGAATTACACCATTACTAAGCGTGAATGTTCTATGATGATTTAGAACTGTAAGCACTTTAGGTGTATAGCTATAGTATGCACTTTGAATTGTTGATGGACCACTCCTCCCTGCGCAGGATGCATAAGCTGAAAGAACTGGAAGGACTTATGGCATGATGGGCACTGAAACTTAAAGCTTATAACTGTGAAATAATCCACTAATAAGAGTTGCCCACTAAGTTGCAGACGGTTTATCAAGGTTACTAGTGGCACAAGTAGTACACCATTAAGCTGACGAACTATTTCATCAGATGGTTAGTGGATAAATCAGGTACAAGGCCCAGAATGATAAGGTTTTCTTTAAAAAGCGATGAAAACATTAAGAAAAAGTATGGAATAGTTTTCAAGATGATTGATGAAAAACGACTACTATCTCCAGAACTGTTAGAACAAGTGGCATTAGTTCAAACTGCACATAAGGTTAATGGACATTGAGACATGAGGAAGACAACTGACCATAATTTGAGAGTATTATTACAGGGAGTCTATAAATTATGATGTAGAAGATTATCTGGCTTGCTGCATGGAGTTCCAGTTGCATAAAACACAAAAGGACACTACCAGATATATACTGGTCTGCCCTGGATTTGCCTGGCATACAGTGTCCATCAACTGGATGGGACCACTGAATATGAACACTGAGGGAGTCAAGTATATCATAGTTTCAATTATTATCTAATGAGATGAGTTTAGATGAAGGCACTATCAAAAGTTGGGTGCTACAAGTACCGTGTAATTCATCCTAAATCAATTAGTTTATCACCATGGATGCCTGTAAGTCTTTTATTGACAACGTGACAATTTCACATCTTATGTGATCCCAAGGTTAAATGAATAAAAATAGGGATCCATGGAGTCCTATTAGTCCCCCATTGGATGGAAACAAATGGACTCGTAGAACAAGTAATTGGAATGCTGGCCTCAACAGTGAGGAAGCTGTTTGCTTTTAAAACCTCCGCATGGAAACCTACTTCAGTTTGGTGACATTTGCTTACAGCATTAGTCACCATATGGCGATGGGAAAATGCCGTTCAAAATGTTGTACAGAAGAAAAGATGCATTACCACCAATTTATATTTGATAGTTGAGCCAACATTGGGGATGAGTACAGAGTAGTACCTACTCTGACTATCAAACATCAAAATTGAAATGCAATCCGAGCATTCAATACCTTGAAGATAAAGATCAAGGCCTAGATGACGGACAATATGAACTGACTGGAATTACATGAATACCATGTAGCCAATAGGGTATCCTATTGTGATATGCATGGCTTTAAGATAAGAAACAAGATAGATGCTAAGTGGTTGGGTCCGTTCAAATACATCACCAAGACTGTGATGGATGCATATTCCATCAAAAACTCGCTTATTTAAGAATAGTAAACAAAGTTCATGAAAATCACTTAAAGCAGTATATCTAAAAAAGATAATGAGAGTGTTCCCAAAGATCTGCAGAAACTTTTTTGGGTATTTCTTGAAATTGGTGGCGAAAGTTCTATAAAGGACTGCTGAATCTAATTAAATGGTTAAGTCTTAAAGTAAAACATCTATCCCTTGAAAACTTGTAGGTCAGATTATACCTAGGTACCAGTTTGGGAAAATAATAGAAGAAAAGAAGGACTGCTGAAATGACTATAGGTCATGTCCTTAAAAAATAACAAAAATGCAATAAAAAATTGATACAATATGTAAAATGTAGCTGAAAAACACATAAAAAGTTAATAATCTATAATTCTATTTTGTTATCCACAACTTGGGGATGATTCTACCTATGTCGCCTCTTGGGGGAGGGAGGATGTATGATAGTAGGAGTGAACAAGCCATCCAAATCTATTTGAGAGCGAACACTATGCAAGGGCTAGACACACCCAAAGCAAAGCTCTTTAAAGAGAAGCTGATTCTTGAGAGTAAATGACCAGGGGAAGGAATGATTATGTTGGTACTAGTTAAAAGTGATAATCTGTATTGTGGATGAAAACATAAGAAAAGATAGAGGCAGTTATAGAAAAACCCTGATAAATATTAAAATGGTACTGGAGCTGAAAGATTAACCTTGAGTGCTTGCTGACGGGCTTCACCAAGGACATTGAACATGTGGGCTGGCGTGGAGCAATGAATACTGGAAGGAGGTTGCTGAATCAATCCTCCAATAAGAGCCATTAGAGGGAGATAGTGATACAAAGCGCCAGAGACAAGGTAGTTATGCAATGAGAAAGCGGCATCCTGAAGGCAAGGCTGCAAGCTACATGGAAATTAAAACAGAAAAGATTATGGAAGTTGGTATAGCCAGAATCCTTTTGGTCTAACTGCAAAGGGCTTGGCCCGTGAAAAGAAGAGCGTAGGCTGCAACGTCTGACCTACAATGCTTGAGAGTTCAGAGGTGTTTAGAGCCTCAGAAAGGGCCTTGGTTACTCTGTTCCTTGAATTTCCATATGAGAATTTGGTGCTCTCGATTTTTGATAGATTTTTAAGATGAGAGTACTGCTGGCTTATAATGGTGGCTAAGCTAAAAAAGGAACTTTAGAAACAAATTAGATCCAGCATAAAACGACTGACTTATATTGGATGGAATTTCTTCAACAGGCTTTACAAATTATAATGGTATTATCTGCAAAAGTAGTTGAATCTAGCAAAGTGTCAAAGTCCGATTTTAGAATAGATGGAAGGGGAAGAATTGGCCACAATTTGTGTGAGATGGTAGCTACTCTGGTTTCATCAGATTGGATACCATTTTTCATTAGTTTAACAAGAGGACTACCTACATGCGCCCAACTTTGAGTATGGTCTTAGAGGCCATAAAAGAGAAAATTCAAGCATTATAACTCATCAATTGGAAGAAGCAGTCTTTTAGCAGAAAGATATTTCTGATATTTCTGATACCATGAGTTAAACAAATTTGGCATATGAGCTAGACAAGTCAGGGATGTCAGACTTTTTATAATTTTTGACATTATCCACTTTTGGTGTAGATTAAAAGCTAATTTACTCCTATATCAGCACAATTAATTTCTCTTTTAAGAAATAAACTCTTCAAAAAAGTTAAAATTGCAAGAGTGATATGAGCGAAAAAAGTTATTTAGCGAAAAATTTTAAGCGCAAATAAATAAATTATTCTTGTTTTTTCTGTAAGTAAAACTTTAAGGTAGTATTTTTCTGTAAGGATGATGATAGAGATAAAGGAACTAATGACGCCGAGCTAAGATCATGAAAACAAAAAAAGGTCATATGCCCTGACCAGGGGGAAACTGTCTTTCCAGGATTAACATCAGCATGAACAAACCACATGGCTTGCACGGCAGTGGGTCAGGAGGATTGCGCTCTGAGGAGGTAGCAGCAATAAAGAAATGTGAGAGATTTGCAGCTAAAGGTTATGATGTGCAGCTTTGAGTGCAGAAAAGGCTGTGTCCCATTGAAACATAGCGTATTTGACCTGTACTGAGGTGGCATTCTCCTTTCAAATCTTATTCTTGCTGGAAATCTAGGCAAGAGGGGGATGTGTTGGCATTTTTGCTCACCTTCTTAGCCTCCTAGGTTATCTGCTGGTTTGCTAGGGGATATGTCCCAAAAGTGAATGAATTGGATATAAGTTAATTTGATTTTGTCCTTATAATATCCAAAAAAATTTTTGGTTAATTCGCCCGGTTTAGATCTTTAGGATCTATATATGCAAATGCTTTAGATCTAACCAGGCAGATTTGCCGTTTAAATTGAGGCATCTGTTAAATGCATTGATTAACTATTAGGTACACCAATTGGGATCAGTTGTGTTTCATCACTGACCAATTGGGGATTTAATCAGCAGTTGTGAAGTGAGTGATGCCACCTGCAACTAGCAATTCAATCATCTGGTTTGCGACCTGCTTAAAAGTAAAAAGCCCCATTACCTAAGCATGTCGCTAGCTAAATGTGGTTAAGTCACTGTGATTGGGTGGGAATGTTAGGGACTCTTTTTATGGCTCTTTTTCATTTTCAGGTCTCTGGGATGTCTGATAGTGTATTTCTTAGCCTGAATGAAAAGCCATCGCTGGAAAAGACATTTCAGGAATTTCAGTGGCAACGGCTTCCGTTTCATAGCTATGGTGCCAACCAAGAAGATGGGCGCCAAATTCATAATACAAAACCTACTTTTATAATAATAAAGCAGATCAAAGTTTGCAAATTTTATGCTATATTGTATAAGTTCTATTCATCTTTATAATATTATTTCTGTATTATAATAATTGTTGACCCTTTTGTGTGATAAAAAGTAAGGATAGGATATTCTTAGAATTGAAGCAGACCTTTACAGCAGATCCTTGCCGACTCAAAAGACTGGAACTAAGTCAGAACATCTGAATCTGAGAGTGGATTAAGTTCAGCCATGATAGAGAAGAAGTACCAAATTATCAACATATTTAGATTTAGGGATCAGTCCAAGTTTAGCGTTGGACCACCAAATGATTGGGTTTATTATATTCAACTATGAATGATAGTATTCATACTAGTAAACCACATGAATCTACTACTATCAAGAAACACAAATATGCACATATCTAAACCTGTATAGCTAAATACTGGAAACGACTTTCAGAAAATCCTGATTTCAACAGAGGGAAAGTAGAATGCACAATAGAAATGGGATCCTATTTAGTGTTACAAGCAACAGTATTACTGGATTAAAATGAACATGCAGACAATGTGGCTCTAATAGTTAAATTAGAAATTATCAAAAACTAACCATAATTAAGTTCATCATGTAGTAGCCAGTGATGCGCATGCATTACTTGCTCCTAAAAAAGGCTTATGAGCCTGAAGGGACCAAGATAGTCAGAAAAGGTATTAACAGCAGATTATTGAGAACACATTAGCTGAGAGGCCAAGTGTTGGGATTTGACCTGCTCCCAATCAATTTAATTCAAATTTCCCTACCTCTGATACCTCTCCAAATTTTCCTCTCATGGAGCATTAATTTCTGTCTCTAATCAACTTGTCAATGGAAGCCTGCCATCGACTCCCCCTGATCAACATCAGGATACTGAAAATCTTGCCAGTGAATGACCTCACTACCATGAAAGACTTAGGAGGAAAACATCGCCTCTAAATATCCGTGCCTTTTCTTAAATAAAGTCATGTTTTTATCTACAATTTGTTCATAGTTTTACTTTTTTTAGAGTCTCTGTACAGCAAGCTCCTCTCTAGACATCAACTTCATCAGTTTTAATATAATAGGTCCCTCGTCACCTATTCCCAAGCTTATAGACAAATACTGGCCCCTACATTTAAGATTCTTTGCCACCCCGCTGTCTACACGCCGCGGGAAATTTTACTCCATCCATTTTGGTACACTCCAGAGGAACTATTACCCTCAGCTACCCTATCCCAACATAATAATTGGGTCTGTGCCAGGTTTTCTCATAAGCTACCTGGTGAATAATTATATTTATAATGGATGATTCCCGCCAAGACTCTACTTGGCCACTTACTAAAATATCCAGTGTCACCCAATGAGCAACCTCCAATGGAAATAGTGGCCCTGAGAACAACGAACCAAATTATATGAAACTCTGTGATATGCTTGATATTTAATATTCCGGCCCTAGAACCCCAAAACTATCGTTTTCAGCCTACTGGTGTAACTGATACTATTAATTGATTACTTTAGGTGCTCTTTTCCCTGGAGATCGCTCCCATTGTAACCAAGCCTCTGCAGTTCCTGATAATATGCAAGCGCTATATGAATCTGCTACTTTACCCAACTCCCAAGTAGGAGTATCTTGCAAGGAGCGATTTGTATGACGGTTTACGCACCCCATCATTCACTATCAAGTTCAAATGATGGGGATCCACCATCAGGAAATTTTGAGACAGTTTACCTTGTCACAAGAGTTATACTCCTACCATTTAGATTTCTACAACTTGGCTTCTTCATTCATAAGGGATAACCATAAGGTTATTCTTGGAAATTGCATCCAACTTATCTCTATTAAAAACAACTCTCCCAAATGGATGTGGGAGTGGCTAGCCTGCTTTGCGAGGTAGTAGTTACCCAATTTATCTAGACTACCACAATTATTGAGAATCAGTTGCAGCAAGCCATTATCAACCTTGCCAGCCAACTTAATGCTTTTACCAAGCAAACTTTTGAACGAATAAGCCAGATTGAATTAGCAATCCAACCAGCATTTAATGTCTCAGGCGTTCCCAATATTCCAGGGCCTCCTGGCCCTGTGAATCCCCCAGGCCCCCCAGGGAGCGAGGATCAGCTGGTCCTGCAGGAGTGATGGGGCCCCCTGGTCATGATGGAAGTGAAGGGCCCCTGTGCCTCCTGGCCCTCCTGGTCCTCCAGGTCCAACTGTGCACTTGCCTTCCCCTCCAGAGGATCCTTCCTTAAATAGCCACCTTATTACTCTTGAACAAAACCTTGAAAATATTGCTCAAGATGTTGGCTATCTCGATCTGGAGAACCTATTGATACAAACCTTATGTTGATACAATTAAGGAAGGGTTGGACAAGCACATACTATCTTTACGATTCTCTCACTTATGATTTAACTCACCAAAAAAATTATTAGGTTGGAGCAAGACAATTATGAGCTTCAATCCATAATTCAAAATCTATGTGTCAAAATGGAATCATTATGCAACGAACTTCAACAAAAAGAATCTACTGATTCCCTAATTGCCCAAATTGGGTTTTTCAAGATGATCTGAACCATTTTAGACAATAAGCTGATTTAAGGGGAATCCTGTGCCTCCATCTGAATCCAAGCTATCCAAAAATAATCAAATTAGCCCAGTGGGCATAATGTTATTTCAGCTCCCATGGGAACTACATTGTAAACCTTCTTCAAACTTAAGTTCACCTTAGAGGAAGGAATTATTGCTTTATTTCTATATATTTTTGAGAATGCGATGGAGGAATCTCCTGATTGACAAAAGGTTAGATACATACCCTCTTGCCTTAGTAAAAATGCCCAAAAAAATTTATGGTACCCCACCTCATGTGATGCAGCACTTGGGCTGAGGCGAAGGCCACACTTACTAAAGAATTTGGTAGTGATATCACCTTGGCAAATCAGAAACAGGCCATTATGAGTATTAAGTTAAGACCTGGTGAATCCCCCACAGAGTTTGCTGCTCAATTTTACGCTGAGGCTCAAACATTGGTAACTAATAATTGCCTCACCTTGATGATGCTGTTGTTGCCATCCAGTCTGCTTTAGAGTTTAACCCGCAGCTCCATCTTCACATGACTTCAGTTAAACAAAATTTTACTTCTATTTTAGATATAAAGAAGGACCTTCTTAAAATTCCTACTTCTGTAGTTACTGCCACTCCTGCTTCCGCTTCAGTCTCAGGTCCTTGAATATATGTGGTGAACAACAATGAGTCTGGGAAAATTGAGCTTGACCCAACTGCACCTATTGTGGTTGTCGCAACCACACCATTCAGCATTGTTGGACGAAAATGACTAAAGAGAAAGCAAAATAGGGGTCAACATAGGGCAAGAGGCTCCTTAAGCTGACAACTTTACTGCGCCTTGATAACAATTAGTTCATAACATTACTGCTGACCTTGTTGGCCCTTGTGCTACTGAAGAGGAAACCCCTATTGAGCCTTCTGTTTATATTAAACCTAGCGATATTTCTTCATATCCTCTTTCTAAGTCGGTCCCTGCAGCTATATATTCTATCCCATCTCAGTGGGAAGTGATGGTAACCCGTATTGAAGCGGTGGTTCACAAGGTGAAGGTTCTCACTATCGTTGACTCTGGCTCTCCAATTAGCATCATTTCTTATTGACTAATTGGAAAATTAAAGACCACCTGATCTTAACCATTCATCAGAATATGGGACCACTGGTACCACATATGCTCGAGCAATAGGTGCTTACTCCCACTTGCCCCTAAAGTTAGGCGGCCTACAGCTCTCTATCCCTGATGTAGCCTTGGATATTAGTAGCTACAACCTCCTAATGGCACTGGGCTTCTTATGAAACATGCTGCCAATATTGACCTTAAGGATAATTTCATTTCTATATTAGGATACCATGTCCCTTTACTTTTAACTTCTGCTCTTAAGGAAAAAGGGAAACGGAGATTGAGGATGTGCCTGCTTGAGTCTTATGATTTAGTTGAGCATTTAGAATATCATGTGTTGGGGTCCAGAGTTAAGTTGCCCCCTCCCATAGTCGAGGCTGAGGAGAGGATGCCTTTACATTCTCCCCAAGTCCTTACCATACCTCTTAAGGCCCAAATTCTGGTAGACACTGTGATCCAGTTGGTTCCCCTCCTAATTACTTGCTCGAGATTTCTCATTTACCTAACCCTTCCATATTTGAAGCTCTCCCCTGTCCAAAGTTTTAAATCTCGCTTATCAAGGCACTGTCACTGGTCTTTTAAACAACCTCTTCCAGTCTCCTAAAGTCATTAAACTGAATCAACCTATCGCTTATGTCCGCCTCTTGCCTTATGACCAGTTGATGGAGGTTCATGGCGTTGGGACCCTTTGTGACTTTGGTTTAGAGGAGCCTCATGTTGTTGCTGCAGTGCCCATACAAATTGGTTCTGATTTATTGGAGGAGCAAAAAGCGGCTGCCAAAGCTTTGATTGACAAGTATTTAGATATTTTTTCCTCTGACCCTCACGATTATGGCCATATGCAAGGCGTTCAACATTAGGCTAATACTGAAGATGCTGCTCCTTTTTGCTCTTGACCTTTATAAAAAAATAGAAAACTGGAGAAGTCCAGGTCACCCTCGAATTAAAGCAATTGATTGACGCTAGCCTCCTTCATCAATCATGTAGTCCCTAGTCCTCCCCTCTTTTGTTGATTAAAGAGAAGGACAGGAGCCATCATGTTGTTAAGGACTATCAATGATTGAATTCCATTACTTGCAAGGACGGCTACCCTTTACCCCGCATTGATGACTCCTTACACTCCTTATCTGGCTCCCAATATTTTTCTGCGATGGACCTGGCCAGTAGCTACTGGCAGATTGATCTTTCCACTAAGAATCGTGCCAAGTGTGCCCTCATCTCCCATGAAGGGTTGTTTGAGCCCACCCATATGCCGCAGGGGTTATGCAATTCCCCTGCTACCTTCTAACGGGCTATAAAGCAGTTGTTTGTGGACCTTAAACTAATGTGTGTGTTAGTATACCTTGATGATGTCACTGTCTTCTCCCAAAGTTTTACTGCACATCTCGATCATCTTTGTCAGGTATTTCAGTGACTATGGGAGGCCTCCTTGGAATTAAAACCTTCTAAATGTAAATTCTTTAGACAAGAAATGGAATTTTTAGGACACAAGGTGACGCGGCAAGGTATCCTCCCCATCCTAGATAAGGTCTCTGCCTTGAACGCATGCCCGCTTCAAAGAATTTGTGAGACATCCAAGTCTTCCTGGGAATGGTGGGCTACTACCGCCATTTATCTCTCACTTCGCTGACCTTGTTAAGCCTTTAGTTGAACTCCCACACAAAAATGTGCCCTTCTTTTGGGGCCCTGAACAGCAACAGTCCTTTGATTCCCTATGCACTTCCTTGTCATCAGCCCCTTCTTAATACGTTCTAACTTTGAGAAACCTTTTGTTCTCTTCACTGATGCCAGTGACATCGCTGTAGCGCTATTTTTTCCTAGTTAGACCAAGAACAAGTTGACCACCTGGTTGCTTATTTTAGCAAGACGTTAACTAAGGCAGAGCGGAATTACTAAGTAACTGAACGTGAGTGCCTGGCAGTTTTACTTGCTATAAAACACTTCCGCCCCTATTTATGGTAAACTTTCTACAATAGTTACCAATCATCTCTCACTCTGTTGCCATTTTTATATGAAAGATCCAGATGTGAGGTTAGCTCGCTGGGCCTTCAGGCTCCAAAAACTATGATTTTCCTATAGTTCACAGAGCTGGCGCCATTCATTAAAATGAGAATGGGCTATCCTACCTCCTTTTTACATGTAACTATTAAAAAAGAAGATCAAATTTTTGAGTTTCTCCATCACCCTAGGTTGTGGCCCCAAGAATCTCCAGACATTCAATCCCAATTAAAGAAGATGGCTGCTAACACTAAAGTTGATGGTGTTTTAGTTAAACAGATTGGCGCCTCTTTTCTGCCCTATCGGCCTTTCCTTCGTACTAAAACTATCATGGAAGCCCATAAAACCCTTGGGCATGGGGCTATAAAGAAAACCCTTGAGTGGCTAAAAACTAAATGCTACTGGAAGAATATGGCCAAGTCCATTCATGATGTTTTGCAAAAGTTGCTTCACCTGACATTCTCAAGACAAGTCTAATCTCCACTTTAAATTTATGCTCATAGCCCCTGGAGCCCCTTTTGATACTGTTAGCATCAATGTTGTAGGGCCATTACCTGTGGCTGTCTGTGGCCATCGCTAAATTATCCTTGCCATCAATAACCTAACCAAGTGGGTTGAGGCCACTTCAGTCCCTCATGCTACTGCTAGAGCTAATGCCCTCTTCCTGTAGCAACATGTATTCTCCCATCACGGTTGCTCGTGGGTACTTTTATCAGACAATGGCAAAGATTTTATCTCCTTTATAGTCCAGGAACTAACTTTTTTGCTAGGTATAAAGCATCTCTTTTTAGTACTAGATGGTCAGTATAAAGCATCTCTTCATTACACCATATCACCCCGCCACCAATGGCGCGGTAGAGCGTGCTAATGGTACTTTAATTTCCATTCTACGAAAGTTAGCTGCTTCAGACCCTGTGCATTGGAATAATTTTCTCCCTAGTGCCTTATTGGCCTACCAAGTTAGCTATCAAAGGATGATTAAGATGTCCCCTTAAAGCCCTATATGGGCGCGAGCTACTTTTTCCTTCCAGCTTTATCCTATCCTTAAATCAGCTAATATAAGCAATGTAGAGCTTACCCTGCGACGGCTAACTGATAAGATCATACATATCCAAGCTATGGCTAATGGATCTATAAAAACTACCAATTTTAGAGAAGGGGTTCGAGCCAATGAGCATTGACCTGCGCTCCCTGAATACTCTTTAGGAGATCTAGTCTTTTTCTACCACCATCGCCCTGGGGGTGGGAACCATAAGCTTGCCACCACTTAATCTGGTCCTTATTGGGTGATACACCGTAGGGGCCCTGAATACTCTATTGCTGCTACTGGTACTGAAACTGTTGTTAATCGCGTCCACAGCCATTTTCTGCGCAAGTACTACCTCCCTCGGCAAGATCTTGAGGGGGGTGTTGTAGGGATTCAACCTGCTCCCAATCAATTCAATTCAATTTCCCTACCTCCAATATCTCTCCAAATTTTCCTCTCACGGAGCATTAATTTCTGTCTCTAATCAACTTGTCAAAGGAAAGCCTGCCATTGACTCCCCCTGATCAACATCAGGATGATGAAGATCTCGCCAGTGGAGGACGTCGCTACCCTGAAAGAATTAGGAGGAAAACATCACTTATAAATATCCGTACCTTTTACTAAATAAAGTCATGTTTTTATCTCCGTTTTGTTCTTAGTTTTACTTTTTTCTAGAGCCTCAATACAGCAAGTTCCTCTCCGGCCATCAACTTCACCAGTTTTAATATAAAAGGTCCCTAGTCACCTATTCCCAAGCATATAGCCAAATACCAGCCCTATATTTAGGATTCCCAGCTCTCCCCTCTGTCTACACGCCGCGGGAAATTTTACCCCATCCATTTTGGTACGCTTTGGAGTAACTGTTACCTTCAGCTACCATATCTTTATAACCAAATCAAATATAATTAGCCCTGCCTGTAAAAAGCTAACCTAGTAGTGCCATTCAATAAATATATTAATGAGTTTCATAGCATCAAAGCACTCAAATAACATTTTCTATTTTTGGATTCCTCACTTTTTCAACTAATAGATTACTAATTCTTATGCTTGGAGTTACATATGACGATATAATATTCAACCAAACGTTTGTGCTAGCAAAAAACACTATTGGGGCCATTGTGAATATTGTTTTGACTAAACTATTAAAGAAAAAGAAGATTTTTACAGATATTGATTATTTAAATTTATGGGATGGAGGGCCTAAAGATGCAATTGATGAAGGAGTTCAAAGCTTCATACTTCTGCACAATGGTTTGCTTGCAGTATTGTATCCTGTAATTGTATTGACAGCCACTATCTAAGATATATAAATTTGTAACAAAATATTAAAACATTTGACATCTCTTTTATTTAACCGAAACAAGCTGACTTGAGGACAGGCAGTAATGATGTGTGTAGGTAGGGGAGGAGTGTAACATAGCGAGGATTAGAAAGGATTGGGAACCCCAGGGTATACGGGTTACCCCTATTGCCAGCTGGTACCGCCAGGTATGGGGGTTGGTGAGCTACTCTGAGGGAGTTTCACTAGTTATGGAGAAGGTGTGGAGATAGGGGTCCATGGGGAGAATCCAGAGTGGGAACCATGACTCTACAAGTCTCTGTTGCATCAGCTTCATGTACCCATAAGTTCAAGGCTTGGAAGTGCTCCAATAAGTGAACATGGAACCTAATAATTATCCCACAGATAATTAGTACAGTACCCTTGAACACATCCAGAGAAATGGTGTAGATTGTCCACAGCGCGATGGTTACTATTAGGGAGTGAAGGGAAGGTGTAATTAAGGATTTGAGCTGAGAGCGCGAGGAGGCTCCTTGAGATATAGAATTCCTGGTCATTTTAAATCCTAAGCAGGCGAGAAATCTCTCTCCATAAGCTCTGGATGGGAGACATGTTTCTAGGCGGTGGTGTAGGTAGCCTCCCCTCCACATACTGCGCAGGTTGCATGGAGGGAATTGGTTCTGCCATTCTATAGGTTCTTCTCAGGCAACGCCAGGTGTTGGCTCTTATCCTTGGTTGGAGGAATGGATGTTGCGTCAGCCTCCATATTGCCTTATGTGTACCTAAAACGTAGGGTATTTCCAAAGCGTCCAAGTAGTCGATTCTTGCGATGGTTGGGGTCATGGTGAGTATGTCTTTCTGTGGGTGGTCTTCTGGTTTACTTAGCATGAAATGGGCTCTGGGTCGTCCCCTTCCCTGCTCAGTGCCAGTGTTAGCAATGGCACACCCATGTGCTGGATGGTGAGGAAGAGGCATTTAAAGTGAATGTGGTCCATATGGGCCTGCTGCATTGGGGCAGTTAGCAAGATATGTGAGTAGGCTGGATGGGTTGTGTGGGTTTGATAGTTTTAGCGCTTGTGCAAAGTTGGCCCTTAATGCTCTGCACCAATGCTGTTGCGGGAGGTCCTGGGGCTAGGACTTCCTTTGTCCAGGTGCCCAGAATACAGTTGGCATGGCCCTCAAAGTCTATTAGGCCCATGACTTCACTGGAGCGTGGTCCAAATAGCGTTTCCACTTGTACAGGTGATCTGGATCCAGGCCACACACAGCCCTGGATAAGCGCGCAGATTGAGGCTATTAAGGTGGGTGAAAAGGGGATTGCATGTGGGGGGAACCACAGATCGGGAGGATGAGTGAGTTGGCAACTGCTATTCGCCCCGTTAGCCCTGGGATCTTCCCTGGATCGAGGCAATGCAGTCGTTAACTGCTGTAGTAGATTGTTTCAATTGTCTCGTTGGCATACCTCCGCTGTCTCCAGCCATACCCAAGGTGGCGGACAAAATTGGTTGTGGGGGTGACGCAAAAAGTAGGATGAGTGGCTTTTTTCGTTGTAAGGGCTGTGGGGCTTGGGTGTCATAGGTTATTTATTGATGTATTTGCCTAAGGGATTAATTCAGTTTTCCTTTTATAGATCGATGCGTTACTCACAATGGAGTATTCCTCAAGGGTGCGTCCAGCTGTTGGGTGTCATTGTTGTTAGCTATACCTGTCATACAGTCATCCGCAAAGGCTAGTATATTGACTGGGGGCTGGCTTTGTGCAGTTATGACCATGAGGCAAGAGTCATCAACGCTTGGAGTGGATCAAAGCTAAAGTTGTAGAGTAGTGGGTTGAGGGCGTCCCCTTGTTTGAGCCCTCTGCATGGTATGATCTTGTTGGTTTTTAAGCCAGGGCCACACACAGCCCTAGATGCAGATTCTGTGAGGAGCATCGCCTAGTTAATGACCTAGTGGTGGGAGATTGAAGGCGCTTAGGCATTCCTTCAGGTATGGCCAGCTAACGTGGTCGTATGCCTTCTCCTGGTCTAGGAATAATAGGGCTCCAGTTGCTTTGGACTGGCATATATTGTTGACAGAGTGTATATTGGACCAGATGGATCGCCCTGGTATGAACCCAAACCTATTGGGTGATAGGGCTTTAGAGGATAATGTGCCTAAGCTGGTTGCTATAACTTTTGTAAGTAGTTTTGTATCTGTATAAGAGAGCAAAATTGGGCAGCAGTTGGCCAGGTCCAGTCTGTCGCCCTTTTAAACAGGGTAATGACATAGGAGTCCTGGCCTACAGGTAGGAGCCGTGTCTCCAGCAGGCACTGGTACATTGATGCTAAAAGGAGGGGGGCGTTTTTTTTAAAAAATTTCTTATAAAATTTATAGGTTATCACATCAGAGCCTGGCCATTTCCTACGTGGTGCACCGTGGACTGTCCCAGAGCTCCTCCTGCGTTATCAAGTTTAGGAGACTATATTCTGAGCGGTGCACTCTGTATTTCAGCGATGTGTGTAAATTTTTGAATTTTTTTTGGGGCCAGATGGGGTGTTACAATAAAGTTTGGTGTAATAGCGGTGTGTTTCTGTCTTGACCTCTGCTGGGTTGGTTGCCATGGTGCCGTCAGCTTTAAAGACCTGTGCGCACATGGGAAGGTTGCCTCAGGTGTGTCATTGGCAGAAGAAATTTGCTGAACAGGTTTTGCCTTCTTTTATGTACTTACTTTTTCTCAATACTTTGATTCTGTGTTGGTGTTCGTAGATGAGGGTGTTTAGGTGGGCGGTGATTTCCGCCCTTTTGCACCCCAGTTGGAGATGTAGCTGGACTTCAGGTTGTTGTGTATAAGGCGGTCTAGTATCGCCAAAGTGCGCCTGATTGTGGCTGTGTTCGCGGTATATTTGCATGAGGCAATATGACAAGTTTTGTCAATTTTCAGATTTAAATTTTGTGAAAGTTTTGATGGGCTTTGACATATATGAGGTTGCAAATTTTGGGTTCTGGATTTGTGCTCAACCCAATTAGAACTTTTGGGTAGTATTATGTTCTCTGGTTATAGCTTCCTCCAGGGCGACGTATGTGTTTGAGTTTGGGTTGGTGTGAGCTGCACTGAAACAAGTCAGTAGTTAAAGAAATAGATCTTTTTTATTGCAAAGCTAGAAATGGACAAGCAGCAGGATTTCAGTGTGAGGATGTGATCGATGTGGATCATCAAGATGAGCATTCCCTCACATAGGCTGGGGCAGGTCATGTGGGGGAGGAGTGGAGACCTGGGGGAGGGTTTTATACAGGCCAAAAGATGCCTTCATCACAGGGAACTTGACGTGTCCCAATGAATATCCCCTGGGATTAGGCCATTGGTCCATGGTTGGGTTGTCTCAGCAGTTAAAATCGCCCAGCAGAATGGTTTCTGGTGAGAGGTTGAGCGTCAAGATGGCTTTGAGGAATTGTTTCCTCTCAGCTGCGGTTCATGATGCATAAAAACAAGCTTTAGCAATTGTGCCCTGTTGGTTTGCAATGTTGTGGCCAGGATGCAGCTGTGCAGATACAAGAAAGAGTTAGCAATTTTTAATTTTTTTTGTTATTTCATATGACTACCCCACTGTGGGACGTCCATACCAGCTGGGATGGTGAGACCCTGGCTGACCAGGATCCCTCTTCCCCCTGTAGATAGTAGGTTTCTTGTATGGCCAAGATGTCTACAGGGGATTTACGCAGGAAGTGCAGTTTTTTGCTTAGGATGCTTGAGCCCTGGCTCCTGCGATGTTTAGCGCCCCTATTAACACTGAGGTGCCCATGGCGCCTCAGAAGCGGTTGTGGGGGCCTTTCAGACCAAGCCCACCGCTCATTGCCTTGACCTTGCTCTTTTTGATTAGGCCAGTCCAATCTGAGTCATTGTCCAGTTTCTTTTATTGTGTTGATTTCGTTCAGTTTTTGTTGGTTTTAGGGTTTGTATTAGGCTTTTCCACAGGTTTTTTTTTGATATTTGGAGCAGAGCGCTAATTGGATTCTGTGGTTTTTCGGGTATTATTTTAAAAATTGAGTCTTGTTGTTTCTCCCATAATAAAGCTTGATTGTTCTGGTAAGTTCGTTTGATTAAGATCATGTGGTGATTCAGTCAAATTGTTGAGAAATTTTTTGGTTTGGGTTTTCTGCTCCGACTGTTTGGTTTATTTAATATCCTCCATGGCTTCTTTGGCTTAAACATTCTGTTCTGATTGGCTGTCTCAGGCGATTTACTCTCTGTCCTCCTTTATTTGGTCTGGGTCGATGGAGGAGATCATGAGTGATGCAGCCTTGGCCACTGCTCACTTGTGGGCCTCTGTACCTGTTTGTATATTCTGAATGATATTGGGTCTATGAGGATGTAGTGCCCGTCCTCTCCCCAAAGGAAAGAGTGGTTGGCGTTGACCTTTTTCTGAAGGTCTCCTCATCTTCATCCATGGCGTTGTCACAGAAGTCTGGGACCAAGATTCCCTTATCACAGGGCATGCGTGTTTCTTGTGCCCCAATGTGGTGCAATGGTTGCAGATGGGCGGTGCGCATTCCAGTGTAATATGGAATGGCTTTGACACCCCCCATCCAGGAGGTGAATGCACCGTGATGCATTGAAAGTTTGTTAGATCCGCGGCCACATTGGAGAAAAGGTTGATCACAGCAGTTGCCTTTCCTGTGAACAGGATTGTCATCAGGTGGAATAGCTGCAGTTCTAGTTGTTTAATTTCTTTGTAGCACTGAAGGCTGATTTGGAGAATCTCTATAATTAGTTTGTGGGGGAGGTTGGTGGGGAGTGAGGCAAACAAGATAAACAAAGTATTTGCTTTATACCATCTGGTGCGCACGGTGCACACAATTTTATTTGCACTCAGGGAGGATAATATAACACAGACTTTTACTGTAGCGCCTGCGTCTTCTTTGGTATTAAAACCCATATCAATCCTGCCATGGTGGATGGTGTGGGTGGTAACGTACAATGCGTGGGGAAAAAGGGAGGCCTATGCCTCACCCACCTTCTCTCACAGAATTGGGGACTCGACCCCTAAGAAAAGTCAGAGCCTGTGTTTACTTTCAATAGGGGCCGTGAATATTGTATTTTAATATATTTGTTTTATTTTGTGGTGAACTCCACAAACCTGGGCGGTGTTTGAGTTTGTGGCTTTTTGGCGGTATTGTCTCCCAATCCCCCTCCAGGGCGTTTTTTGACCTTTGGTGCACCAATTTTGGCCATTGCCAGATACAGCTTTCATCCAATTTAGTTTGGATTTGTTAAATTTACTCATCTCATCTGTGTGATTATCAAATAATATGCGTCAGATTGAATCTTAGTAACTGATGTTATCATTATGGGAAATTAAATCACCAACATATGGAATCTCAAACAACTTATAAAGATAAACAATAACATTATAAAGGCACACAATCTATAATTTAGTAGTACTTACTCACATGAAAAACCCATGAGCCGCCATCAGTATTTAAATCTTATGATGATCTAATATTACCAATATAGTATAGGTAAGTTGGAATTAAAAGCAAATCATTTCTCAAACCATCAAAAAATTAAGGTTATACTGTTAATAGTAAGCAAAGATGCAACAATAGTCCTAGGCCAGATATTGTTTATGCGCACCAGCACCACATAAGATGTCAGAAGGGTTCTATTGGGGGGTTGTGACACCCTGTAATCATTCTCAAATGGTTTTTAAAAGAAATGGTTTCTAACTTTCCAATTTCTTCTGACATTACTTAAAAATATGCTACACTAGATAATTACTTCTTTATAATAGTCATTGCACCATATAAAATATTCCTGTAAAATGGCTAAGGATAATGCTGACAGCGGAAAAGTCTAGAACCCATTCCAACCCCTAGAGCAACCCCAAGTTGCCAAAAGGTGCTTTATAAAGGACCACCTTCTCCCAGACACCAGTCAAAAAGGCAGATCCACCCCACAATAGCTGAAAACAGCATGCTCATTGCAGAACACAATGCCAAATCAACCAAATTTGCTGACCTCATCTTAACTAAGGAATATATGTGGATAACAAACAATTAAAAAGTTTTATTTACCCACTCAGCGCTGATAGCGAAACTTAATGTATATAGAAACAGCCTAGGGTAGTGGGATGATTCAGCCATCTGACAACTTAACAAGTTTTGACTGTCAAGGCCTAAATATATTAAAATCCGAGGTCATAGAATCATAAAAAACCTGAAAATCTTTTTTATTGAAACTGACTATAGAATAAACCACTTAATGAGACCATAATAAAATGCCATTTCTAATGATTGAATGAAGTCATGATTTAGTTATTTTAATGATAAACCTTTTTTTTAGTACTAGATGGTCCCAATGATGATAAACCTTATCCCACAAAACTTTTCACTCATAATGATAACATTAGTTACTACAATTCAATTTAAACAGCAATTTTTGATAATCACACAGGAGAGGTGGGCGTATAAAAATTAATTAAAATGGGCGAAAGCTGTAATGGGCAATTGACAAAACGGTGCGCAAAAGGCAAGAAATGCCCAGGAGGGGGGCCAGGAAACATGGCCGCAAAAAACCACAAACTGAGACACCATCCTGGTTAGTGGAGTTCACCATGAAACATAACCAGTACGTGGAAATCCAGTATAACCAACCCCTTTTGAAGGTAGAGCAAATCTCCAACTCTAAATAGGAGTTGAGTCTCCAACTCTGTGGGAGAAAATGTGCGAGGCACAGGCCTCCCTCTCCCCCTAAGGGGTGTACAATATCATAAAATGGTCCCATGCGGCTGGGTTGATTTGGGCTTAGAAATGAAGAAGATGCAGACAATGCCGCAAAAGTATGCATCAAAGCTGTCCTCCCCAAAGGCAAACAAATTTTGAGCACCTTGCGCACCAGATGGAACAAAGAAAACACTTTATTCATCTTCTTTGACTTGCTCCCCACCAACCTCCCCCACAAGAAAATTGAGGAGTAGCTCCAAGGCGGGCTTAAACACTACGGAAATATTAAAAAACTCAAATTACAACAGTTTTAACTGATGATAAACCTGTGCACTGGAAAGTCAATCGCCGTGATCTACTTGATCCCTGAGGTGGCTGCAGACCTCACAAGGGCTTATAAAGTGCAATTTCATCTCTCAGATGGGAAGGTGTCAGAACCATTCCACGTCACACCAAAATGCTCACCACCTATCTGCAACCATTGCACCACACTAGGGCACAAAGAACATACATGCCCCATGAAGGAGGGCTTCATGGCCTCAGAATCCTGTGATGACACCATGGATGAGATTGATGTATAATCCAGCAAAATGATTGATGCCAACAACTTCTTACAATGGGGTGAGGATGGCCATTACCTCATCATAGACCCAGTAACACCCAAAACACGGAAAATGCTGCAGAAGGCCTGCAAAAGGGAAGTGGCTAAGGCTGCATCACTTGCGGCCTCCACAATCCAAACTGGAAAAATTTCAGGAAGACATCGAGGAAATCAGCTGATCCAGCCAATCAGAACTGACTTCCCAAGCTGAGGAAATCATGGAGAAAATTATTTTAGGCCCCCAATCAGAGAAGTACGACCAAAATGAAATTTTTTTAACAATGCAACTGGATTACCACATGATATCAATAAAGAAAACTTAACAGAACAACTTGGCTCCACTATAGGCGAAAATGCGGGTCCCAATTCTCCAAATTCACACCCTAAAACCACAGAAGCAAATCATCACACCGCGCCAGCCCACCTAAGTCATGGGCAGAAAACCTGATGCAAATTCATAAAACTGCAATACCTGTGAGAAATCAACACAGGGTATGGAATCAGATGATGCCACAGAATATAATAGCAAAGACATGAAGCAAGCAAGCAATAAGGGCGTTGGGTGTGGGCTGGGAGGCCCTCCCAACCACTCCTGAGGTGCTTCAGGCACCTCAGTGACAATAGGGATGCTAAACATCGCAGGAACTAGGGTTCATGTGTCCTAAGCCAAAAATGCTGGACTTTATGCGAAAACCCCCTAAGATATCTTGGTCACCTAAGAAACCAACTGTCTACAGGGGGAAGATGAATCCTGGTCAGCCAGGGTCTCACCATCCCAGTTGGTATAAATGACACAAGCTGGGGTGGTCATCAGAAATATAAAAAAACTAAAAATCACATACTCCTCCTCATATTATCATGGTTGCATTCTGATTGCAACAGTCATTAACAAAGAGGACATAATTTTAATAGTAAGCATCTACACACTGTGCACCGCAGCTGAGAGGATACAATTCCTTGAAACCATCCCAAAACTTTCCCTCCTACCTGATACCATCCTACTGGGCGACTTCAACTTCTGAGATAACCCCAACACAGACCAATGTCCTAATCCCAGGGGAAACCCACTGGGACACATAGAGTTCCATTTAATGAAGGCATCACTAGGCCTACACAATACCCTTCCCTGGGTCACCACTTCTTCCCATCATGACCTGACCCAACATATGCGAGGGAATGCCTTTCAATGAGCCACATTGACTACATCCTTGCACCAAAAACCCACCACTCAAAAATATCCAACTTTGCAACAAAAATTATTTTCTGACCACTGACTCATTTTAGTGCATCTCCCACTAACCAAAACTCCCACACAGGGGTTGACTTGGAAGAAGCTACACCCAGAAAACAAAAACCCAAAATATCTGACTGCGTCAAACATGAGGCCAAGAATTTTGAATTCACAACCCATTCATATTAGATCACATGAAGCCTGGGAAAATTTCAAAACTGAACTAATGATTAAAACTTGTCACATCATCTCGCGTAAGTACACCACCAACACAGCCACAATCAGGAGCACCTTAGCAGAACTAACCACCTCAAGCTCAACGCCATGAAGTCTGACTACAGCCCCAACTGGGGTGCAAATGGACGAAAATCTCCGCCCACCTAAACGCTCTCATCTACGAACACTAACACAGAAATAAAAGTCTTAAGAAAAGGTAAGTTCAAATAAAAAAAAAACCTACTTGAAGTATTTCTTCTCCCAATTTAACTCCTGTGGCAACCAGCCCGCATGTACACAGATCCACAAAGTTGATTTCTCTGTGGCAACTGACCCAATGGAGGTCAAAACGAAAGTACACCATTACTACACCAAACTACATTATGGCACCCCAACGGGCCCCCAAAAAACCAAAGATTTCATACACACCTCTGGAATACAAAGCATACCGCTGAACTAAAACCTCCTAAATATAATCGCACAGGAAAAGCTCTGGGACATAGTCTGCGGTGCACCATGTAGGAAATGCCTAGGGCTGATGGGATACCTTACAAGTTTTACAAAAATTGTTTCAAGAAAATCGCCCCCCTCCTCTTAAAATCAATGAACCAGTGCCTGCTGGAGACACGCCTTCTGCCTGGGGGCCAGGTCTCCTATGTCATAACCTGTCCATAAATGATGACACACAGGACCTGTCCAACTGGCGCCCAACTGTGCTCTCTTATACAGATACAAAACTAATTTCAAATATTATAGCATCCAGATTGGGCACAATAGCCTACAATATTCTGTCACCCAATCAGTTTAGGTTTATATCAGGACATTCAATCTAGACCAATAACACTTCGTCGCAAAACATAAGCCAGTCCAAAGCAACTGAAACCCTGATATTCATAGAACAGGAGAAGGCATATGTTAGCGTTAGCTGACCATACTTGAAGAAGTTCCTGAGCGCCTTCAAACTACCACCCAGAGTCATAAAATGGGAAATGCTACTTAAAGTCTCAGCATGCATGGCTATAAGCGGCCCTGGCTTTCTAATCAACAGGATCACACCACGAAGAGGGCTCAAACAAGGGGACCCCCTCATCCCGCTGCTGTATAACTTCAGCTATGATCCACTCCTTTTTATTTCTGACTCACGCCTAATGGATATAACCGCACAAGGCCAGATACCAGTTTAGATATTAGCCTTTGCGGAAGGCTGCATAACTGGTATAGCTATCAATTATGATGCTTGCCAACTGGAACGAACATTAGAGAAATATTTTATTGTAAGTAGTGCGTCACTCAACAAAGTAAAACGGAGATAATCTTCTTAGGCAAGTAAACCAACAACTTAACTACAACACCCAAACCTCACAGCCCCCACGATGGAACAACCCCCTTATCCTTTCCTTCGCATCACCTCCTTCAACCAGCCCTGTCCGCAACCTTGGGTATGGCTGGAGACAGCGGAGGTATGCCAACGAGACAATGGAGAATAACCTACTACAGCATATTTCCAACTGCATCGCCTCCCTTAACAGAAGATCCCCATGACTAATGGGGCGAGTAATAATTACCAAATCACTCATCCTCCCAATGTTGTGGTTCCCCACAAACGCAATATCCTTCTCACCTACTTTCATGTCCTCAATCCGCGCACTTATCTAGGGATTGCTGTAGCATGGGACCATGCCAACTATACGGGTGGAAACACTCTTTGACCCACGCTCCAGTGGAGGCATGGGCCTAATGGACTTTAAGGTCCACGCCAACTGTATACTGGGCACCTGGATAAAGGAAACCCTAGCCTCAGACCTCTTGCAACAACACTGGTCCAGAGCAGCGAGGGCCAACTTTGCACAGGCGCTAAAACTTTCAAACCCACACAACCCATTCAGCCTGCTCGCATACCTTGCAAACCAACCCACCGCAGCAGGCCCTCATGGAACTCCCCCGCACTTCAAACGCCTCAACCGCACCATTTGTAACATGATGTGGTCCTTTACACTCACAGGCACTAGTCATGGAGGAGGCAGGCCCAGAGCCCACTTCACGCTAAGGAACCCAGAGGAAAACCCCCAGAGGGAAACACACAACGTGGACCCAGTCATTGCAAGAATTGACTACCTGGATGATTTAAACATCCCATACAATCTCACAACACAGAAGACAATATGGAGGCTAACACATCATCCGCTCCTCCAACTAAGGGTAAGAGCTAACACATGAAGAAGCTTCAGAAGAACCTACAGAACAGCAGATCGCTCCAATTCTCTCCATTCAGAGTTTGCAGTTTGAGGAGGGGATGGCACCCTACACCACCGCCTTGAAGCATGCCCCACATCTAGAGCCATGTGGCGGGAAGTTGCGCGCCTGCTAAGGATCCAAAATAATCAGGAATTCTCAATCTTCAGGAGCCTCCTCACGCTCCAACTTGAATCCCCAATACCAAATACCCTCCACTCCCTAATGGTACCCATTGCATTGTGGACAATGCACATCATAGCTTTGGACGCTTTCAAAGGAACTATACAAACCATCCGTGAGTTATCAGCAGATTCCACGTTCACCTATTGGAACACTTATAAGCCTGGCTTTATGAATACATGTAGCCAAAGCAACTAAAGCTCATAGAGTCATAGTTCCCAGTATTGTTTCTGCCCATGAACCCTTCCTCCATACCTTCTCCATAACAGGGGAAACTCCTTCAGAGTCGCGCACTCAACCCCCCCAAACCTGGCGGTACAAACTGGCAACAGAAGTAGCTCATCTACTCTGGGGTGCCTAATTTAGTTAGATACATTTTGTCTCCCCCTATCCCAATATGTTTTTTGGTATCGCATGTCACATAGTTATCTTACCTCAGTTAGATAAAAAACCTGATCCCACCAACCGGTTAGTGCCATTTGATGTAAAAGAAAAACTACCTATCCAACCAAACAAAGTCCAAGGACCCATGGTGGTAACCAGGAAGATGACATTTGGTAAACCTAAGATTCTAGTTACATGGACTACAGCGCCAGCCCAAAAAGCGCCAGGGGTGTCTGCTCTGAAAAAGAATTAACCCCAAGTGAACGTGGTGACTACGTCTATGGAACGCCCTAACACTGAGCCCATGGTTTCATCTCAACTAAGGACAAATGTCGCAAGAATGCCTCTGGTGCCTAAACAGAAATGGATGACACCTGTCCGCCTACTAATAACCCTCACAAAGCTGCATTTGTGGCAGAAGCAAAAAGCGGTGGGCAAAAAGATGAGCAAAAAGAGCCTTACTCACTCACTATGTCCCATGTGGCTCACGCTTTTTATGGCCATAACCTCATAGAATACTACTATAAGGACTATCTTAGCTAATTTAATATAATTTCTAGGGCTTTTCCAGTCAACATCGCCATTTACAATGTGTGGAAAGCAAAAATATCAATATGTGTTCATGAGCTCAGCAGACACAGAATTGCCATGTCTACCAACAGAAATTAGCGCATTGTTCCTTATGCAAAACAGAACCGGGTCAATCCTTGAGAAGGTCTCCTGGGTGACCTTCTCAAATCTGTGAACTATAATTGACCCAAAATCCTTGAAACAAGCACTCCATAAAAGGCCAATGCAAATTTGGATTCATCCTATCATCAAATTTTAGTGTGCCACTATACTAAACTCTGATCCATGAGCTTGTGTCACCAGAGCATTAAATATTCAAAGACCCACAATAGCCTATAATATAGAGATCATGCCACAAGCTACTGTCAATTACCTTAACTAAGATTATCTTTGCAAATCTCAATCAAGCATGACCCCGCTGCTCATGATGCAATGTCTTATGTCATATCTACAGCAGTTGAATCTTAAAAACCAAACCTTATTGACCACCAGCCAGCACCCCACTTTAAGCCATCAGTTCACAAAAGTGGCAGAAGCAATCCCTCAACTGACCCAATGGGTTCTTATAGAGTATATTTAAACTGCCCTCAATTTGGTGGTTGAGAACGCACAACTACCATCTAGCAACAACCCAAAGGCACCATAGCCCTCTCCTGGTAGGGACCTTGTCGCAGTTTTGTTGCAATTAGGCAAGGTTAGCACAGGTATATTTGGCACTCACACAAATATAATATCATGAAGACTTATACCATAAGTAATTTAAAAGCTGGGTATTGAAATTAGGCAACTATTGAGTAATCCTCCAAATCCGCTGTAGTTTCTTTTTGTACTTCCATCATTAGATATAAGGCTTTATTTCATCCCATTAATCCATTGGTGAACATAGATGCTAGCTTGTGCATTTCGCCTTTGTCATTTTTGCAGTATGTGCCCCTCTCAATATATATGCTAAGGCCTTTGGATTTCGTCCAGGCGTCAGCCTTCACCGCAGCATCTGAATCTTCCTGCATTTCTTATTTTTGGTCTGATTATAGGCTGCCAGCATCACTGTAAGGGCCAGGCCAAAGGTTGAGTACATCTTTAGGGCATGATGGGTATTAGTCATAGGATAATTTGTAGCAGATTTTGCTGGTAAAGTATGAAAACACAGATCAAAATGGAACTTGTTTGGATAAACTAGCCCTTCAGTTAGTAAGCAGATAGATTTTAATTTGCTAAAATTCAGGATTTTCTACCTTATTAATAAATGCTTAGATTTGGGTCAAAGATGCTACTAAAGGTATGATTGTGGATTAATTGTATTCTATTTGCTAAAGGATACAGATAGTGGGTCAAGGTAGCGGTAAGGTATTTAAGACATTAGGGATATTATGGGTGAAGTTAATGTTATATAATTGGTCAAACCCAGATCTCCTCACTATCCCCCAATTTACTAAGCATTTTGGATTGTCAAATTTCCTATAGACAATGGTAAATTCTTGTTTAAGGAGTCTAGCGTCTCAGCCCTCTGCTGGAAGCACAATAAGAATTTGGCGTTACTTTTTTGATTTGTCCTTTGATGGAGTCTTTGAGCATGTACATATTAATGAAGCCTTCTTTATGATTTTGAACAGTCCATTCCAGATATGTTAAAGCTAACTAATTTTAGAACTTTGTCTTCCATTCTGAAAGTCAGGGCTTTAAAAGCTGCTAGATTATTAATTAAAAGCAGTTTCAACGGAATCTTAGGGACAGGATTACCTTAAGGCAATCTCTCAACAAGAAGTTTTTTGAGGCTACTATTTTTGCTCCAAACAGACAAGGTCTTCTGTATAAACAGGCAAAACAAACGCTAGTAATAACAACTAGAAGATCTTAAGGTAATTTTACTAATTAAAATTTGGAGATATTATAGATGCCAAGATATTCAGGTTTGCCTAAGGGGAATTTGGCGTGATAAATGGGAACAATTAGAGTAATGTGACTTCTTTGATAACGTGACAGGTGGCGTAAGTTTTTCATTCTGGCTCTCTTTCGCCAGGGCAGCCAATTATGGTGGCATCTTTATGACAAGATCTTCACTAGATAACTTGGTGCCTGTCATAATTTTGATATGACTGGACAATAAGCCCAAAGTCAGTACATCGGAAGGGGTAGAAACTGCTGAGCCTAAAATGAGTTATGATTATTTGAGCGCCTTAGGATGAGGCGATATGGGTTGAAAAAGTATATTGAATCACCTCCGAATTGTGTGATAGGGTGTTGTTGACTGACATCAAATAAGGAGAGGTTGACATACAATAAATAGGAGTGGATCATATCCAAATAAGGTGATCATGAACTTAATAATTGATGAACTCTGTTAGAACCAATGAGATATGGCAGAACGAATTACTAAAACAAGGAGAAGGTATCATCTGAAGTTACTGGGATTTAAGCAAGATGAGATGATTGAAGAAGGGAGGTTGTTAGTAAGAAGTGAGTGACGGACCAGGAAGGATCTGCTGAAAGTATCAGATTATAGAAAGAAGTGTCTTCGGAGATTTTTTGCTCCATATTTATTGAAATTTTATTGTGTTGTTTTGAGGACAACGATCATCATATTGTCAGTCCTATTGCTCAGTGGGAGTAACCCTGTACAAAAAACTCGGTGTATCTTTGCTATACCGTTGAATTTATAACAGTGGTGCTCGCTACAAGGGGCACATTAATCAATTAAATTAATAAAAAATCTTCAGTAATTAACCATGGTGCATCAGGCTTACTTTAACTGAGGATCTTCATGACAAGAGACACCCATTGAATATACAGAACTTAAACTTGCTTGGACGCAGTGCTCAAAAGGCAGAATGAGCTTCTTGAGGTGGTTTGTAGTGACAAGCTGCCTCTGTTCAGTCACAATGAGAATATTCATGGGTTCTCCAAGGGATTTAAGTTTGCAACAGAAGGAGCTTCAGATCAGCAAAAAGAAAAATTATTAATCCCACCTTGGATGTCAGCAGTGATGACCAAGTTACATGCTACTATCAAACAGTTCCATTACATATCAGGAAGTGAAGGATATGGTGCTATGGTGTTTGGGGATACTCCAAAGATGTTGCAGCGGAAGGCAGACTTCTTGACCATTGGGTTTTAGCGTAATGAGACCCTCACCACATTTTCTGATTGTTGTTATGGCGGAAGCTCATGTGTTAACCAGGGCAGGGACTTTATCCAAATCAAATGTGTATATTTCAATGACCTCTGCAGTGAAGCCATACTATGAGCTGTGCAATGTTTAAGAGAGTATCTATAACTCTATAGCTCCCATCTTGGCGGTGCATGAAGCACGGGACCAAAGAAAGGAAACTTATTATAAAAGTGAACATAGATATAGACCAGCTGAGGGTGGTGGAGCTAAAAAAGACATAGGGTGAGGATATTGAGTACTGTGAAAGTAATAATAACTCGAGCAAACCTCAGAACTTAATTGTGGCCCAGAGGAGTGTTAGTAACCGACTTTTGTACAGGGGTAGAGTGCACTGGTGACTGGGTTATAAGGGAACCTGGTAGGCACAGTGTTGTACCTGTGGCTGTGACAGCTTTAAAAAAGTAAAATAGGCTAACACGTCGCAAGACCTCTTTGAAGAGGTCCACACATAGATGCGCCCAAGTCAATATATAAAAAGCGTAAAACAACAATGGGGTATATTGGAAGATGACCAAAAGAAAAGTTGGTCTTAAGAAAAGATACTTGAGCCAACTTTGGGGAATTTTGGATTGACAGAAGTGTTACCAAGCCTTGGTGTACCAATAGGCGCACACTTTCATCTGAAAGGGTCACATACCTAGAAATTGACTTTACTTGAGTGACCTACTGAAGTTGAACCTGAACTGAGCTCACAATTTCAAAAATGGAATAGTTTTTTTACCCCGTTCCTAATTTAGTCAAATTGGCCATCGTTGTTTAGTTAAAAACTTGTTCTTTTTAGCCTTAGGACCAAAACAGCTGGCTGGACTTTAGGAACCTAACTTGTACAAATCTGGGCGTACCTAGACTGTACCCCAAATTGATTCAAGGTATGCTTGAGTTCAGAAAGAGCCTGATTTTTCACCTTTTTGGCCTCCTGCCTCCCAGCCTTGTCCCTGCTGTTGATGCCCTTTTATTAAGTCATGTAAACATGACAGTGTTATGGCTCCAATTTGGAGGACAACGTGCCCTTACTTAAAATCATTTGTTTTTGCGCCATCTATCTGCTACCTTTTCTCTGCCTAATACAGAGTAGTAAACTACCATATTTGTTGCAGAACTTTTTATTATTTGGTGAAAATTACCCTTCCATATTCAGAGTTCACTTTATTAATCCCAGGCCTTATTATCACTACGCGCCTTGCCCTCAACCAAGTTGCCATCAGCAGTTCACCTACCAAGTTGGACCTGTTTACACCAATTGACCCTAAATCTAACTTTTGATGTGGGCCATTCATTTTTAAAAAATACAGATGCAGGACCTATGGGGTCAATTGTTATGAATGTGGTCATACGGAGCACCTAACATGAGGTTGCCCACCTGACTGGTCCATTACATACAGCAGGATCAGTGCTATCAGGGAAAAGGCAGTGCGGTAGTAGAGATTGGAATCACTACCTCCACTATTACAATCTCGGACGTCCCACCTGAAACTATCCATTTACATGCAGAAGAAGTCTCCATTACGATGACACATTCCTATATCAGCAGCCAGTTGAAGGGGTAAATTTATTGACACAAGCACAAACTAAGGACACAGTGGAAGATCGACCCCAGGAGCACATAAAGCCTTATGCCTGTCAACTGCTTGACCAAATTTCAACAGAGGAACTTGATAAGCCCTCTGATGCGCCTTTCTTAAAAAGGGGTAAATGCTACCCTCTCTGTGAACAATATTGTTAAAGAGTAATTCAATTTGGGGTGGGTATTATGGGCCTTCTGGGGAGAAGAGTTTCTTTAAAAAAGTCACGTATTAAAAAATTAGAATTATTCGTATTCTTAGTGTACATACCGTGGCATTGTCATTGCAAAATCCTATTTCCACATTATAATTAATATGGGCTATCCAGTTAGCATAGTGTCTACAAAGTTGGTGGCAAAGTAGGTATTAAATCCTGACGCGGAAAATCATATAGTTTATAGGACTTTGGGTGTGGAAAGCACGGTCTCTAGAAAGCTTACAGCGTGCTAGCCTTGCGTTTGGGTCAATTGTTATTATAGCTCCAGAAATAGTGCTACACAACAGTACTTACAACCACTTTGGGATGTCATTTATATTACAGCTGAGACCTTTATAATCCTGGGTCAGAGGATCCCAATCTACTTTATCTCCATAGGAGTGCCAAAGGATCAGGTGCATATGTTTCATATCAACCTGGTCTAAAGCGATGGGGTGATTCCAGTTTGTATTATTAACTAATGGGCTGAAATAAGCCTTTCCCCACAAGTTATACATATACAAAGGGCTGCCTCTCAGAGCTGCTTGGGTGATTTCATCCCCTCCAGCCACCAATTAATAGTGAACATCAAATTGGTAGTTAATGTGCCAGTTAAACTTTATGGGGAAGTTATTAACCCTTATCAGCAATTACGGTTTAAGCACATGTGGCTCCAGGAAAAATACTTCCAGGCCATTGGAAGATCAAAGTTTTGTTAGTAAATTTACAAGATGAACCAGTGTAAATCCGCTGGCATCAAATAGTGGCGTAATTATACTTGACCTCAGTTGCAAGGTCCTTCAGTTCCTGAGTTTAGGTCACTGGATGAATTGGGATTGCTTATCAATTCGCAAGCCAGCATGATAATGGTGGTTTTGCTTGAAATTTATAGTTGGCTTAACGGAAGATCAGAAGGATCAGGCGCTAGCATTATTTGAAATTTGAAAAAGATTTCTGCTATCAATGACATAAATTTAGGGTGTAGTAAGGGGGTGTTCATATATTGGATATTGGGGATCATCTTTCCATCAGGTCGCAGCCAATCTGCTGATCAAGGGCAGCTAAAGAAGTAGTAACAGAAGAATTTGCTAAGCTACTGGAGCACAGGATGCAAAAACTATCAAAAAGTCCGTGAACTTTGCTCATTCTATATGTAAAAAAGAAGGAAGGCCAACTTGCCAGTAATAGACTACTGGAAGTTTAACAACATCACCAAAAAAGACTCATATACCTTGCCATGGATTGATGATGCACTGGATTGCTAGTTGGAGCCCGTTACTTCTTGGCAGGGGATATGATGCTGGGCTACTGGAAAATTGAGTTGTCTGAAGCAGAACAGGAAAAATGCGCCAATATCATGTCCAAGGGGCTTTTCCAACTGACCTGTATGCCACAAGAGCTATGTAATGCCCATCTACGTTCCAACAGGCTATGGATACCATTCTCAGCGACCTAAAGCTGCCATGCACCCTAATGTACCTCAACAAAATGAATGTATTTTCCCTATTTTTACTAAGCACGTTACCCATCTGGACGAGGTATTACACTGGTTGGCTGAGGTCAACTTCAAGTTTAAGCCCCAAAGTTGCACTTTTATAAGGATCATCTGGTGTATCTTGTGCTTGTAGTAGACGTGAAAAAGGCTGTAACCTCTACCTGCCAAGGTGGAGGCTATCCAAAAGATGACTACGCCAACCAGCAAGTTTGACATTCAGGTATTTTTTTGGATAGTCAGCTACTACCAGCGCATCATCCCTAACCTTAGCTGTATTAGAGGCTGTAAAAATTTTCTTAGGAGTTGATTATCGGTCATCAACCCAGTAACCTTTCTACTGCACAGTTTCGGTTTCCTTGTGCACTTTGCGTTGTAAAGAATATATCATCTGATAATAGTATGGAGACTATTATTTGTAGTTGAGTTAGAACTACTATCAGGCCCAACGCTTCAGCCAGTACTTACAATTTAGGTACTTAATAAGTCATACTTGTAGGGATTCATTCCCTGTATTACTGCCCAACTGATCTTCGTCAAGATCTCCTGATGACAGTCTCTTTTGGCCCAACACACAGTCGGCAGCTATCCCTAAGTTGTAGTTCCCTTCGTCTCTAGATCCCTGCTCAGATCTCTACTCTTCTCTCTGAGAGTCTACCAATTATTGCCTTCTGCAATAATATCTTTGAGATGGAACTTCACACTGGATGCTGATAGTCTAACTATAATTGAATCTAAAATAAAACTAATAATGTTCTAATATCTATTAATGTGTGTTTTCAATTGTTTTTTATTATAGTGAATCATTGGGAAATTATAGGGGATTCAGCCATCTATCCCTCAGTTGACACCTCTTTGATGAAACAGCATCTGTTGCCATTGAATCACCCTTCCTCATCTCTCCAGCGATGGCTTCCCATCTCTTTTTAGGATTCCATCGTTGGACATCCTCAAGACCTTAAATGGAAAGAGTCGAAAAATGTGTCCCTAACGTTTTCCTCTCAATCCAAGCAAACCAGCCATAATTGGCTAGCGACCTGCTTAGGTAATGGGACTTTTTACCCATTATAGCAGGTCACTTTACCAATCAATTTGCTAGTTGCAGGCGGCATCACTCGCCTCACAACTCACCACTCATTTTCAATCATTTGGTGATGAAACCCAACCAATCCCAATTGGTACACCTGATAGCCAATCACTATCAGATGCCCTATTTCATTGGCCACTCTGCCCGATGAGATATTAGGTATTCATCTGGATTGATCCCTGATGGATACAACCAGGCGAATATCCTAAAATCCCTCAAGCGTAGTTCCTCTGAAATTTGGGTCAACCAATTTCTGATTCACTTTGCTTTCAAGGAATTTTCCCCTAGCAACACCAGGTAATCTTGCAGACTGGGAATATGGGAAAAAATCCCAACACATCCCCCCTCTTGCCTAGATTTCCAGCTATAAAAGGACTGGGGCATGAAAACACCACTTTGGACACCTGGTCGAATACTTCATTGGTTCAAGCGGAGTACACGTGTCAATACTCAACGCTGCTTAGGATGAACTTTAGAATATGATATTCCTCCTCTTCCTCCTCGCTACCTCCTACTCAGAGTGCAGTCCCCATGACCTCTTATCATGCCAGGCTGATCAATTTACTTGTGACGATATTATTCCAGAGATCTGGTTTTCCCCCCATCAGGGTATATGACCTTCTGTCATATTCAGGATTCTTGGTCTGACATCCTTGAGTTCCTGATTCTCTCCTCATCCTAGACAGGAGACTCGTGCTGTCAATGTTCATTTCGCAGCTTGATTAAGAATATTTATTTCTATTCACCCTCGTTATTTTGCTCATAACCTCTTGGCTTAAGTCATTCTTAATTCCTCCCTCAGAAAGCTTATTTCATTAATCTTTAAATTATCCCGAAATTGGAGACTAATGGATTATAAAGTGCATAATGTCAACTTCTATATATGTACAACATCCCCCCTCTAGTCCTGCTCATATGTCAAACTCAGAATCCTGCTACCAGTAGCTTTTCAACAGCTTGTCAGATCTAGACCTCCGCCTCTTCCAGCAGAAGAGTCAGGATGCTCGACGGAACCTCGTCTATGGCCCCTCCAGGACTCATACACCTAGTCTGGTGCAGGTGGCTAGTCCTTCCATCAAATTACCAGAAACGGTAACCAATCCCTTTGAAACCAGGCTTGCCATCATTTCAAACAACTTTTGGGCTGACTCTTACCTTGCAGTCAATCTCCAAGTTGGACTTTGAAGCCCTTCTGGAATTGGCTCCTTTTGATGATGCTCCAACATCATCATCATCATCATCAATTCTCTGGAGGTCATGCTGGTCACTTTGGATCTGTTTTTCTTAGCTGGGTCAGACTTGCTCCCTGAGTTCCTCTTCTGACTCGATCAATTCTACAAAACTGCTGTACTTTTTTCTGAGTTTTCAATTTAAAAACAGCATACATTTTGAGCTCCCCTATGCTGAACTTTAGGCGCAAGTCACCAAGGCGTTGACATTAGCGCAAAATCCCTCTTATCTGGACAAACTTCTGGAAGAGTTACTGCCACTTATGCTCTCCACTTTGCTGGCCAAGTTCTTCGAAGTTGGTTGACAAAGCTTCCAGCCTTGCCTGGCTTCCATCGGTCAATCAGCTTTAGCTTCCGCGAAGCCCATAGTCATCATTTGCAAGATGTAATCCGCTCTTTACACAACTACCTCTTCTCTGGAGCTTCTCATCGCTACCTTCTGTTGATGGCATTAATTGGAGGCATGATTTGATAACCCCCATCAATTATCTCTTCTTCACTGCTGGCTCACATGTCTGATGTTCTTGGTGAAGCCTGTCAGAAGGCGCTCAAGACAAATCTTTCCAGCGCTGGTGCCTTATTAAGATTACTCAGTATTTATTCAAAATTGCCTCTTTCTCTATTGTTGTTTTCCGCCCCACTCTGGGGTTTCCTGATTGGCTTCTTCCAACATATTAATTTCCCTTCCCCTAGTCACATTCTCTCAGGGCTTGGCATCCGCTCAACAAACGTAATTTCATTTAGGTCTTGCCCTTGCAAGTGTCTGAATGCATATCGATTTTGACAGGCTATTTCTTCCTACTGTGATCCATCCTCCCTCCCCCAAGGGGTGACGTAGGCGGAATCATCCCCATACTGAGGACAACCAATAAAAAATAAAAATATTAAAAATATATTAACTTTTTTTCTATGCATTTAAAAATCTTTTTTCCAATATCCTTTATCGCTTTTTTATATTATTTTATTCTCTTTTTTTATTTTTCTAATGGGTTTTGACCTTGTCTCAGTTCAGAGGTCCATTTTCCCCTAAACTGGATCCTGGGCACTTAAAACTACCAGTTTTCTATGGTTCAGAGGTCCTTTTTTCGGACTTAACCATCTAGATTGGTTCAGAGGTCCTTTTTTGGACTTAACCTAATCATCAGAACATGACCAACTTAATGATTCATTGGTGCTTCGGGAACTCTTTTACTTTTTTCTTCAATTCAATAATTTTAGATACTTAGCATAAGCTCAATTTACTACTCTTCCATCTAAGAGATTCTTCATGGAATAAGCATTGGTCACCATCTTGGTGATTACTTCAAATGGGCCTGACCATAATGCACAGAAATTGTTTCTTTGTCCAAAACCATGAGTATCACAATATGCGACTCTTTCTCCTATTCATATTCTTCTAATGCTAGTCAGTTCTTACCTTCTATCGATTTCACTTGTATCCTTTTCTTCAAGGTTGTATCAAATGAGTGGGATTGCATATTAATCAGGATACTCATCAGTTGGTCAAGTATTGTTCAGTACTCATCCCTGACGTAGGTTCTACTTCTGAATATAATATTGGTGGCAACGCCACCTTCCTCCTGTATAGTAATTTAAATGGCATTTTTTACATTGAAGTATGATAACTAATGTTGTAATCGAACATCACCAAGCTCAGGTACATTCACCATGCAGAAGTTCTCCCTGAAACAAGCTTCCTAAGCATCGCAGCCAGCATCCCATTGACCTGTTCTACCAGTCCGTTTATCTCCGGCTGGTATGGTACTGACACAACTCCTTAAATCCCCATTATTTTGTTTAGCCTTGGGATCACATAAGACGTGAAGTTGGTCCCATTGTCACTCAGTATGACTTGTGGACATCCAGCCAGTGTCTACTTGATCCAGGATGAATCTCGCAGTACTGGTAGAGTCAACTCTGGTTAGGGCTTTCATTTTGACCCATCTCATCAGATGGTTAATGTCTACTATGATGTACTTGACTCCTCCTGTGCTCATCACCAACGGTCCCATCACATTGATAGACACCGTGTGCCATGCAAACCCAGGTCGGACTAGTCAGTATCCAGTTTTATTCTTGTGTGGTTTATGCAGTTGGCATTCCATGCAACAAGCCAGATGATCCGCAACATCATAGTTAATCGATTCCCAGTAATAATACTGGTGATATGGTTGGTTGTTTTTCTCGGGGATCTGTGCCCAACAACCTTATGAGCAGCTTGAACTATTGCTGCTCTTACCGATGGTTTCAGGAATAATAGCTGAATCCCATTTGTTGACTTTGATACTTGTCCATCCATAGTCTTGGTGTTTTCCATTGCTTTTTGAAGCGCACCTTGGATTTCTCGAGGCTTGTCCTTAATTCTTCCTTTGACCATTCTCTGGAATAGCTCATCTGACTGCAGGTATACCAACTGGACCATTGGTAACCGCGACAAGCCATCCGCGTTCTGGTGAGAAGCCCCTACTTGGTGGACTATATCATAATTGTAAGCCTGAAGCTTAAGTGCCCATCGGGACAGTCATCCTTCAGGTTCCCATAGATTGTGCAGCCAACGCAGCAAAGAGTGGCCCATCACCACCTTAAAGTGTGTTCCGTGGACATATACCCAGAACTGCTTACAGGCGTAAATGACCGCAAGGCATTCCCACTCAGTCATGGTGTAATTCCTCTCAGCAGCTGAGAGTGTCTGGCTCACATATGCCACTGGATGTTCATCCCCAAGTTCATCTACTTGGCTCAGTATGGCGCCAATCACCATCAACAAAGCATCAGTTTGAATGATAAACTCCCTATTGAAATTTGGATATTTCAGGATTGGCGAATATATCAAATACTGGCATAACTCATTGAAGGAGTCCTGGGCCTCTTCATTCCATATGAATCCTTTTTTTGGATCCTTTAGTAAATGAAAAAAGGCTCGGCTATTCAGGTGAAGTCCCAAATAAATCTTCTGTAGTATCTGACAATTCCAAGGAATACTTGGATGTCTTAGGCACTCTTTGGCACAGCCATGCCCTCAATAGCTGCTATCTTCTAGGGTTGCAGCTGCAATCCATTTGCGTTAATCACAAATCCCAGGTATTCCAGCTCCTTCTTGAAGAAGTGGCACTTCCTTGACTTGATATTCAGTTTGCCGCGGACAGTTTCTTAAAAACTTCTTTCAAGTGATGGAGGAGATCAGTAATTGTTCTACTGAACACATTGATTCATCCAATATACTAGGATGCATGACAACTTCAGGTCGCTCAATATCGCATCCATGGCCCTCTGAAACTTCGTGGGCGCATTGCAATGACCCTGGGGCATCCTCTTCATCTGGTATAACCCCTGTGTGGTGACAATCACACATTTTTTTGGTCTTTTTCTGGCAAGTCGATCTGCCAGTACCCCAAGATTATGTCCATCGCGGAGAAATACTTTGCTTCTCCTAATCGATCCAGAACATTGTTGATCCTTGGTAGGGGATACAAATCCTTCTTTGTAATTTTATTCAGCCTCTGATAGTCAATCACTACCCAATTTGATGTTTTTTTCTTTACGATCAGAATTGGACTTGCCCAGGTACTTGACAATGGAACTAGAAGCCCATGCTTCACTAGTTTGCTAATATCATCTTCCACTACCGCTTCAGCGGCTTTCAATCTTTAGATTGGTCTCATCCTTATTGGTAGATTTTAACCAGTATCAACCTTGTGAATTATGTCTCATGAGCATCCTAAATCGTGGTTGTCCTGAGCAAATACTTCCTGATATTTCTCAAACAATTCGAGCACCTCCTCCTTCTGCCCTTCCAGCAGATCTGCGAGCTGCTCTCAATCAAAAAAGGTTGATGCTTTTGCCTGCCCTGGCCAGTAATCCCATTTCCTTGAGAGACCCTAAATCCTGGAATCATCTCAATTCTGTCATTGGGATTAAGTGAATAGATGTGATGATTTAGTTCCTCTTGATCTTCATCAGTTTTCGCTTAAATTTTGCCAAGAGAACTTGTATTTCTCCATGGCCTGGCATAATTATCCTGGGAGCCACCCATGGCTCTAGTCTGGACTTCTTCCAGGGGCTTCCGACTTCTCCATTTAACAGCTCTGGAATCTTTAAAGTCAACCCTGTGTCAACTATCATCTGTGATCCAGCTGGTATGATTCTTTCCTTCTTGATCCTTTAAGGAATTCCCTGGTTTTCTAAGATTTCCTCTGGCATCTCTCGTCGCTTTATACCAACTAATTGGTACTGAATCAGTACAATGCCATCATTGTATATTAGATTAATAAAGTTATTTCTTCAGTTCAACGGAACTGCATTGTCCTTCTGGTATACCAATGTTAACGTCTGACCCAGAATGGTCATCATATTATCCTCAAAGTTACATTTAACTCCGTACTTATGCAGAAACTCCATTCCAATCAGGGTATTGTAGTTTTGTTTTCAAAAAACTATCACTGGCGCAGATACCACCAATGACCCAAATTATAATGGCAGTGCACTATACGCTCCACAGGTAACAGCGGTGCTCAGCCCAGGTGTCCCATATTCTCTTTTGTTCTCAAAGTTCAGCAAGATCTTCATCTTATTCACCAGCTTGGTTGACACAATATTGATGGGCGCTCCACTGTCAACAAACGCCCTCACCTTCACTTAATTCACTTGTAAGTCTATATATGTACACTTGGAGTATTGTAATATAGTATTTACTGAGTGTATGGCGGCGTTATTAGCCAAATCTAGGGTGTGAATAATTTGCGCCATTAATTCAGGAAATGATTCCTTAATAACGCCAAGGAGAATCGACAGATTGGCCTCATCTAAGCAAACATTGGTTAACTCACCCGGAATCTTGGAGGTCCAAATCTTCTCTAATAGTTGTCAGGCATAAGGCCGGGCAACTTCCTGAACTATCTTGGTGTCGATCTTCTTTGCCCCAGCTTTAGTCATAGCGTTTATATCCATGTTGACCACTTGATATAGCTGATCCTGCTCGTCATCTACAAATAGATTGCTAATATCTATCTCTTCATTTATGATATTAAGGGGAACATGTCTCTCCGCCGCTCTAGACTGTTCCTTGTCTAGGCAGTGGGACTTTTTCCCAAATCTTTGGCTACTGCTGTCTCTTTAGCCTGGACCACATTAATTTGATCCTTTAGCTTTTTGCAGTGTGTGGCGAAATTCCCTTTCCCGCCGCACTGGAAGCAGACCTTCTCCTTCTTATTTAACTGTTTGATTTCCTCAGGCTTATTTCCTGGAACAGTTTGGTTAAAAGTCTCCTTTGCTCCTTCACTTCCCTTCATGGGATTTAGGCTTTGGAATGGATTGGACTTGAATCTTCTATTTGGGGCATCAAACGTCACTCCAAAATCTTCATGTTATCTACCATTTGTGAGGTAGTTATCTCAGTCATGAACACAGTAGACATAATTCAATGCAAATTGCAATAGAACCAAAGGGCCACTTGCAAAGCGATCCTTGCATCAAGGTCATCTAACACCTTTTCTCCAGCCAGGATCTGCAACTCCTGGTAAAATTGATCCGTGAAGCTTGCAAGAGACTCATCTTTACAGAACTGAATTCCAATTAATTCTTGATTGCATTTTGACATATGGGTTGGACTCCCAAAGTTCTTCATTATGGTCGCCTTAGCCTTGGCATACGACCAGCTATCCCCCTCCAAGTGGGGTAACACTAGGTTCTGGCAGTCTGTGTCCAAACAGTCCATGACCGTCAACGCCTTTTGATGATCTCTATATCATTTCATGTCATGTCATATAGTTAGAAAAATGCTGGGGCGTTATCCCGACAGAATGTGGGCAATTTTGAGGTTGCTCTAAATTCCTCCAAGTCATTTTGGGATAATCCTCTCTGTTTGGCTACTCGGCTCACTTGTGGAGTGACTTTGGGCATCATCTTTGAAATAGCATTAAATGCGGGCAGCATATAATCTGAATATTCGTTTTCCCAAGTATCATTTAAGGACTTCCCTCTTCAGCATCATTGGCCATATCAGGCTCACATGCACATCTATGGGCTTTCAAATCCTCTACTCCTTTCATCATTTTCTCAATGTCCACACCAAACTTTCTCAAATATATGTGATCCACTTCACACTCCGTTTTCAGGAATATGACCTCTCAAACGAGGTCTCCTTCTTTCCTCTTTGACGAGTTTATTTTGCTGAGTAATTAGGTTCCTGAATTTGGCTACGTTTTATACTCCTTCCTCCACCTTGGTTACTCGCTCTTCCAAAGGCTGTGAACTCCCAATGGTCCGCTGAGTTTATGGCATTCTGATTCACTGTGGCGATCCCAGCCCACAACTTGCCAATCTCTTCTTTATACGACATATTTGATAGATTCTTCTACTCAACTACCACTGTAGTGAGCACCAACTTTGTAAAAATTTCCTTAGGAGTTAACTATCAGTTGTCAACCCAGTAACCTTTCAACCGCAAAGGTTTTGTTTCCTTGTGCACCTCGCGTTGTAAAGAATATATTGTCCAATAATAGTATGGAGACTATTATCTATAGTTGAGTTATAACCACTATCAGGCCCAAAGCTTTGGCCAGTACTTCTGATTAAATATTTAATAAATTGTACTCGTTGGGATTCATTCCCTGTATTACTGTCCAACCAATCTTTGTCAAGATCTCCTGATGACAGTCTCTTTCGTCACAACACACAGTTGGCATTTATCCCTAAGTTGTGGTTCCCTTTGTCTCTAGATCCCCACTCAGATCTCTACTCTTCTCTCTGAGAGTCTACCAATTATTGCCTCCTGCAATAATATCTTTGATATGGAACTTCACACTTGATGCTGATAGTCTAACTATAATTGAATTTAAAATAAATTTAATAATGTTCTAATATCTATTAATGTGTGTTTTCAATTGTTTTTTATTATAGTGAATCAGTGGGAATTTATAGGGGATTCAGCCATCTAACCCTCAGTTGACACCTCTTTGATGAAACAGCATCCGTTGCCATTGAATCACCCTTCCTCATCTCTCCAGCGATGGCTTCCATCTCTTTTTAGGATTCCATCGTTGGACATCCTCAAGACCTTAAATGGAAAGAGTCGAAAAATGTGTCCCTAACGTTTTCCTCTCAATCCAAGCAAACCAGCCATAATTGGCTAGCGACCTGCTTAGGTAATGGGACTTTTTACCCATTATAGCAGGTCACTTTACCAATCAATTTGCTAGTTGCAGGCGGCATCACTCGCCTCACAACTCACC
Source organism: Massospora cicadina (assembly GCA_022478985.1). Lineage (NCBI taxonomy): Eukaryota > Fungi > Entomophthoromycota > Entomophthoromycetes > Entomophthorales > Entomophthoraceae > Massospora > Massospora cicadina. The sequence goes on from JAKSZP010018389.1 coordinate 211,682, forward strand.
ACTCATTCCCAATCAGTCAGTGATGAAACCCAAACAATTATAATAGGTACACCTGATAGTTAATCACTATTAGATGCCCCTATTTCATCAGCCACCCCGCCTGATGAGATATTAGGTATCCATCCGGATTGATCCCCATGGATATGACCAGGCGAATATCCCAAAATCCCCCAAATGTATTTCCTCCAAAATTTGGGCCAACCAATTTCTAATTCACTTCGCTTTTAGGGAATCTTCCCCTAGCAACACCAGGTAATCTAGCATGCTGGGAATATTTGTAAAAATCCCAACAGAGGTCCACTTTTTACGTTACTAAAGAAGGATGCTGCATTTTAATGGATGTAACAGTGACAATGATCCTTTGATACTTCAGATGGGGATGAGCAATGCATTGATTAAACAATACTCCAATTTTGATAAAGGAACCATTATTCAGATGGATGCATCCCTTTCTGCTGTGGGGGCGGTTTTTTTCCAAAAGGAAGATGAGGGAGAGGAGCACCCCATTGCATACTGCAGTCAGAGACTGAATTCTTATAAGTGTAACTATACTGTAAAAGAGCTAGAGTGCTTAGCAGTGATTTTTACATATAAGCAATTTAGAGTATAATTTCACGGAGTGAGCGAAAAGTTTTAACCAATCATGCTTCATTACTCTGGTTGCAGAATCTCAAGGAGACTGAAGGGCGTTTATCCCGGTGGGCTAAAAACTGCAGGCCTCTGACTTTGAGATCCATCACCAAACAGGAGCAAAACACTAGAATGCTAATTGCTAGTTGTGACTACCAACAACTGCAGTTACAGCGGATCTGAGCGACATTATGTTCAACAAGATGCTCAGCGGAAAGAACAATGATATGCTGCCACAAGTCATCAAGGCGTTGAATAAAATGCGAGATAATACTTTCCAGCGGAATAGTGAGTTTTGCAAGCAAATTTGCAATTTGGCAGTGAACTTCTCGTGACCAGAACATCATAACATTATCATGAGCACACATAGGGCAGTCAGGCATGGTGGCATGCGCAAGACGTTAGAATTGTTGTTCCCTCATTATTATTGGGAAAAAATGAGCTTTGATGTGCTGGAAACAATATACTTCTACCATCAGTGCCAAGCTGAAAAGCCATTCTTCAAGAAAACTTCATAAAGGTTAGTAAAAAAATTATTTGCTTGGCATGCGGTTTACCTTGCTGCTGTTGGCCCTCTGCTGACAGGAGTTAACTGGTCCAAGTACATTCTGGTGGCAATCAACCACTTGACCAGGTGGGTTAGAGCCAGAGCAATACAAGACTTGGGGGAAGTTATATTAGCCAAGTTTGTGATAAATCAATATATTTCAGCATATCAGCTGTCCTCAGCTCATTCTTACTGACAATGTAATTAACTTCACCTCTCACATTTTACTTAAGCTCAATGAATTGATAGCCATCAGCGGAGTGCTAACAACCCATATCACTCAATTCTAATGATATAATCAAGTGAGCTAATAGAACTGTTAAAATTAGAGATGAAAAACAAGTCAAATTATCTACTTATGAAAGAGCCACAGTAAATAACTCTTGAGCCTATTTGAATGGAGCTTTATCTTATTGGCACCAATTCCAAGCTCAGTCAGGAATCCACATGCATTTAAGGATCAATAGAATGACTTCAGGAGTCTCAACCCTACTTTCTGAGTCACATGAGGCGGAGTTTTACCAATCTGGTCATTGGGATGATGAAGTACAATGAGGGCGCCAAACAGGCGGTCAATCTGTAAACATGAATTATCCTGAATGGATGGGGCCATGAAGATCCTTGAACACAATGTCTCTACACACCATAAATATTGTCACAGTTTAATCTATATAAAGTACTCTGTATTCAATCTATTATTACGTTTTCTTTTTGACCTCCTGTGAAGTAATTGGCTCTATTTTTTGACTCTAAACTTCAATTTATTAAGTTCTGAGGTCTAAACTCTGGTGCGACCCTTTTTTGCAAATTTTAAGCTTTGAGCCAACCTTTATACCTTGATAACAGTCCAAATAACTGTAGTGCTGACAAAACGTGGTGTTCACTATAGGGGGCTCTAAGCTGTCCTAAGTCAAAACGTCTATCACAAACAATGGAGAATACTAGATGTCTTGATCAATCTGCTGGTCAGTTGAGAAGCGTTGGTTGATGGGTTAGTACCTCATGATATGGAGTACCATCCTTTCAGCCTGAGAGATTAAAAATCCGGGCCTAATTCCTGTTCTCCCTGCCCTCTGTTGATGGGAGTCAAAACCAACTTCATTATGAGAAACTTAACTATGTTTTCCACCAATTAATAATAGTCATCAATCCATGGGTGACCGCTCCAGGCACTCATACCTCTTCTTCTCCTCTACCATGCGGTTCCCCTATGCTTCAGCCAACTGTCAGAAGGTGAACTTTCCCTGGATTCTGAATACTGCCTTTGCACCTTTGTTCACCCAGATATTCATCACCTACTTCAACTAGTTGGGTTTCACCATCAAAACGTCTCCTGACAACTGGGACTCACCCAGGTCTTACACTCTCACTTTATCAATTTCTACAATGCAGCCTCCTCCTTAGTCCATAAATTCCTTGAGGCTATTTGTTGTGATTTTTGCCCATATTCCCATCCTGCTAGATTAACTGGTATCGCTAGGGGAAAATTACCTAAGGCGAAGTGAATATAGAAATCAGTTGGCCCAAGTTTCAGAGGAATTACGTTCATGGGATTTTGGATATTCGCCTGGTCATATCCATCAGGAATTGATCCAGATGATTACTTAAGATCTCATCAGGCGGAGTTGCCGACAAAATAGGGGCATCTGATAGTGATTAACTATCATGTGTAACAATTGGGATCAGTCAGGTTTCATCACCAATTGATTGGGATTGAGTAGTGAGTTGTGAGGCAAGTGATGCCGCCTGCAACTAGCAAATTGATCAGTTGGTGAGTGACTTGCCATGATGAGTAATAAGTCTCATTACCCAAGCAGGTCGCTAGCCAATTATGGTTGGTTCACATGGATCGAGAGGAACATTAGGGACATGTTTTCCACTATTTCCCATTTAAGGTCTCGAGGATGTCCAATGATGGAATCCTAGCCAGGATGGGGAAGCCATCGCTGCTGATATGAGGATGGGTGATTCAATGGCAACGTCTGCCATTTCATCAAAGAGGTGTCAACAGAGGGGTTAAACAGCTAAATCCCCCAATATATAATTCCCTAGAATTTACTATACTTAGGACTCAGATGTTAAAGAATATAAAAAATCCCAGCTTTTAAGTAAATAGTATATTATCAATTCAGTGTATAGTTAGACTATCAGCTTCTATTGTGCTGTTCTATCTTAAAGATTTTAATGCAGATGGCAATAATTGGAAGACTTTCAGAGAGAAGAGTAAAGATCTGAGCGGGGATCTAGGGACAAAGGAACCACATTCAAGGATAGCTGCTGACTGTGTGTTGGGCTGAGAGAGATTGTCCCCGGGGTATCTTAACAAAAATCAGGTGGACAAGAGTATAGGGAACAAATCCCTATGAGTACGACTTCAAGAGTATTTAATCAGAAAACTGGCTGAGCATTGGGCCAGATTATAGTTCAATCTCAACTATGGATAATAGTCTCCACACTATTATCAATTAGTAATACATTAAATACAACGCGACAAAGTGCACGAGGAAATTGAGCCTGTACAGTAAAAAGGTTACTGGGTTGCTTTTTGATAATCAACCTAGCTAAAATTTTTTACAAGTTGGTGCTCACTACAGAGGTAGTTGAGTAAAGAATCTATTAAAATGTTGTACAAAAAAGAACTACGCAAGCTTTAGCCAGGATCGCCACTGTAAACCAGAATGTCTTAAACTCAGTGGACCATTGGGAGTTTGCAGCCTTGGAAGAAAGAGTTGTCAAGGTGGAGAAAGGAGTAGAGAATGTATCCAACTTCAGGAACGAGTTACTTGGCAAAGTAAACTCGTTGGGGAAAAAAAGGAGACCTCATTCAAGAGGTCCTATACTTGAAAATGGAGTGAGAAGAGGATTGCATTTGTTTAAGAAAGTATGGTGCTATATTGAGAAAACAACCAAACAATTGGAGAAACTTAAAGCTCACAGATGTGCTTGTGAGCCCAATATGGCAAGTGATGATGAAGAAAGAAGTCCTCGCATGATACTTGGGAAGTCAAATATTCTAAGAAACATGCCACCAGCTTTTAATGCCATTTTGGAGATGATGCACAAGGTCACTCCTCAAGTCAGCTGAGTAGCTGAACTGAGATAATTGGTCAAAAATGACTTGAAGAATTTAGAGCAACGCTGAAATTGCCAAGATTTATAGGGATAACGCCCCAGCGTTTTTCTGACTGTTCAACTGACCTTGAATGGCTATGGAGATTGTCAAAAGGCGTTGATGGTCATGAATTGCCTGGACACCGACTGTCAAAACTTAGTGTTGCCTCACCTGGAGGGAGACAGCGGTCATATGTGAAGGCAAAGGCAGCCATAATGAAGGAGTTTAGGAGTCCGACATGCATGTCATAATGCAAGCAGGAATTAATTTCTAATTCAGTTCCTTAAAGACGAGTCTCTTGCTATCTTTATGGATTAATTTTAATAGGAATTGCAGATGCTGGCCGGAGTGAAAGTATTAGATGACTTGGATGCCAGAATCTCTTTGCAAGCAGCCCTTTGGCCCTATTGCAAGTTGTATAATATGATGTCTTCCATGTTTGCGATGTTAAAAACTACCTTGCAAGTGGTAGATAACCTTAAGGTTTTGGGAGCGATGTTCGATGCCACAAATAGAAGCTTCAAGTCCAATGCTGTAAAAAATCTGAATCCAACTAAGGGAAACAAAGGAGCAATGGAGCTACTAATTAAACTGTGCCAAAAATAAGCCCAAAGAATTAAGATGGTTAAGCAAGAAGGAGAAGGTCTTCTATCAGTATGGTGGGAAAGGACATCCCGCTGTACACTGTAAAAAGCTGAAGGATCAGTTTAATGTGGTCCAGGCCAAGGAGACAACAGCTGGCAAGGATTTGGGAAAGAGGACTGCGGCCTAGATGAGGAACAGTCGAGAGCTGCGGAGAAATCTTTTCCTCCCAATATCATGAATGAAGAAATTGACATTAGTGATCTTTTCATAGATGACAATCAGGATCAGCTATATCAAGTGGTCAAAATGGATGAGAAATGCCGTGACTAGAGCAGTGGTGAAGAGAATTGACCCCTGAGATAATCCAGGAAGTAGCCTGGCCATACGCCCAACAACTGGTGGAGAAAATAGGTACCACTGAGAATCTGAGAGTTATTAGATGTCCGTTTAGATGAGGCTAATCAGTCTATTCCCCTCAGCACAATAAAGGAATTGTTTCCTGAATTATTAGCGCAAATAATTCACACCCTAGATTTGGCTAATAACGCTGCCATTCACTCAGTAAATACTATATTACAATACTCTGAGTGTACATATAGATATACAAGTGAATTAAGTGAGGGTGAGAGCGTTTGTTGACAGCGGATCTCCCATCAATAATGTCTCAAAAAGATGGTAAAAAGGATGAAGATCTTAATGGACTTGGAGAACAAGAGAGAATATGGGACATCTGAGCTGAACACCACCGTTACCTGTGGAGCGTATATTGCACTGCCAATATAATTTGGGTCATTGGTGGTATGTGCGCAGTGATAGTTTTTGGCAAACAAAACTACAATACCCTGATTGGAATGGAGTTTCTGCATAAGTACGGAGTTAAATGTAACTTTGAGGATAATATGATGACCATTCTGGGTCAGACGTTAACATTGGTATACCAGAAGGGTGGTGAAGCTCTGTTGGATCAGAAAAACAACTTAATCAATCTTATATACAATGATGGTATTGTCCCAATTCGATACCAATTAGTTGGTAGGAAGCAACGTGAAATGCCAGCGAAATCCTAGAGAACTGGGAAATTCCACTAAGATCAAGAAGGAAAGAACCATACCAGATGGATCACAGATGATAATTGACACAGGGTTGACTTTAAAGATTCCTGAGCTGTTGTATGGGGAAGTCAGAAGCTCCTGGAAAAAGTACATAGTGGAGCCATTGATGGCACCTGGGATAATAGTGCTGGGCCATGGAGAAATTCGAAACCCTGGCAAATTTGAGTTGAAAACCAATGAAGATTAAGAGGAATCAGAACATCGTGTTTATTCATCTGATCCTGATGGCCAAATTGAGATGATTCCACGATTTTAGGTCTCTCAATGAAATGGGATTACTGGGCATTGTAGCTGAAAGCATCAACCTATTGGTTGATTAAGAGCAGCTTGCTAATCTTTTGGAAGGTCATCAGGAAGAGGTGCTCGAACTATTTGGGAAATATTGGGAAGTGTTCACGCAGGATGACCACGATTTTAGATGTGCATGAAACGTGATCCACGAGGTTGACACAAGGGAAATTCTACCAATAATGATGAGACCAATCCAAAGATCAAAAGCTGCTGAAGCGGTAGTGGAAGATGGGATCAGCAAACTAGTGAAGCATGGGCTTCTTGTTCCATCATCAAACCCCTGGGAAAGTCCAATTTTGATCGTAAAGAAGAAGGATGGATCCATCTAGTACTAAAAAAGAAGGATGGATCAAACCAGGTGGTGATGACTACCAAAGGCTGAATAAAACTACTAAGAAAAATTTGTATCCCCTACCAAGGATTGATAATGCACTGGATCAATTAGGAGAAGCGAAGTATTTCTCTGCAATGGATCTGATCTCAGGATATTGGCAGATCGACTTGTTAAAGAAAGACCACTAAAAATGTGCGACTATTACCATGCAGGGGCTATAACAACTGACGAGGATACCCCAGGGTCTTTGCAATGCGCCCACGAAATTTCAGAGGGCCATGGATGTGATACTAAGCAACTTGAAGTTGTCATGCATCCTGGTGTATCTGGACAATATCAACATGTTTAGTAGGACGTTTACTGATCACCTGCACCACTAGGAAGAAGTATTTAAGTGACCGTCTGCGGCTAGCCTGGAAAGCAAGCCAAGGAAGTGGCCTTCATCAAGAAAGAGTTGGTATACCTGAGATCTATAATCAACTCAAGTGGATTGTTGCTGCAAACCTAGAAGATAGAAGCTATAGAGCGAGTGGCTGTACTGAAGAGTGTCCAAGACATCCAAGTATTTATTGGGATGGTTGGATACTATATAAAGATTTATTTAAAACTTCGCTCAAGTAGCTGAGCCATTATTTCATTTATAAAAGGATCCTAAAATATACTTATGGAATGAAGAGTCTCAGGACTCCTTCGATGAGTTACGCCAGTATTTGATAGGATCACTAACTCTGAAATATCCGAATTTAATTGGGAGTTTATCATTCAAACTGATACTTAAAAGATGGTAATTGGCACCATGCTGATCCAAGTAGACAAACTTGGGGATGAGCATCCAGTGGCATATGTGAGCCGGACACTCCTAGCCACTTAGAGGAACTACACTGTGGCTGAGCGGGAATGCCTTGCAGTCATTTATGCATGCAAGCCGTTTTGGGTGTACGTCCATGGAATGCACTTTAAGGTAGTAATGGGCCACTCTTCGCTGTGTTGGCTGCACAATCTTTGAGAACTGGAAGGATGACTAGCCCAATGGGCACTTAAGCTTCAGGCTTATGATTATGAGATAGTTCACTGAGAAGGGGCTTCTCATCAGAATTCATATGGCTTATCGCGGTTGCCAATGGTTCAGTTGGTATACCCGCAGGCGGATGAATTATTCCAGATAATGGTCAAAGGAAGAATTGGGGACGAGCCCCAAGAAATCCAAGGTGCACTTCAAAAAGCAATGGAAAACACTGAGGATATGGATGGACAAGTATTCAGGAAGATCAATGGGAAGCGTCTATCATTCCCAAAACCGTTGAAAAGAGAAGCAATAGTACAAGCAGCTCACAAGGTTGTTGGGCACGGAGGCCTGAGGAAAGCAACTGACCATATTCACCAGTATTATTACTAGGAATTGATCAACTACAATGTCGCAGATCATCTAGCTTGTTTCATGGAGTGCCAGCTTCACAAATCACACAAGAAAACAACTGGATACTGACTGGTCCGCCCTGGATTCATCTGGCACACAGTGTGCTTTTTTGTGATGATACCGCTGACAATGAGAACAGGGGGAGTCAAGTACATCTTAGCTGCCATTGACCATCTGACAAGATGTGTCAAGGTGAAGGCCCTAACAAAAGTAGACACTACTAGTACTGCGAGATTCATCTGGATCATGTAGTATACCAGCATGGATGTCCAAAGTTCTTCTGTGTAACAATGGGACCAACTTCACATCTCATATGATCCTGAGGTTAAATGAAATAATGTGGATTTAAGGAGTTGTGTCAGTACCATACCAGCCGAAGATAAACAGACTGGTAGAACAGGTCAATGGGATGCTGGCTGTGATGCTGAGGAAGCTAGTTTCAGGAGAACTTCTGCATGGGGAACGTACCTGAGTTTGGTGAAATTCGCCTACAACATTAGTCATCTTAGATTGATAGGAAAGACACCGTTTTAAATTATATGTAGAAAGGCCGCGTTGCTGCCAATTTTAGATTTGGTGGTGGAACCTACGTCGGGGATGAGTACTGAGCAATACTTGAACCAACTGACAAGTATCCTGATCAATATGCAATTGCAAGCATTTGATACAAATTTGAAGAAAAGGTACAAGCAAAATTGATGGATGACAAGAACTGACCGGCATTAGAAGAATATTGAATAAGGAAAAGAGTCTCCTGTTGCAATATGCATGGTTTTGGTTGAAGAAACAAATTAGATGTGTTGTGGTCAGGTACATTCAAAGTAATCATCAAGACGGCAACAAATGCTCACTCCATCAAGATTCTCTTGGATGGAAGAGATGTAAATTGAGTCCACGCTAAGTATCTAAAGTATTGGATTGATAAAAAATAAAAGAGTTCCTGAAGGACTGATGAACCATTAAGTTAATCATGTCCTGATGATTAGGTCAAGTCCAAAAAAGGACCTCTGAACCAATCTAGATGGTTAAGTCTAAAAAAGGACCTCTGAACCATGGAAACTGGCAGGTTTAAGTACCCAGGACCCATTTTGGGGAAAAGATGGACCGCTGAACTGAAACAAGGTCAAGTCCCATATTAAAAAAGAATAAAGATAAAAAATTGATAAAGCTATGGAAAAAATTATAGACTGCATAGATAAAAAAGCTGATATAGTTTATAATTTTTATTGATTGTCCTTAGTATGGGGATGACACTGCCTATGTTGCCTCTTGAGGAGGGAGGATGGATTGCGGTAGGAATAAACAGCCCATCAAATTGATATGCAATCAGACGCTAGCAAGGGCAAGACCTACAAAAACCATGTTCATTGAGTGAACGCTGAGCCCTGAGAAAAAGCAACTAGGAGAAGGGAAATTGAGATGTTGGAGGAATCCAATTGCAAAAACCTGGATTGGGGAGGAAAGCTACAGTATAAAAAGAGGCAATCAGTGATTAACCCCGAGTAATCCTGAAATGGCAATGGAGCCAGAAGATTAGTCTGGAGGCCTGCTGATTGGCTTCATCAAGGACACCAGACATGTGGGCCAGCAATGAAGAAGGAATACTTGACAGGGGTTGCTGAATCATGCCCCCTATCAGCGCCATCAATGGAAGATAGTGATGGGAAGCTCTGGAGAAGAGATAGTCATGCAGAGAGCAAATTGCATCCTGAAAGCGGCTACTATGAGCTTCGCAGAAGCTAAAGCTGAATGACTGGTGGAAACCAGGTGAGTCTGGAAGCTTCATGGACCAACTTCAAAGAGCTTGGCCAGCAAAGTGAAGAGCATAAGTGGCAGTATCCCAATCCAGAAGGCTGTCCAGATTAGAGGGATTTAGCGCTAAAGTCAAAGCCTTGGTGACTTGGGTCTAGAATTCAGCGTAGGGGAGCTCAAAGTGAATGCTGTTACCAATTGAGAGATCAGAGAACAGAACAATGGGTTTGTAAAATTGACCAAGTTGGAAGAAGAACTCAGGGAGCAAGTCTGACCCAGACAGAAACGAAAGATCAAGAGCAACCAGCATAATCTCTGGAGCATCTATGATAATGTTTGGAGCATCAGCGAAAGGAGCCAAGTCCAGGAGAGTTTTTAAGTCCACCTCTGGAATCGATGATAGAGGAAGAGTCAGCCTTGAGTTCTTCAAAATGATAGCCCACCTGGTTTCAGAGGGATTAGTTACTGTTTCTGGTAATTTGATGGAAGGAATAGCTGTTTGCACCAGACTAGGCGTATGAGTCCTGGAAGGAGCATAAAAGAGGTTCCGTCGAGCATCCCAACTCATCTTCTGGAAGAGACGGAGGTCTGGATCAGACAGACTATTGAGGAGCTGCTGGTAGCAAGACTTGTAATTTGACATATGAGCTGGACGAGAGAGGGGATGTTGGACTTATATAGAAATTGACATTATGCACTCTATAATCCATTAAGCTCCAATTTTTAGAGAAATGAATCTCAAAACCAATGAGATAAGCTCACCAAGGGAAGAATTAAGAATGACTTATGCCAAGAGGTTATTAGAGGATAACAAGGGAATATAAGAAATAATTAACTCTTAATTAAGCCATGAAACAAACATCGACGGCAAATATCTCCTATCTAGGATGAGGAGATAATCAAAAAATCAAGGACGCTGGACCAAGAATCCTGAATATGAAAGCAGGTCATATACTCTGATGGGGAAGAACTGGATCCCAGGACTAATATCATCACAAATATATCAATCAGCCCAGCATGACAGAAGGTCATGGGAACCACACTCTGAGAAGGCGGTAGAGAGGAGGAAGAGGAAGAACGCCGTATGCTAAAGGTCTCCCTGAGTAATACTGAGTATTGACGAGTGTACTCCGCTTAAACCAATGAAATATTTGACCATGTGTCCAAAGCAGTGTTCTCATGCCCCAGTCCTTTTCTTACTTAGAAATCTAGGAAAGAGGGGAGGGGTGTTGGGATTTTTGCCCATAATCCCAGACTTCTAGATTACCTGGTATCGCTAGGGGAAATTTCCTAAGGCAAAATGAACTGGAATTTGGTTGGCCTAAGTTTCTGCTGAACTACATTTGGGGGATTTTAGATTTTTTCCTGGTCATATCCAATTAAAATCAATCAAGACAAATACTTAATATCTCATTGGGCGGAGTTGCCAACAAAATAGGGGCATCTGATAGTGATTAACTATCAGGTGTAACAATTGGGATCAGTCGGGCTTCATCACTGAATGATTGGGAATGAATAGCGATTTGCGAGGCAAGTGATGCTGCCTGCAACTAGAAAATCGATTAGTTGGTGAGTGACTTGCCATAATGAGTAATAAGTCTCATTACCCAAGCAGGTCGTTAGCCAATTATGGTTGGTTCACTTGGATTGAGAGGAACATTAGGGACATGTTTTCCACTCTTTCCATTTAAGGTCTCGAGGATGTCCAATGATGGAATCCTAGCCAGGATGGGGAAGCCATCGCTGCTGAGATGAGGATGGGTGATTCAATGGCAACGTCTGCCATTTCATCAAAGAGGTGTCAACAGAGGGTTAAACAGCTAAATCCCCCACTATATAATTCCCTAGAATTTACTATACTTAGGACTCAGATGTTAAAGAATATAAAAAATCCCAGCTTTTAAGTAAATAGTAATATTATCAATTCAGTGTATAGTTAGACTATCAGCTTCTATTGTGTAGTTCTATCTTAAGGATATTATTGCAGAAGGCAATAATTAGAAGACTTTCAGAGAGAAGAGTAAAGATCTGAGCGGGGATCTAGAAACAAAGGAACCACAATCAGGGATAGCTGCTGACTATGTGTTGTGCTGAGAGAGATTGTCACTGGGTATCTTAACAAAGATCGGGTGGACAAGAGTATAGGGAACGAATCCCTATGAGTATGACTTCAAGATTATATTATTACAAATACTGGCTGAGCATTGGGACAAATTATAGTTCAATTCTAACTACGGATACTAGTCTCAATACTATTATCAATTAATTATCCCATATAACGTGATGAAGTGCTAAAGTAAATCAAACCTGTGCAATAAAAAGGTTTTGGGTTGCTTGCTGATCATCAACCTATAGTAAATTCTACACCATTATTGATTACCAACAGTTGATAAATGAGGTAAGATCAAATTGTGGTGTTAAATATTGGGATCTCTGGCTACCTTGATGACAAGCTGCGTTGGGACGTCCAACATCTTTAACCAACGTAGAAACAGCGCCTCCTCCAAGGTGAGGCTCTGGTATGGAACCTGCAACAACACTATTGGGAGCTGCCATCTCATGACTATTACTTTAGAAGTGAAGGTCCTGAAGGACCTAGGGGCCTGAAAGGCCCTAAAGGGCGTGAGGGACTCAAAGGATCAGAGAGTCTCTGTGGACCTCAAGTGCCCATAAGTCCCGCAGCACCCACCCCTGATGGCCCTGAAGACCCATGGCGGAAGTATGTGATAACAGCCTTGGCTGACTTAATCAATCAATAATGAAAGTAGCTCGTGGATTCAAACTCCAAGTGGATGGAGTTTCTCTTAAACAAAGAGTCTCCATTGAGACACTGTCAGACAAAATGGACAACTTAAGGGCCTTCACAAAGCTTACTGATAGTTTCATCTGTCAGCTAAAACAAACTTGTTGAGGGCTTGAAACCCATTTGACCACCCTCAAGAGCAAGCTTCACCCTCAGGGTGCTGACATTTAATCCCTAAAAGAGCAGGTTGCAAATAAGGATTTCGTTTCCTCAATAACCAGAACTGGGATGATATCAAAAGGGCTTTGAGGGCCTATGGTGACGGCTAGACCAGCAGGCCCCCTGCAACCATGCAGAGACTGAGATCTTGGAGCCAGCGCCCATCGCTGGTCTTAACACCCTCTCAACTCCTAATATAACTAGCTTTAAACCTAGTTTTAAATAAAGATTCACCCTTCAGCTGGGAAAACATTGCCTCCTTCCTGTACACATATAAGAGCTTCATAAAGGAGGCCACTGACTGGCAAAGGTAATGCATATCCATTCCTGCCTCGATAGAACTTCCCAGAAGATCATGACCCCCATTTGAAGGAGTGCAACACCTGGTAACAGGTCCATACAGCCTTAATCCAAGAGTTTGGCAGCAATTAAACCCTGGATAACTAAAAACAAGCGTTCACGGGCATACGCCTAAATAAAGGAGAAATCCTCAAGGAATTTGCCAGCCAGTTTTATGCCCAAGAACAACTGATAGTCTATACCAATATTATCACCCTGTATGATGCTATTACTGCTGTCATCTCCACATTGGGATCCTACCCTGAGGTTCAAATTCTTATGATTTGGCAGAATAATAGGATTACCTGTATCTGGGAAATCAAGGAAGCACTTAATGATTTACCTGCGCTGACTCTACACTTTAAGGCTTCATCTAAAGGTCCCACTCTCTGTCCTCAAGTCCATGTGGTCAAAAACTAGAAGAATACTTGACCTCGATGCACCTAAAGTAATGGTTTTAGACACAGTGCCAAGACCTGTTAGAAACAACTAGCCGAGGAGGTGAAAAAGGACTGTCAGCATGAAGGATGAGGCGCTCCATGATGATATCCCTACCCCGCCTCAAGAATCCTCCACACCCTTGGACTAGCCTGGTGATATTGTACCTGGAGAAGAAGTTCTGTTATCCAATGATGATAAAGAAATTGGTGCTATTTACTATTCTTTTGATGGATGTCCCATTTTTCTCATGCTGCCGCTCTAGTTTGGAGGTCTGGTTACCCATATTGCAGTTTAAGCTCATGGAATCCCTGTCCTTGCCATATTCAACAGTGGCTCTCCGGTGAACGTCATATCATTTAATTAATGAAGCACGTCAAGATTGCTATAGATTTGCCTAACTATATGGAGTACGGCACATTTGGCCCCCAATGCACCCAATCTATAGGGGCTTATACCTCTCTAATGTACGGTTTATAAAGAATTGCTGTAAACACCCCTGCTATCGCTCTAGATAACCCTAGCTATGATCTGCTCCTTGGGACTCAGTTCCTATGAGACTATTTAGCAGTACTCCATTATGATGGCTGCTTTCTATACCTACTAGGGCATTGGGTCCCTATGATCTTCAAAACCTCTCATAACTCTAAGACAGAGGTCAAAACCCAAGCCTGTTTACTAAAGAGTGAAGTCTGAATCAATTGGCTCAAATATCACATTAGGGGCTCTCAAGTCTAATCGTCCCCTCCTGCTGTTGATGGGCAAGAGGGCATGCTATTATTCTTACCTAGGGAGACTAGAATATCTCCAAAGTCTCAAGTCATTGCTGACACCTGGGTTTATATTATATCCCTCTGGATAGCTATCGGAAATATGAAACTAGACAACCCATCCATAAAGGAGGTGCTAACCTGCTTGAGATACCTATATCCAGCTTATGTCATATATATATATCAGTGTTATTGGCCAACATTACTGAAAGACCCAAAATAGTAGGACCAATAAAACCCACCGCCTATGTCCGCCTTATACCAGTATATGCTAGTGCAGATGTCCAAAGTTTTGGGGACACAAAGGATTTTGGCTTGGAGACACCTCCATTAATCAGCCTGGTCATCATCAGTATTGTAAACGACCCTTCAGATGACCAACAATGCAAGGTTGAAGAGTTGTTGGAGAAGTATCAGACCTATTTTCAGCCTCAACCTGTGACGCACGGGATCTTCCACATCACATTGAGCTAATTTGGCAGGAGGGGTTAGGCAAGGGCCCACAAGCAGGAGAGTGCAGCGATGGTTTTATTATCCCATTTGTTGGCTTGATGAAAGGTTGTTGCTAAGCCCTTAGAAGTTGGTAAGGACAATATTGACACTTGAGAGGATTGTCTGTCCACCAGAGTGAGCGTACAGTAAGGTGACAACCTTTTCCAAACCAGAGGTATAGTTCAATATCCGTTCAAGATCCAGAGTACCACCACAAAATTTCAACAAACGATTTTCAGACTTTAAAACTTTGATTTTTGATTTTTGGGGTTTTTATTGCATATATTAAATGACGAAGTTGTCCTAAACATCTTCGTCTGGTTGTACATAGGTTAGAAAATGGGTGATATGGGGAAATTTGTTCCCATGGAGTCCAGGGGTGGTGGGCTATCTGTGAGCATACTTCGAGAATCTCAGCCCCCAATATTCCTGTCTGGGCCGTTATATCTTTTGCTAGGTACCCCAAGCGTTATGGAAACTTTTCTGTATATAATTTTGTCTATTGGGGATGAATCAGAGCTTGACTTCTCCATGAAAACCTTATTTTAACTTTTAAATTTGAATTTATATAAAAGTTTATTAAATACTTTTGTTCGCTCAGCTGCTGCTCCCCTCAGCTATCATTACTTTCATTATTGGTGTAATTTGGCTTGGCAACTCCTGATTCGCCAAGCTGCCGATTTCCACGATTCTTGACGTCACTATTTTTGGCATAATCCAACTTGGCAGCCCATGATTTTCTATGCTGCCCTTTACCATTGTTTTCATCATTTCTCATTTTAGTATTTTGGGTTGGCGGCATTTTGATTGGTCTAATTGCCATTTACGTCAGCCCATGCCACCTCTGCTCCAAGTATTGTCGATTTTTATGAATCTGATTCACAGAATGTCATTTTAAGGGTTATTGCCCTTGAACCCTACGATTTTATTATTATTGATATTATAAAGAGCAAAGAATCTCCGCCTTAGAGGGGATCAGGGATATGGGAAGGTCAGTTAGCGCCTTTTTTGTCACACCTATAGCTTCAGAAGAATGAATGGAGTCCTACATTATGTGGAAACTTAGTACGCTCCCCTTCTGGTCCTGACCTTACCAAAAGAGCAAGGTCAAAGAGGTTCAGGTGACAGTAATCTCAAACAACTACTCAATGCTGTACTCCTATTACCATCTCAAAGCCCTTGGGCCTCTCTTATTCTGCTGGTTTGAAGAAGGATGGCAGTTACCATCTGGTTATGGAATACCAGCGACTAAACTTTATCACCAAGGACAGTTATCATCTGCCACGAAAAGATGATTTACTCCATCTGCTTTATGGATTGCAGTACTTTTCTGCCATGGACCTTGCAACGGATATTGGCAACTTGAGCTCTCCCCTGAAGATCAATCCAAGTGCACTCTTATAGCCAATGAAGGACTATTCAAGCCCCCAAGGATGACTCAGGGCCTTTGTAACTCCACGGCCACTTTCCAACATGCCATGGACGAGATCCTTGGGGACTTGAAGCTTTCAAGTATCCTCATCTACCTAGATGACATTACTGTTTTCTAACGAACCTTTAGTGGGCACATCAAGCATCTTAGGGAAGTCTTCAATTTTGCTATGAAAGGCTTCTATAAAGCTTAAACCTTTAAAGTGCTTTTCTCACAGTCAGAACTGGAGTTTCTGGGACACAAATATTCATAGGATGGCATCCAGCCTATACCAGAAAAATCTATGGCATAGAGAAAATGTCACGCCCCTAAAGCTTAAGGGATATCCAGGTGTTCCTAGGCATGGTGGGCTATTATTGTCTGTTTATACCCCAGTTTGACAACTTAGCTGAGACATTATTCTACCTCCTGCAGAAGAATGTGCCGTTTGAATGGCGTCATGAACGTGAAAAGGCCTTTAATGGATTGAGAACTGCACTATGTACTAATCCCATTATAGTCCACCCGCGTTTGGACTAACCCTTATTGTTTTTTACAGATGCAAGTGATTTTGCCGTTGGGGCTATCTTAGCCCAACATGATGAAAATCAGGTCGACCAACCTATGGCCTATTTTTAAGACAATAAGTAAAGCTGAACAGAATTACAGCGTTACTGAGAGGGAGTGCCAGGCTGTCCTGCTAGCCATCAAACATTTTCAGCCTTGTCTCTATGGTACTCATTTTATCATTGTTAAAGACCACTCCTTGCTCTGGCTGCTTCAGCAAATGAAGGACCCAGATGGCTGATTAGCCAGGTGGGCCTTATGACTGAAGAGCTATGATTTCACCATTGTACATGCAAGTGCAATTCATTTAAACTCCAATGGCCTCTCCAGGATGCTGGTGCTAGCAGCTTTGACCCCCATGGAGGACCTGCTGTACAATCTAATAATCGACCTGAGCATTAGGGATTTGGAAACTCCCAAGGTCCAAGCTGAACTCCGTTTGATGACTCAAGACACTAAAAATAAGGATGGGATGCTCTACAAGAAGGTCAGTAAGAAGTGGCTCCCTTATGTCCTCCCCTCTTCCCAAACTGATGTTATTCTAGAGAGCCATTCTACAGTGGGACACAGGCAGTAATAGAAATCACGAATGGCTGAAGTCACAATGTTACAGGGACTGAATAAATATGAACCATTTAAGAGGTCTTGGAGGCATTTATGACTTGCCAATCCCAAGACCAAGACAATACTCGATTTAACACTCAGCCATTGCCCTGACGTGGCCCTTCAATGTCGTTAGGATTGATGTGGTGGGCCCTCTTCCCACTGGGTTGCATGACCATAAACATATTAGCCTAGCTATGGACCACTTAAACAAGTGGGTTGAAGTAATTTTTGGTCTCATCTGCTACAGCCAAAGCCACAGCTCTCTTTTTTGTTAGATCCGTTTTCACCCAGCATGGGTGCCCCCAAACCTTACTTTCGGATATTGCGTTGTATTTCACTTCACAGGTAGTACAAGAACTTACCTCGCTATTTGGCACCACCATGAGTCTCTCTGCCCTTTACCACCCATCAACTGATGGGGTGGTAGAACGCGCTAATGGAACTCTTATCTCCATTTTATTAGGATGTCCGCCTCATATCCTGCTCGCTGGAACCACTACCTGCCCAGCGCTTTGCTTGCCTACAGGAGAAGCTACCATTGAATCATCAAGATGTCCCCATTTGAAGCCCTATATGGGCGTGCACCTTGGTTACTAAGTAGCGCCCAGACATTGCTTGAGACCTCCAGAGAACTAAGAATTAACTATGAGCGCCTGAGCCAAAGCAGTTGTATGGCTTCAAGCCCTAGCCACACAAGGCATTGTCACCACTACAGGAAGAGAAACAATCTGATATAATCGCAGCTAACCCTCCTTACCAACTTTCCAATAAGTTGACATTGTTCTCTTCTATCACCATTGACTTGTGGTTGACAAAATAGATTAGACATTCTTTAGTCTAGACTTTATAAAGTCATTCATAGGGTGGATTCAGAGTACTCTATTGCCAATGTCAACAGGGGACTGTCCTTAATAAAGTGAATGGCCAGTTCCTTTGGCCCTATACTCCCCTCCAATAGGACCTTGAGGGGGGCGTTGTTGGGATTTGAGATGAAAAACAAACTGAATCTCCCACTTCCAAATTGATCCGCATTGAAGCATCTCTTAGCCTATATGCTCGACTTTATCATAATGAAACCAATCCCAAACTCAGTCAGGAACCCACCTGCCTTTAAGGATCAATAGAGATGACTTCAGGAGTCTCATCTACACTTCCTAAGTCACATGAGGTGGAGTTTTCACCGACAAAATAATGGGGATGATGAAGTACAATGAGGGTGCCAAACAGGCGGTCAATCTGGAAGGCCATGAAAGATCTTGAATGGATGAAACCACAAAGTTCCTTGAGCACTGTGTCTCTATGCACCCTATAAAAATTAACACATTCATATTTAAATAAAGTATATGAGCTCAATCCATTCTTCCATTTTCTGTTCGACCTCCTATAGCTAATTGACCCAGTGTTTGACTCTGGACATAATTTTTAAGTTCTGAGGTTTGAATCCTAATGTGACCCTTTTTTGAAATTTTTCAGCTTTGAGCCCACATTTGGACCTTGGCAACAGGCAAAAGAACTGCAATGCCAACAGGAACTTTGGTGAACATAATCCAAAAGTTGGTAATTATTGACATTCTGATTGGAGCTCTCTCCTTTCACCGCCATTTTTGCCTTTAACATCAGCTACCATTGCACCAAGAAGAAGAGTCCCTTTAAGCTACTCTATGGATGACACCCTGCCCTTCCAACTCTGCTTTACGCATGCATGGAAGATACTGATGGAATGAATCCTCACCGTTAATTAACTAGCCTAACGAAAATGTTGATCTACCTACAAACTAAATTTTACTCCTTCATTTTATCCAAAAATAGAAGAATTATGCTGCTGACCAGGTATGGCATAGTGGTTTGGCTCAATTTTAAAGCTGGCGATATGGTGTTATTCCATGATCATCATGAGTTAAGACGAATAAACAATTTAGCCAGTATTTTATTTTATCCATTCAAAGTTATTTAAAAAACAGGTGTCAAAGCCTATACAATCAAGGACCCCACAAGCAGTCAGATCAACCAAGTACACGCAAAGTTCCTTTGGGTATATAAGCAATAGGAGATTTATTGTCCAGTCATGGGTGTAATGTCGTGTTTTTAAACATGACTGGACAATAAGCCATAAGTTGGCATTGCAGAAGGGATAGAATCTGAAGAGCCTGATATGAGATACGTTTATTTGAGCGCCTTAGGATGAGGCAATAGTGGGTTGGAAAAGTATATTAAATATCCTCCAAATTGGGCGATAGGTTGAAGTTAATAAATTATAAATAATGAGATACCAATGTATAATGAATAGGATTGGATCTCCTTCAAATAAGGCAATTATAGATTTAGTAATTTGATTAACTCTGCTGGAACCAATGAGGTATGATGGAACAAACTACTACGCTGAGTAAATGGTATCATCTGAAATCGCTAAGATATAAGTGAGATGAGACAATTGAAGAAGGGAGCTTGTTATCAAAAAGTGAGTGAGCGGACAAAAAAAAATCTCTGAAAGTATTAGATTAAATAAAGAAAAGTCATTAAGGCAATTGCTCCATATTTATTTAGATTTTATTGCGTTGATTTGATGACAATAATCTTCATATTGTCAGTCCTATTGCTCAGTGGGCATAACCCTGTGCAAGACCCTCAGCAGATCTTTGCTATACTGCCGAATATTTAACAGTGACTTTATTAGTAGAAAAGGTGAGTCCTTACAGAAGTTGAGTTTCTTTTCGCCCATTTGAGATTTCATTGTTTGAGTTGGTCTCAATGCTCATTGAATCATTAAAGCTTCTATGAACAAGTTGAGATCAGTTCAGGTTAAAATCCTACTAATGTCTGTCCAATTCTCATGATTCCCAACCTTTGTCCAGCCAATCCCATGGCTATCATAGTAAAGTCTTCTCTTCTCTACACTAGGGCGGGGCAGAGGGTAATGGGGAAGTTGATGTGATTTCTAAAATCTCATTTTTATGGCATCGCGTCATTTTAAGCCTTAGTTTGTAAATTGATTTATTAAGAGACGAGGTTCTCCAACTATAAACTGAGTTTTGTTCCCTCTAAAACTGGAATAAAGTATTGGAGGTATTATGGGTTGTCACCTGTACAGGGCTGAATAAAGATCTTCCAGTGGATGTTTGATGTACAATATTGTTTTGAAGTCAGTGGAAAGCAGTGTGATATTCCTACTGGTTAGTCTCCTAGGCCAAATTTTCTGCAGGGTTTTAGATTGAGTGCTAAAAACCGTACTGTTATACCATTTGTTTTTAGGTGATAGGGAATCAACAGAACTCCGCAAGCCCCCATAAAATTGTTGAGCTTGGCTATTATCTAAAAAGTAAAGCTATTACTGTTATCCGTCAGCAGGAATTGGGAACATATGTGTTTATAATTGATTTTCTCCAAAATATATTGGCAGTTGTCGCAGCTTCCAAGTCTCTAATTAGTTTGTTCTGATCCAATTTGTAAGGTGGTCAATTTCCACCACAATATACTTAAGCTGGCTTCCTCAGGCAATTAACAATTCCACACATTGATTGATTTTAAATTTAAATTTATTGTGGGGAAGGCCGACCATGGGACGGAAACTTCCGAATATGACTCAGGAAAGATAAACTTAGTACCAGGGGAGGCACCCCAGAGAAGCGATGCTATCTCTTGTTGCCAGCGGGAACGCCACTTATGGGGAGGGGGAGGGAACGTGTGAAGGGGCCGTAGCCACTATTGAGCACGTGTGGAGGAAGGGGTCTGATTTGATGAACCAGACTGGGAACCAGGAGGAGACCAGCTGTCGGCGACGCGGTGGGAGATATCCAAACATCCACGCTTGAAAGTGGTCCACCAAATGAGACTGGAATCTGTGGACAGCTTCTGGGAGGGTGGGGATGGAACCAGCGATGGCATCTAAGACAATCGTGTGGATAGTCCACATGGCGATTGCAACCACCAGAGCATGGAGGGAGGGTGGAAGGGGGGAGGCCATTGATGAAGCAAACATATCTCTTGACAGACTGAAGGGATGCGTTTGATCCTGGCCCAGAAAGACGTTGGCTTCGCGCCATATCACTTTAGAGGTGGGGCACTTCTCCAGGCGGTGGAACAGCGTTCCATACTGGCCACACACGACACAGGATGAGTGTAAAGCATTAGAGCGCTCAGCTGTATGATACACCCGCCTCAGGCAGCGCCACACATGGGAGCGGACTTGAGGCTGCAACAGAGGATGGTGTGCGTATTTACAGATAGTCTTTTGGGTCTCAGTGGAATAAGGGATGTCCATCATGTCCAGGTAGTCCACCCTGGATAGGACTTGGTGTCGAATGGGGATCACGCCATCATGGATGGGTAGCCCCTGTACCTCTTGTGTGAACTGAAAAGAGGGGAGGCCTCTTCAGGTTGTATGTCCACTAATACGAATTCTCCACTCTGCGCTTCGCATGGAGAGTAGGATTCGTTTGTAGTGGGTTTTAGTCCCGTGAGGACCTGTGGCCGATGTGTGTGATGCGAGGTATTTCATCAGGGAGTGGGGGTTTGATGGATTGTTGAGGCCCAAGGCTCTCTGAGAAGTTGGAGCAGGCCGCGCGGGACCAGTGTTGGGATGGTAGTGTGGGAGTGGTGACGGCCACAATCCAGGTGCCCAGGATCTTGGCAGCATGGGCTTTGAAGTCAAGCAGGCCCATGCCACCATGATGATGAGGGCCAAACATGACCTCTAGCCGTACTGGTGGAGGGCGGCCTGACCAAAGCCATCCTTGCAGCAAAGCATACAGAGATTTGAAGAATCTTGGGGAGAAGGGGATGGCGTGGGCTCCGAACCAGACTTTGGATAGGAGCATAGAGTTGGCAAGAACAACCCTGCCAGTGAGGGTATTAGGGTGTGCTCTGAGAAAGGCAATTCGCTTCGTCACGTTGTCCAGTATATGGCACTCCATTACTGCTGACTCGTATCCTCCTGCCTCCAACCACACGCCCAGATGGCGTAGCGGTCCTATGGTAGGTCGTGGCACAAAGGGGAGCACCAGTGGAGCTGTGTGTTTTGAGTTAGTAAGGCGTGGACTTGGGCGAGCAGATGGGCTGGGTTGGGAACTACTTTCTGGGGCCCAGCAGTTCTGAAACCAACCAAGGAGGATGATTTCAGTTTTGGAGGCGTTCAGTGCCGCGTTGCTTACCCGGGAATATTCCTGGATGAGGGCTTCAAGCGCGCATGCATCTTTGCTATCAGACACCCCCACCACGCAATCATCTGCAAATGCCATCATCTTGACTAGGATTTGGCCTGGCACATGGACCCCAGTGAGTTGGGCATTCACACTTCGCAGTAGTGGGTCAAGGCTGAAGTTATATAAGAGTGGGCTGAGGGGGTCCCCTTTTCGCAGGCCCCTTTGAGGGCGGACTACTTCCATTAGGAAGCCTGGGCCACGCACTGCCATTGTCGCTGATTCTGTGAGCAGCATTACCCAGTTGATGAAGCAAGGGGTTAAGCGGAATTGATGGAGGCAGGCCCTGAGGTATTCCCAGTTTACTCTATCATAGGCCTTCTGTTGGTCCAAGAACATAAGTGCCCCAGAGGCTGTGGACTGGCATGCATAATTACAGAGTGCACGTTGTCCCAAATTGACCTTCTGGGGATGAAACCGAATTGTTCTGGGGAGATGGTGGCAGATGCTACAATCCCTAAATGGTTAGCCATGATTTTTGTTAAAATTTCGGTGTCTGTGTTTTTTAGAGAAATGGGGCGCCAGTTGGCTAAGTCAAGCTTATCCCCTTTCTTGAAGAGTGTGACAGTAAAGGCCTCATGTCCTCCTGGTAGGAGGCGCGTTTCCAACAGGCTTTAATTAAGTGAGGCTAGGAGCAATGGGGATATATATTTGAGTTATTTTTTGTAGAACTCATATGGAATGCCATCTGGGCCAGGGCATTTTTGGTTTGGCGCACCACAAATGACTGTCCATAATTCGTTTAGAGTAATTATATTCATTATTTCTGGGTATCGGAAAATGGTGCAGATATGAGCTCGGTTGAAAAATCCCGCCATTTCAGCCAGCTGAATTGGTTGGCTCAGTATAACTTGGAGTAATATTTTTGCGTTTTGATTGCCACTTTGGCCGGTGTGTCCGCAATGGAATTATCTGATCTTCGCACCTGTGTGCAGGCCACACTCTGGCGTGGTGCAAAAATTTTTTTAAAGAAGTTGCTGTGCACTTGTCACCTTTAGTGATGCATGTGGCCCTGTAATGGACACAAACCCAATGTTTGTGTTGCCTTTCGAGTGCGTTGAGGTGGGCGGCTGCCTCTGCCCACTTCTGGCCCCATGCAGGGCTGTGTCCTGTGGCTGGAATATTGGACTCCAAGTGGGCCAATTCTGCCAGAGTGCGCAAAATGACCGCCGATGTGGCTAGTGAGCATCTGGAGGAGATATGGCGATAGTGGCAGATGGTGTCCTCTTTGAAAGTTGCCCATGTGGAAATGGGGTCCATGCAAAACGGTGCAACAAACAATTTCGCTAAAGTTGCCTCTTCCACCCACAAGGAAAATCCTGGCGACGCGAGTTTGGAGGGTGGAGCTTGCACCAATGTGGGGCCCTGGCCACTGTAGTGGGTAAGTGGTATGTTATCGAGACAGTTGGTGGTCAGAGAATTCCATTTTCGTTGTTTTGAAGTGGGAGATGTGGTGTTGGAATTTTGCCGGTGCTAGAATAAGGTCAATTTGGGTCATGGACCTTAATTGGCTGTTGTGGATGTGGGGGCGCGTCATGTTTTCAAGCAGCGGGGCATGTTGCAGCAGTGCAACCATTAGCCTGAGGGTGGCCTTTAGAACGCGCAGTTCTACATGACCCTGTGGGGCGTGGGGTGAGGGTGGCCACTGGTCCGTTGGTGAGGTTAGCCAACAGTTCATGTCACCAACTAGGAAAGAATCAGGGGGTAGCGGGAGGGATTTGACTGATGAGAAAAATTACTGACGCTTGTGTGCACCATTTGGGGCGTAGATGTTGACGATTGCATGTGCAACGTCAGCCCCTGAGAAGGTGACAATGAGCACTCGGCCATTTAGGAATGTTTCTGAGGATGTGAATTTGAAAAATTATTTTTCTGAATGAGCACCCCACAGTGCTTCGACCAAAAGGATAGGGATGGGAAGAGTATTGTTTTCCAAGTTTCCTCGGAACCTCGTGGACAGTGGGACTCCTGGATGGCCAGGATATCCATGGGTAAATTGTGTTGTAAAAAACTCAGTTTCCTAGCCCAGGACAGGGAGGCCTTGAGTCCAGCGATATTCAGCGTCCCTAGAGTGAAGGTTTCCCCCATCACACCTTAGGTGTGAGGGGGTGGGCCCCCAGGCCCACCAGCCTCTTCTAGGTCCCCACGGGCTTTCACAGCAGCGCGGGTGTTAGCAGCAATGCTATTGGGGTTTTTGTTAATTTTTGCGGAAAGAGTCGCATTGGCTTTGGCCTTCACTTTTTGTTTTCCCAACGTTGGACGAATTCTTTGCGGTGCGGATAAGTTCGGTGCACCGTCAAGCGGGGCAAAAAAAAATTTTTTCAGTTGGGATAGGTCCCAAGTCAGTTTTGACCAGAGCTTGGGTGCAGCGATTGGGTGAGATCGAATCTCCCATCAAATCCTTAGATTGAGTGGCCCACTCAGTATGGGCCTCCCAATCTGATTGGGTGATGGATTCCTGAGTCACTTCCGCCGCGAAGGTCTCCATGTCCTCCTGGCGTTGTGAGTGTGGGATGGTGGTGGTGGCCTTGGCCGCTTCCTTGGCCGCGGCCCTATGGGCCTGCTTGGCCTTCTTCCGCTCCTTCAGGGAGATGGGCTTTACCAATAGGTAGCAGTCTTGTGCTCCCCACAGGAAAGCCTCCTTGGTGCTTGCAGTTGGTTTGTAGTGCGCCTCTCCACTGGCCATGGCCGCCGAGGGGTGCTCTTGGAATGTGACGCCCTCCTTGATGGGGCATGCGTGCGCCTTATGGCCAAACGCGTCACAGTGGGTGCAAATGGGGGGCACGCTGTCCACGGTTACCTAAAATAGGTGGGTGGTATGCCCTGCGATGTCAATAAAGGTGGATTGTGGGATTTGAGTTAGGTCCTTTGCAATCTCCTCAGTTGGGGTCAGAACTGTGATGGCTTTGCCGGTGCACAGGTGTGGCATCAGTGTGAAATGTTGCATTTCAAAAGATTGTTTTTTGCCATATATGGTGAGACCATCTTTCAGGTGTTGCTCCAAAATGTCACGTTTTACCGTAGTAGGCAAAAAGTCAAACGTGAGGAAAATTTGGTTTGATTTTGTCCATCTGGTGCGTTTATTTTTGATGACCTGTTGCCCTTCGGGGAGGTCAACCACTATGCGCACCGCTGCAGCCTCATCTGCTGCTATTTTGCTTTTGAAACCTAGGTCCAGCCAACCGTGCAACATGGAGTGAGGTGCAACGTACACCGCGGTTGGGAAAAATTTGTGTACATCTTCACAAAATTTTTCACATAAGGCTGTTTTTTGGATGTCCAGATACACATGGACTCTGAATTCCACCGACGAAAGTGGCTGGGAATGTGGCGTGTTGATGTACTGGTTGCATCGTGCTTGCCACGCGAGTATCTCTGGGAAATTGTGACCGCCAGTTTTTTGAGATTTTTGTCTATTCCGCCAGATTCTCCGGGGCATTTTCATATGTTAAAGGCCGCAGGCCTTCCGCCTGCTCCTCTTGCCTTGCTTACCCTACTGCTCCCAGACATGGGCGCAGACTAATCTCCTCTGTGAGATTATCAAACTAGATTTAGTCTTGAATTGAATAGGTTGCAAAAGTGTTTGCAACGAGAAAGAAAAGTTCCACACATTGATTGACATAATGTATAATTTGAAGTTTGTCTAGACAGTCAGAAAATGTGTTTATTCAATATAGTACTTCTGTTTGGCACTACTTGCAGCAGCCAAGGGCTTTGTAAATATTGAGATGCTCAATTCACAGTAGTAGTGCTGTTTCAGTTGTATGTACATCTACACAAATTCTTAACAGCCCATGGCTTTGAGGGCTCTGTAGGAAATCAGCTTTTTTGTGCTCACTAGCGCTAATGCAGCTGGATCCCAAAAAGTTCTAATAAATTGTTTAAAATTACACTAATAAAAAACTTGGATTTTTAAAAACTTTAATTAGTAAAGCCAGGTAAGAAATATAGAGTGATCCCCTTAATATCCGACTAATCAGTATTTAAAAAGTATCAGGGTCAGAGGGAATATGCTAGTAAGCTCGTTATGGCTTGTTACTATTCAAATTAGGAAAAATCATAAAGCAGCCTATCGAAGCTTTGAATACTTGCTTCATTTTGGCTGAACAATAGCAGGGGAATTACTATTGGCTAAAATGTACCTGCGAGGTAATGTCTTTTTGAACTTAAACCAATCCCTTTCTGCGGAATCTTATGCGCCTTGGATGACCCCTGCCACGCCTATAAAAGGGAGTGATCCCTGCGTAGGCGCTTTGAAGGACCTGGTTGAGTCATGGGTTTACCTTCCAATGGTCACCACATGGTCTGTCATGTGATCAGAGTAATCTGATTACTGAATTTTGGTCTATTGCCCATTCAGGATTCAAATTTTGTGTTATCCTAATTTGCAGGGTTCCACAGAAGAATTGACAAGGGTCTTTTGATCAATTATATCGTTATTATAATTAAAATCGCATTTATGTTCATTGCAAACTTCTAAATGGCTGAAAATTCCCCACTTTGGCTGATTTTGACACAGAACATTCTTCCTTTGCAGCCACAAGGTCAAATGTCTGACATTATCACCCTCAAGGATGTTGAGGGGAGAATAAAGCCAAAGAAAGTGGCCAAGTATTTGATTGATGGTGATTCCTGAAGCTAGCGATGTTATAGAGTATTCATTGCCTCTTTTATAGGAAAAGGTGTAGGGACCCTCCCAGAGAGATAAGCTTACCGCTTCCAGGAGTGATGCGGTTATGGTAGTATAATACTATATCAGACACTTGTAATGTATGTAGGGGGTTCAGAGCTCATTGGCAGCATGCCATTCTTCTGTCATCGTTTTCTCTAAATTGGTCATAGCCTCAGATTGGATCTGGATAATGTGCTAAGATAATCTGCGCATGACTTTCTTAGGTTCCTCAACACTAGAGGAAAATACTTCTTTAACTAAAAGATCAGGTATTCCTGGTTTCTGCCCATACAAGGCATGAAATGAACTTTTTTAAAATACAATGATAACTGATTCAGTATTCCATAAGGGCACATGGTAAGAATTGATCCCAGCGAAGTATATCAGAAGAGGCCATTTTGCATAGGATGGATACCAAAGTTTCATTAGATCTCTCCACAGTCCTGTTAGTAGACGGATTGTACGGAGCTGAGAAAAGTTGTTGAGCCCTCATGGAGGTGGCCAGGATTTTTAACACTCTGGTGGTGAAAGTTTTTCTAATATTTCAGAGTAGTACTTAAGGACAGCCATGTTGTGATGAAACATTTAATGTAAAAATGTGGCTCTGGCTTTGCCGTTTAAACATGGATAGCCACGGCTTTAACTCACTTAGTGAAGTGGTCAATAGTTACAAGGATAAATAAGTTGCCGCAGGTCGTCTGAGGGAGGGGACCTACTACATCCAGATTAATGGTGTGGAAAGATTGCTGAGGGGTAGTTGTTTAATACTGGTATCTAGTCTTGAAACCATATTTCTTCTTGAAAGTAAGGCAAGCTTCCAAGACATCAACGAAAGGTCTCATCATTCCATCCCAATAAGACTGATACTTAATTCACTCATAAGTTTCCTTGGCCTCTCCATGATCTAGAGTAGAGTGAGCTTGAAGATATCAGGTACACGTTATGAGGGGTGAAGGTAAGGCAGCCATTTTAACCCACATGCTTATAAAACTTCATATTCTCAACTTTAGTGTTATGGTAGTGGCAGGCTAACGTTTTCTTACAGCTCATCCTCATCCTCCCAGTCATTAGGAGTCATTAAGAGATCATGTAGCCTCTCCGCCTCACTATTATCCAAGTGAAGAACTGGTAGCCAAGTCAACCCATCAATATTCATGTGACGTATACCAGAACGGTGTTTGATCTTCATGTAATAAGGCTGGAGTTTTAGAGCCCAGCGAGCTAAGCGGCCAGTAGGATCTTTCATATTCTGTAATCATCTTAGGGATGCCTGGTCAGTAAACACATTGAAGGTGGTTACATATAGGAAAGTGCGGTAGTGCTTTTCAGCCAACAGAACAGCAAGGCACTCCTTCTACTTTACACTGTAATTACTTTTGGCTTTTTACAGCATTTACTAAATATGATACAGGACGATCTACACCATTTTCATCCAAATGGGCTAATGTGGCCCCAACGGCATAATCTAAAGCGTCATTGAATAAGATGAAGGGTTTATTATAATCTGAGTGCCTTAAGATAGGGCGTTGTTGCAGAAGTTTATTCAGCGTCTCAAAAGCAGCCTTCTGTTCCGCACCTCACTGAAAAGGAGAGTTCTTAGTCAATAGGCGGACAAGAGGTTCACTGATCTGGGCAAACTTAGGGATGAACTGATGGTAATATCCCATCATTCCCAAAAAGACCAGATATCCCGTAAATCTTTAGGGGGCGGCATTTTTGAGATAGCCTAACTTTACTTTGATTAATTAATTCCTTTTGAGACATGGAATGGCCAAAGAAATACAGTTTCTTTTAAAAAACACTTTGAGCGCTTTAACTTGATATTTGACTTACACAGTCATTAAAACACCTCCTTTAGGTGATTAAGATGTTCGTTAAAAAGTTTTTGAAAAGAATGTGATGTCATCGAGGCAGATGATGAAGCAACTTAACTCTAAGTTCTGCAAGTTGTGGTCCATCTCATGTTGGAAAGATGAAGGTGCATTGCACAACCTTTGAGCTAATTTGGTTGGTTGGAAGAGACCCTCAATGCAAATGAGAGCACATTTCTCCTGTTCTTTGGGGGAAAGGTCCATTTACCAATAGCCGCTAGCTCAATCCATGGTAGAAAAGAATTTAGAGCCAGAGAGTTGGGCCAAGGCATCTCTGCTAGGGATAGGGGAGCTATCCTTTTTGTGAGGTTATATAACTTGTGGTAGTCTGTGACTATCCGATGACCTCCGTTTTTCTTTTTTTTAACAAGAGGGGGGATACCAAGAGCTTTTTTTGAAGGAACTAGCAATCCCGCGTCTAATAACTGCTGAAGCTCTTTCCTCATTTGCTGTTCTTCCACCTTTGATTTGCGCTAAGGTTTTGACCTAATAGGGTGGTATCACCCACATTGATAGAGCGGCACCAGCCCTACATGTGGCCATAGTCATTATCTGATTTGGAAAACATATCGCTATAGTCGTCAAAAAGAGTATCTACTTTTACGGCACATCTGGAGTCAGCTCATCTGAGATATGGACGTTGGGTAGGTACATATTAGGTTATCCGTTGGCAGGCCCATTCATCATTAAACTAGTGTAAAATATTTGTTTAATGTCTTCCACAACGAATAACAAGCATCTGCCAATCTCCTGGTTGTTTTTTAAAACTATGGTCTTTGAGGTGAGGTTCCCCAACAGAAAATTAATGGGCCTCTGGTAAGCTGGGGCAAGAACGCCAGGCAAGACCCAAGGCTCCAAGGGACTAATGCCTAAATATTTATGAGGTGCAACAACCAGTGGCGTGGGATTTGAAGCGAGACTTTTGTGTCAACCACTCGTTGTTCACCAGGCTAAATCAAGACCTCATCTACAGCATATAAAGGGATACCTTCCCTAGCATCCACTAATTTGGGCAAATTTTCTTTTGCGCTCAGAAGTGGTATAAGACAAAGGTATAGCTGAGAGAAGGTACAAAACAAGCAAGAGTATTTGTGCTTGCTGAATTCTTTATTGGATAGGACTAACGGGACTTCATAGTTGAGTAACAAGAGGCAACCTTGCTTCATTTTGATTGTTCCCTCATACCCAATCATAGTTTAAGTACTGATGAGCATATCATACGCGTTATTATATAAATCCACATCAGGGGTGAAAAATAAGTTCTTAAATCTAATGGGAAGGGAAAAATATGCCCCAATAGCACGAAATTATTGGGGCCAGTGGTTCCAAGTTCTTGCTTGTACTAAAAGTCAGGCGTTAGCTTTATCTTCTTGATAAGCCCTGTGGAGATCACGTTAACTGGGGGATCCAGTGTTTAAGATATCCAGTATTAAGACCTTTTAAATGAACACTTCAACCTTAGTGAGCGTTCCTCCAAAGTTAAATGACAAAGATAAGACCTTTTTGAGCCAGCTGGTGTAGTTTAGCTTTTTAGCAGTCTCAGGATATTTATCCATGATATATTTAATGGGATGAACCCGCTGAAGAGGGAATATCAAGCCACCTAAGAATTGGTCATTATCGCTGGCAGTCTCAATAACTTTTAGACGCACTAGTATTTGTCTGTGGTACATTTCCTCAGGTATGGTGGTCTCATCTACTCCTCCTGCATTCAATTAATCAGAAAACTCCACTTCCATGGGAGCTCCCATAAAGTAGCAGCCAACATCATCGTCACCCCTCTCATATTTATCCTCAAGGGTATTCCAAACAATGAGAAAGGCTGTGATGGAGGTAGGGGATATGGCCACAAAGATTGGGTAGCCTTAGGGGCCACCTTTACCAGCTTGTCTGAAAGGAAGGCACAGATTTTTAAGTGAGCTTGTGCGAGAATATGGAATTAGCTACATTACAGGGCTCAGAATCATAAGAAAGAGTGAGATTCCTTTTGAGTCATACTGAGGAAGCAGGTTTCACTGGGGGATAAGCACAGGTATGTTCACCCCCAACTGTTCTATGAGTAAAATCTCTATCAATTGTTAGAATAAAGTTTCCACCTCCGTTTTTTGTTGCGCAGCAATAGAAATCAGCAACGTTTAACAGAGCCTCAATTATTTTCACGGATGTTTTTGAAGTATTACTTTACTGAAATTATATGCAGGGCTAACAAGGGTTGAAGAGCTAGCCCTTTTAACATATCAGCGATAGCATCATCCAGGGCTAACATGTTAGACGTTTATAACCCTGGTTCAAGCGAGGTAAAATTGCTCTGCAAAAGCAGCAGGGAATTCGTCCTCATACATGCTTAGGCGCATAAAGGCCTGTTTATCCCTGTTAAGACTCTACTGTGAACCAAATTCAGCTAAGATAGCCTCTTTCACCTATGCGCATGTATGCAGATTGTCCAGGTATGGGACAATCTTTTCTTATGCTAAATGACTCAAGCAAGGGAGATGTGTTTGATTTTCTGTTTGTCCAATGAGTCTTGCATTATTGTTTCATAGACTTTATAAGAACAAAGCTATGCTTATTTAACTGGGGATGAACTTGTCATAAGGGGGAGTTTGTAAAGGAGCTGGTCAAGCTCCTTTAGGCGGGAAAAAGCTCTCGCTAGTTGCTTTTCAAGAGCAACGATTTTAGGTGTAAAGGGATCCACTGTAGTGACATCATTTTGTAGGAATCTAGCTTTTATGTGGTTGCTAGTGTAATGCCGCTGACTCAAACATAGGTTTTATAAATTTAATATAATTACACTAATAAAAACTTGGGGTTTTAGGAGTATTTATTAGTAAAGCCGGGTAAGAAAGAAAAAGCAGTCCCTCTAAATATCTGACCAATCCATTTCTAAATAGTATTGAGGGTTGGAAGCAATTTACTAGTAAGTTTGGTGTGGTTTGTTACCATCCAAATTATAAATATTATAAAGCAGCCTATTGAAGCTCAGAATACTCACTTCATTTTGGATGAATGATACCAGGAAATTACTATTGGCTAAAACATACCCATGAGGTAACAATATTATAAACTTCAGCCAATCCCCATTTGTGAAATCTTTTGCACCTTGGATGACCCCTGCCACGCCTATAAAAGTGAGTGGTGCCCGCTGAGGAGATTTGAAGGACCTTGTTGAGGCTGGGGGAGTACATTCTGATGGTCACCCGAAAGTTCATCATGTGGCAGAGTAATTAAACTGCTCGATTTTTGGTTTACTACCCATGTAGGATTTGAAATGGTTTTAACCTGATTTTCGAGGTTCAACCAATAATCAACCAAGGGCTTTTGGTCAATTATATCATTATTATATTTAAAATCGCATTTAGGCTCATCACAAACTTGTAAATAGCTGGCATTTCCCTATTTTGGCTGATTTTGACCCAGAACATTCTTCTTTTGCAGCTTTGGGGAAAATGTTTGACAGGCTCTGATACTCAAATATGTATTCTCAGTTAGTTGTGCCATAATGTAGTTTTTGGCTTTAAATTAGTTTAAAAAAGCTTTCCATTCTTAAGGAGGTGTTCTTCACCAGTTGATCCAAAGAGCGCTGTACTTCTTTGGTACATTATTATAGACCTTAATCAGTATTCTGTTGTAAAGGCCATCCACCATGTCAGCGGTTAATGCAACACTAAAGTAGAGACGCCTAATAGATTTCTGCTTTTTCAAACTGGGATGTTGCTAAATTTCAAAGTTGTATGCGTGAAACTCAGTGCCCAGTGATCTGGGAACCCTCTAGCTCCTTAAAGCTCTGTGACCATTTAATGGAGGAGTGATCAGTTTTCTTCTTGAAGTGCACTCCATGAATGTATACTTTAGACTCCTAGCATGTGTAGTACACCTCTAAACATTGCTATGAGTTGAAAATATTTCCACATGCGTACATCTAGAAACTAACTATTATATAGTATGATATGTTCTACATCTTAGTAGTTGAGATGGGACAACATGGCTCCTATGATGGTAAGGGATAGATCCATCTGTTTTTAGAACGGTTACTAAAATTTGGACAAATGAGTATTAGCGCCATAGCATGACAGGTCCAAGTTAAATAAAAAAGATTTTAGTTTGTATTCCATTAAAATTTAGTCTCACTATATTTAAGTGATATAGAAGCTACCTATTTTAATATGGCTTTAACTGAAATGACATTAATAGCAGACCATCCCTAGAAAAACCTAAATTATCCACTTGAAGACCAGCGTCCTCATCTTTCATTAGTCTCTATTTTGGCCAGTTGGGGCTGTAGGCCCTTCTTGTCAATAATATAACATAGGTACTTATACTGCTCTTGGAAGTGTTTATATTTCTAGGCTTGATTTTCAGTTGGCAACGGCGAGCCAGTGGAAAACTTTCTCCAGGTGCTGTAAGTGTTTAAAGAACATCCTTGAAAATCTTTGCTATTGTCTAATTAAAACAAGATGAAAATTTTTAAGGCCTCACAGTATGGTGTCAAGGCCCGTTGGAATGTTGTCAATCAGGAGTTTGATTAGGTAGCAAAAAAGTCTCATATTGAACTTCTAATAATAGGTAAAGACCAGGGACTAGTTCTCAGTGGAATTCTAATAATTAGAGTAATGGTTCTAATATCCTTTTTATAGACATGAAGGGGAGCATGTAAGTAAAACTATATTATATCATTCTATCGTCACTTAAGAACTTCAGTGTTCACCTAAAACACTCCTAAATGCAAGGTGGCGGAACTTGCGGAATTATATTAAAATGCTTCCCAATGGGTATTTATCCCAAATTTAGAACACCCATATACAATCTGAGCTCTACTCATATGATATGGCTTTCCAAAGTGAAACAATATGCTAAAACTTATTTTAAACAAATTGGTAAGCAAACTCGCCTAATATGAATTCCATCACATAACTTTACTAAGCTTCAAATTATTTTAAATACTAAGCGAGATCAATGTAATGAGGGTATTTCTTTTTTCTAAAGCTCTGAGTTTGAATATTAGTAAATAAACCTAAAAATCCACTCCTTTCTACAATTTATAAACTATTCTTAAATTACTTTTAATTAACTATTTCTAGTTTTTAATACTCCAGTGAAAGCCAGACTTTTGTAATTTTGTGCACCTAGCACCTGCAAGCACGCACACCTGTCAGGATTCCAACAAATGGTGCTCACTACAGGGGTCACCTGACCAAAATCTCTCAATTAAAATGGAGGTCTTATAAGTGAATAACTCTCTTACCCTTCCTTCTGAAAATGAACCAAAAATAGTTACCCTTATAAATCAACTAACAAGCACTCTATCACGCCTTAAAAAGCTCGAACAGCGCCCTTTAAAACCCTTTAAAGAAAAGTGCACCACTAGTGAGGATAGCATTACCTCTATTGTGTATGTCTATGATTGACTATGCAAGGCGTGACTGACCAACAAAAATCAAGCACATCCTTTCTGTATTAAGTCGTCTGTTACAAGAGGTGATGGTCCTTCATATAGACACTCTGCATACCTGAGAAGAGGTTAAGGAAGCTCTTGTAGCTAATTAGGCTCAAATCAGTGTCATAACATGAAAATAGGCCTTTATGAGCCTCAGTATATATGAAGGCGAACTGATCACTGCATTCTCTGAGAAGTTCTACATTATCTCCCAGAGATTGTCAATGTATGACATGCTAACCATTGATGATGCCTTTGCTGTTATGAAAACATGAACAGTTTTCAACCTTCTCTAGAAAAGGCATATCATCTCAGTGAAGCGCAATTTTCAGAACTTCCATGACTTAAAAGAGGCTTTGTTTGATTTTGCTGATTTTCATAATTATTTGAAGAACTAATGAAGCTGTGGTGAATCCCCTAGTTCTACCCTTTGAGAATCTTACACCTGTAGGCCAGTAGACGGAGGCTCCGCGACCACCAAGTCCCCATGTGCCTGTTTAATCCTTTGAACCAGCTCCTTTAGTGCTACTCAGATCAGATACCATTTCATCTCATTGATCTTAGACACCCAAACCAACCAGTAAAGTGCTTTGCACAAATTAATTGCCGCTGAAGTGCCTTTTACCCCAGCCAAGTTATTAGAACGCATCTTAATTGCAACTCTTGCAACATGGAAGGTCTGTTGTAAAAGCGTCTGGTAGGAAGATAGCGCCCCACATGAAGTATTTAACCCTAACTCACCTCCTATCTCCCCTTTGACTTTTATTAACTTTATGTGGTATTGCTTGGATCCACATCACTTGTTGCAAAGTGAATTACCACTGAGCAACAGATGGACGATGTGAAGATTGCCAATCCTTAATAAAAGCTGATATAAAATAGGAGCAATTGCTCCAGCAGACACTTTTATTAATATATAATGTTGAATATCTCTACTAAAGACTAAAATAGCCTCCTTCTCATTCTCACGTTCACTCTTACCCTCATCATTACTAATTGATTACCACTATTCCACTTGGTAATATCTTTTTTAATATTTTAGAGGTTATCATTATATCTTGAGATCTCAGTTAAATTCCCTCAATTTGTGAACTATTGGTACCATGATCAATTTTCTTCACATTAATATAATCTTCCACTCAATCTCAAGGCTCACTTCAACTCATATACTACAATCGCAGGATATATAGCTTATCATCCATTTGTATTAATTTCTTGACATTACTTCCTTCTTGACTGGGCGATAAGCTCCTATTGCTTGTATCCTTGGATGAAATTAGCGTGAATTTGGCTAATAATCCAACCACCCACGGGTTCCTTAATGGTGTAAGAATTGATACCAGGATTATCAATTATCTCAAATGGCCCAGTAAAAGTGATAGAGAGCTTTTTCTTCCTTAAAGAAATAAATGTTGGTCGTGGAACAAAACATGATCTTCTAAAGCAAACTGTGGGAGACCACTACATCTACTTTGGTCAGCCACCTGATAATAATCTTCTTTACTAAGCTGGTAAAATACACTTCCATCTGTAGTTTAATCAGCGTCTCTGTTAAATTCGTCACAACGCTGTGAATCTACGACACTAGAGTCCTCCACACATGAGTGAAACAGAGCGTTAATTCTGGATGTTTACTTTAAAGAAGTTGGTGAGGATTCTTGCTGATGGATGTGTTGTAGCTGAGTTTATATGCAAAGACAGAAGTTAGTAGGAGCTACTCCATTCAAAGGGTAAATATTTAATAAGCTTTTAGAGAATGTTTACCAATGTTCTTTGACCAGTTGAACCATTCCATTAGATTCAGATAGTAGGGTGTATTCTAGACCCGCGGATTTCTATCAATTCATTCAATTGGGAATTGATTGTGACGTGAAGTTAGTTCCATTGTCTGTGAGGATAAACTGCAGGCCATGTCGCTGTGTGACACAATACATGATAAACTTAGGGGTATTGATAGCTCCTAAATCATTGATTCCTCTGGCTTCCACTTATCTTGTCAAATTATTGATAGCTACTATTATGTACTTGGATAAGTTTACACCAGTTGTCATAGGCCCCACCACTTTAAGAGAAACAGTATGCCATTCAAAATGGGGATTAACCAGCTGATAGTTAGTCTTCTTGTAAAAGAAAAGTTTCTCCACTTGGCACTGATGACAGCAACCCACTGTCTCCAGCACGTCATGATGTATGCCCTCCCAATAGTAGCGGAGTTGCAAAATCTTCAACGTTTTCAGCAACCCTCCATGATTTACTGCTTTATGGGCATTCATAATATTTATGGTCTAGAGGAAGGCTTTGGTAAACTCAGCGTCAATTCTCCATTTTTTTATATAATTCCTCATCAAGAAAAAAGATGTCCCATTGCAGCCCATCCGCACTTTGATCACATGTGGTGGTTCATCATGATATTTTCCTACCATCATCTTCTCATACATAATGTCTACCAGATCTGCATAATGGCGACCGTTAGTAACTGTGAGAGACATTCAGCATTCTAAAGTTTTGACCCCAGTGGTGTACTATCTCAAAATCGTATGCTTGGAGTTTAAAGTCATTACGTGAGCCATCCTTCAGGTTCATGGAAATTCTGAAGCTAGAACAAGGATGATGATCTGTTACCACAAAAAAATTTAAGCCAGTAAGGTATACCTGAAACTCATTATATGCATATATCACCGCTAAGCACTCCAACTCAGTCATGGGTAATTCTGTTTATGACAGTTTAGCTATGGCTGCAAAATGAGGCAGGATTCTCTACGCTGTCATCATCTTTCTGGGATAAAACTTCCCCTACAGAGTAAAAATATGTGTCCATTTGCACTATAAATTCCTTTTTAAATTTGGTTATTGCAACACTGGCGCGCTCAACAACGTGGTTTGCAAAAAATAAAAAGCGTTTGGCATCATGGAGTCTAGTCAAAGTTGGCATTCTTCTTAATAACATAAAGGACGATGCCCCAATACAACTGAAGTTAAGTATTAAGCGCTGTTAGTAACTTACCATCCCCAAAAACACTTGCATATTGCGCTTATTGCCTGAATGAGTCATCTTACCTATACCTTCCACCTTCACCGGCTGAGATTTAATTCCTTTTGAGTCTACCATGAAACTAAGGATAACAATTTGTTTCTTGAAAAATGACAATTTTGAGGTTTAAAATTGATATTAGCATCAGCAAGTCAGCATAACGCTTGTTATAAAGTGATCTTGATGTTCTGTGAACGTCCACAATAGTACATTGATATCATCAAGGAGACTAGAAATCAGGACAGTTTCAAGTCATCCAAGATCATATCCATAATATTCTGGAAAGTAGACAGGGAGTTGCATTAACCCTGTGGCATACGTGTAGGGTGGAACAAACACTTTAAGGTGATTATAGCGCATTTCTCAAATTCCACCACTGGCAACTTAATCAGCCAGTACCCCAATATTAATTCCATAGAAAGAGAATTAGTGGGCGCTACTCAGCTGATCTAGAGTTTCATCAATCCGCGGGATAGGATAGTAGTCTTTCTTTATGGCTCTATTAAGCTTCTGGTAGTCAATGAACACCCAGTTTGTGCCATCTTTTTTTCTTAACAATGAGCACCGGCAATGCCCACAGATACTTGGAAGCTCAAACATCCCTTTCTCAATCAATTTGGCAACCTCAACTGAGGCTACTTCCTCTGAAGTCTTGGAGCACCGAATGGGACGTGACTGAATGGGAGGGTGATCTGTGTCTACCCAATGCACCACCCCTCTCACACACCCCAAATTATAGTCATCAGAAGCAAAGAAAACTTAATATTGATCAAATAGGGCCATCACCCTATCTTTCAGGTCCTCCAACAACTCAGCCAGAGCTTCCCTCAGTACCACTGTCATTACACCAAAGTGGGATTTTACCAGTAAGCTAAGGTTCTCCCACAAACCGAAATTGTGAATATGGTAAACCTCATCAAAAGGGGCCAAGTGTAAATAAGCCTTAACTTGGTGCCTTTAGACCATCATAGCCTCCTTCTTCAGGTTTGCTTCAACACCTTTCTTCCCCTGCCTGGGTAATAGTAACCCTGGAGCCACATGAGGTTCATTCCATGATTGCTGGTAGGGCCCCATAATCTCCCCATATAAACCTTTGGGAATATCCATCTTAAGCTCTGTCCCTAGTATGCCTTGATGCCTAGAAGGTATGCATAGCGCACTCTCAACCCTTAGAAGAATACCTTTTTTAATCATAAATATGGTTAATCAGGGCTCTAGCTCTCCGCTTCATCCTATGATATCAAAAAGGAATCACCCTCATTGCTATATTCTAGATTGATATGACTGGAGCGGATTGGGTCTTTGGGACTTCAATTGTGGTAAAGTAAATAGGGATCTGCTGTCCTAAAATACTAATGGCTTCTTACGTCATTATGTCCACAGCCCAAATCGCTGCATAAACGCAGCCCTTATTAGCATGTTGTAGTTATTATTAGGAAGAATCACCGCTGGAGTGGAAGCCCTTACTGAGCCAAATATCTGAGTTAACGCGCTGTATGCTCCTTCTGATACAGTGCTCTGCGCCCCCGTGGTCCCATACACTACTATGTGTTACACATCAGGCTTCAGCAGAAGCTTAGCCATGAGCTTGGTGGAGATCATATTAACCAGTGGATCATTATTTAAAATAGCTCGGAATTTTGTGTTCTGAACAAATATCACAGTAGGTACACTCCAAATAAGAAGAACCATTAGTGTTTCATTATGTGGACATCCAAGGGTTTTTTGTTATCAAATTAAAAGTGACGATACCCACACCAACATGGGGATCCTCCTGGGCGATCTTTTCTACTGGAATGGCTACATAACCCCCCAATCTGGAGGTGACGTCTGTTGAGGGTCATACTTCACTGGTGCCATTTTGTTCAAGGATACCAAGCATACGGCTTTGCTCATCTTGGCGGAACTTAAAGTTTACTGGGTATGGTTGCTCCCTTGGGTTGGTCTGAGATTTCATGGAACATTTGTTGATATTAAGTCATTGGGACTGGTTTTGGGATCAACACAACGTGACTCATGGGAATCTTGAAGGACATTTAAAAGTGAGCTAGCAAAGTCAGGGCGTTTCCTTTTACTCCACTTAAGCTTTTCCTTGTTCATTCAACACAGATGGCACGACATGAACATGCTGGTTGCCTGGGCATTCAGCCGCATAGTGGCCTTTTTGACCACACAAGAAACATGCATTTATAAATGGTTCTTGTCTATGGTTTGCGCCTGATGATCTGGTCAAAAGTTAAATGTAGAATTGAAATCAGGCCAGGGATGGGCCAGTTGTGCATATAGAAGGCAGAAAGGATCCTCCATCATACTAGGTGGCTTAGTATTGCCCAACGGATTATAACTGGTTTGCTGCAGTCCATTTACTGATGTGAATGGGGTGGCAATAACAGGGGTTTTCTGATCCACATTGGGAGCACTGAACTTGGCGGAGAGATGGCATAAAGTGTTAACGATTTGTAGAAGTTCTATGTTATTATGTAGTATGTGAGTCATAGCACTATGCAGTTCATAGTATGGCTTGACCACCGCCGTCATGAAAATGACAGCATACTCTATTGTTAAGATATTTGCTTCCACTAACACATGAGCTTCATCCATGAACTGTTCCACGAACTCCACCAGGGATTCGTTCTTCTGAAGCTTTATTGTCAGGAATTTGGCTTTGCTCTACGTCATCTTCGCCTTTCCCCCAATAAGACGGAGCACATCCTCCTTCACCTCATGATACGTTACATAACTACCAAAAGAAACATGTGACCTGTTCAGCGCCCTCAACGTCCAGAGTGAGCAAAAGTTTCACCTTCCGCGGATCCAATTCCCTTCCACAGCTCCTTCAAACCGTTTAAAATATCTGTGCATGTTACCATCACAACTAAAAGGCGGCAACTTCTGAATCCAAACAAATTCACCCTACTCCATTCTTTGGGATATGTAATAGATGGTAAAGGTTTAGATCGGTCAAGGGGAACATCCCCTTGAGGGTTAGAATAGGGCCACATGTAAACAGATGCGAATCTTCTGTGGTGGCTAAGATGAGATTAATTTTACTGGGAATGACTGCTGCGACCTCCAGGGGTAATTGATAGCCAATCCGTAGCATTATTCTCCAG
Source organism: Massospora cicadina (assembly GCA_022478985.1). Taxonomy (NCBI): domain Eukaryota; kingdom Fungi; phylum Entomophthoromycota; class Entomophthoromycetes; order Entomophthorales; family Entomophthoraceae; genus Massospora; species Massospora cicadina. The sequence goes on from JAKSZP010018389.1 coordinate 252,363, forward strand.
GCTCACCGCAGACTGAGCCCTTACTACCTTTACCCTTATATTTAACAGAGTGTTCATTATTATTTGCTCCAATTTAGCAAAATAGTGCTGAAACCACCCATCTCTCACCCCCTGCCTAAGCTCTTTAAATTACCTTTGCAATTCACAGCGGAATTCTCATTTGGTGTCCAGCTTACGCTTCATTTCTTGAAGCCGTGAGAGGACATCCTACATTGTTCCCTGCATTCTCACGTTCTGACATCTGGTGTCACACGTATGTAAATTCACCTCGTCTACTTGATTGACTAGAGTGGCTTGTTCCCGCAGCAACTCCAAATTGGACCATCAAAGGTTTTTAAGTGCACTCAATTTTAGCATACCCCACTGTCTCAATACATGGAAGGGTGATAGCTTGACCCTGAGCTGGCTGACTGGTGCTCTCAACTGATTAATCTGACCTAGCAGCTGGCTGTATTTAGAGGACGCCAAATAAGAACTAGTTTAATGATCAGCTATCTGCTGGTTACTCCACTATACATAAAGTTTTCTAAATTTGATTGCCATGGATTCATCTTGATCAGCCATCTGCCACACTAACAGGGCAACCCAATATTGAGTCTGAACCGCCGCTATTCAATATTATCTGCCCATTCCACCATTAACACCATAAAGCGTAGTGTTACTACCCTGCAGCATGACATCCAAGAGTTAATCAGCCATAAGCCCACGCCAGTATAATCATTCTCCTATTACTCAGGGTAACTCATGATTAAAACATGGAGCTAGCTTGTCAAAGCGATGTCAGAAGTCCCTGACACAACTGTCTACATGCACTATTGCCCCCTAGATTTCCGAGGAAGAGCATTCAGGCGGTCAAATAAGATGTAAGTTTCACTCTGTTGCGCTTAGAAAAAACGCATTAAATAACTGTTTTTAATGTTATGTCAGGCCAACACATTTAGTAGTTGGAAGATCGTTGGCTGAACTTATGCAACCAGGTATTAATTAGCCCCATGGGATATGAGTTGTTGAGACAATGCCGTTGTGGTAATGTCAAGGTAAAACATATATAGATTGTAATGAGATGCTTAGTCCCGTAGGTTATCAACAGATTCAGATCATGTTCCCCCACATCTTCTTCATAGAGGCGATACCCCCACAATAGCCATTCCATGATACCCTACAGTTGGATAGGGGTCACATTAGTGGACATGTCCTGTTGGGCTGACTCCAACATGTGACAAGCAGTTAACTGCAATTCCATCCTCATTTCCTCATCCCTTGGTTCCATCATCATGGAAAAATGCCAGTTCATCATTAAATGACTCAATTTGTTTCCTAAAGTATTGGTAATAAACCCTGATTAAATTTTGCATAGGAGTGAGAGCTCGACACGATGCCATAGTGCCATTGTACTACAGTTGACCAGTGGCCCCTGTAGTGAGCACTACTGTTAACTTTAGGCAAGATTGATTAGAACCGCACCACTTGTTGCACAGGGGACTACCACTGAGCAACAGACGGACGATGTTAAGATCTCCAATAATTAATAAAGAATATAAAAAAGGAGCTATTACCCCAGCTAACACTTTTATTATATATAAAAAACGCAGACTATCTCTGCTAACAACAAAAAGCTTCATCCTTCTCATTCTCCCATTTAGCTCTTATCCTTGATATTCCTTATCGATTTCCACCATTCTTCTTGGTAATTTTTTATTTTTTACATTTAGGGGTTTTTATTCTATATCAATGTCTTGGCATTATTCCCTCAATGTTCCAAACTATTGGTACCATGGTCGATTTGCTTCACATTAATATAATCTTCCACTCAATCTCAAGGCTCACCTAAACTCATAAACTACAATCTGCTTGATATATAGCTTATCATCCTGTCATATTAATTTCTCGACAACTTAATTAGACAACCCCTTGGATGATGAATCTGAAGGGGGTTATGAAGATGTAAAGCACTATGTCCTTTGAGCCCAGCTGAAGTAGAAATACCAGACTGGCTAAACCCTGAAGGCGTAGATAAGGCTGTGATACCCTTTGACACCTATCTAAGCTAAGCTCTGAGGTGCTCCAAGGTAATTGACACTGCTAGCAATGGTGATCAGCTCATTGCATTGATGATCCGATCTATATCACATGTTCATATTCTTCAATTCTTTAGAGATAAAACCTTGAAATCGCTAAGAAATTGGCTCTAGTTTCAGTCTAAAGGAGGTTTTAGCTCAATCCTTGAGCTTTGGTGGGACGGTTCCAAAGGTGGAGGTAGTTAATAACATGATGCAGGTTATGGACACCATGGATACTGTCTCTCCAACTAATTTAATTCATCTAAACTCCTCAGGAAGATCAAATTCACCTTACCTGGACTACTCCTAATAGTATGGGACGGTGAGTCCTGCTAGCACTAGTGCTATTGGGGCTAAACCTCCTTACCCCTTCAATTTGGAAATCTTATATTGTCATCCTCTGATGTGGCTTTAAAGCAACGATTATGGCATGCTTATTGGCACCCAGTTTCTCATCAAGTACAAAGGAACTATCAACTTGAATAAGGCTTACCTTCCCTTCTCATCTATGAGGTGCCTTTGGTTCTAGCCAATATAGCTCCTCAAAAAGTAGTACACATTTCTGGTAAAATACACTTCCTCTGCACTTTCATTGCATTACATTACATCCAGGTGCCATACAAAACTACTACCAGAGTCTATGGATGCCGCAGAAGGCATTCCTCTTTACGCCTCGTAGGAGATGGTAATTAGGTCTTGTGAGCAAAGGTTGGTTGACACTTAGTATATTTTAAAAGAGTCCCCATAACTATTTATTCAACCTAACAATTATTGACGGAGTAAGACATCAAGATCCCTGTGTACTACCTTGAATACTAGATCCTGCCTACCAGCGATCTATATAAAATTTTATCAGAAATTTCGCAAAGAGTACATGATCATGAAAAACACCAGGAGATAGAAAACAATTTCTCATTCCCCTGTTAATATTGCGAACATTCACATCATCAGGTCTATGTTAGAGATTGACCTACCTACTGACAAAAAGTTGTGTGCTTTTCCAGATGTTTATATCCAAATGAACTAACATTAGACGAGCTTGAATAAGAGCACTCCTTATCAAATGCCTTTAGTGATAACTTCTCAAGCCTGATCATGATTATGTGCCCATGAAGGAAAGGTACTATAGCATTGATGTTGGTGATGCCAGACCCATTAGATCTACACACTACTCAAGTCAAAAGTTAAAGAAACAAATGAGGAAGGAGCTAAAACAATTAAAATACGCTGGGTTATTTATGCCTTCCCAAAGCCTTTGGCGTCTTTCTTGATACTCATTTGAAAGAAAACGGTGATCAATGGGTAGTTATGTACTATTGTAAACTAGTTAACCTAGCCAAGAAATCAGATATTTCATCCCTTGCATTGATAATGCTTTTGGACAACTCACTTGATCCAACTTCTTCTCCGTTATGGCTTTGGCTAGCGGATACTGGCAGATGGACCTCTCCCATCATTATCAAAAGAAACGTGTGCTCTTTTATGCAATGAAGGCATATTACAGACTACCCAGTTACCCCAAGGGTTGTGCAACGCACCCGATTCATTCCAACGTTTAATGTATCATATCCTACGGATTCTCAAGCTTAGTTGCGTGATATTCTATCTTGATGGTATAAAGGTTTTTAAAACTTTAAATGAGCATCTTACTCATTTAAAAGAAGTTTTCCAATGCCTGCGCACATTTAATACATAGCTCAAGTCTTCATAGTGTACTTTTTCTGGAAGAGGCTTGATTACCTTGAACATTCCATCTCACCAGAGGGAATTCAACCCCTACAAGACAAAGTGAAAGCTATATCTAAAATGCCTCAGCCCCAAAACCTGCGAGATACTCATGGCTTTCTCTGTATGATGGGATATTTACCATCAGTTCATTCCCAATTTGGCTCATCTCAGTGAGTCCCTCATTAGGCTATTGGCAAAAACACTCCTTTATCTTGGGGTGTGAAACAGAAAGCTGCGTTTGAAATGTTTTAAAATTGCTCCAACAACGCCACATCCCTCATTACCCTAACTATAGTAAACCTTTTCTTCTGTTTACTGATGCCACTGACTATGCCGTCAGAGTTATCCTGGCCCAATTGGATGAAATTGGCGTGGATAAGCCCGTGTCATAATCTAGCAAATTGCTTTCCAAGGCTGAACGCAACTACAGAGTCACTGATAAGTAGGGTTAGCTGTCTTACTAGCCATGAATTACTGCCGCCCTTCCTTTATGGAATCACCTTCACTATTGTTATTCAACACGTCTCTCTGAAATGATTAAAAATATGAAGGATAATAATGTGCGACTGGCTGGTTGGGCTTCTACGCTCCAACACTATGCTATAAAGATTGAACACTGGGCTGGAACCTGCATAGAATATTGATGGGTTGACCAGCTTACCTGTTTTGCGTCTAGATTTTAGTGAAGCTTAGCGGTTGCATGACCTTCTTATGGCCCCTGACGCTTGGACGATGAAGATGAACCAGTTAAGAAAATGTTAGCCAGAACTCCCGCAATACTAAGCTGGAGAGCGGAAAAATATATAAAAAGGTAGGGCCATCTGGCTGCCAAATCTTCGACCCTCTAAACGAGTACCTGCCATCATGTAGGCCCACTTTATCCTTAAGCACGGAGGCGTGAGGAAAACGTATGAATGGATCAAAGACTGGTACTTTAGTAGGGCTTTATTAAATCTATCTTTGGAGACCTGATGCATGTTTAACATTTTAAATCAATCCTAACTCATAACCAAATACCAGTATTAATCTACTCAACATCAGCTACTTTTTCAATGATCAGTTTAGACGTGGTAGGTCCTCTACCCCAGACTACCATTTGGAATCGTTGCATACTGGTAGGTATTGGCTACTTCAAAAATGGATATAAGCACTGATCTTACTGCCAAACTGCCAAATCCACCGCCATTTTCTCCATCAGTCAATCTTCATCTCCATGGTATCCCTCAAGTTTTTCTCTGCAACAATGTTAAGAATTTCACCTTCAGATTGGTCAAGGTCCTGGCTATCTCCTTGGTGATCCAACAACTCTTCTTGCACCCTATAATCCTTCTAAAATGGTATAACAGAACGCGCCAATAGAACCTTAGTAGCCATTATATGTAAATTACACCGCTTCATACCCTCTACACTGGGACCAGTTCTTTTCCAGTGCACTGATGACATATCAGATAAAGTATTACTGGGTCCTTAAGATGTTTCCCCTCCGCGTTCTATATGGTAAAAAACCTTGTGTGCCTGCGCTTTTAGCTAAAGATTTCTTTACTGCAAGTACTGATGTTCCTGAAAAGGCCATGAAGAGGTTGTCCTAGTTTATTATTCAACTACAATCTGATGCTATGACTAACTTAGCGAGACTGCCACCAAAGAGGGTCAAGATGCAAATGAGCTCAGACCTCTTTACCCTCGTTAAAGTCTCTGATTTAGGGTTGTATTACCACAACCAAATAACCCCGAGAATAAAAAAGCTTGAGTCCATCTGGAAAGGACCCTTCGTTATCACCTACAAGAGAGGCGATAATATTCCATCAAGTCTCTTGCTTATATGGTAACTATCACCCTATTACACAGACAGTTCCTACGCCCTATTTGCCCAACAATATTATTGAAGGGGGTAATGTCAAACAATTAAAAATAGGCTAGGCAGTAATAAGGTCTCAATGTCAACTCCTCCGAATTTGAATATAAAATCAGGATATATTTCATGGTATAATCTATTAGTCAAAGTAATGGTTCTACTTCCTCTTTTATAGACCTTAAGGGGGTCCATGGCGTAGATATTTTGTCTTTAATGGCCACTTAGAGACTTTAATGTTCACTCAACCTTCCTATGTTTAAGATAAAAGATTGGCGGAATTATATTTAAATTTTAAATTTATTGCGGGGAAGGCCGACCATGGGAAGGACACTTCCAAATATGACTCAGACGAGACAAAACTTAGTACCAGGGGAGGCACCCCAGAGAAGCGATGCTATCTCTTGTTGCCAGCGGGAACGCCACTTATGGGGAGGGGAGAGGGAACGTGTGTAGGGGTCGTAGCCACTATTGAGCAAGTGTGGAGGAAGGGGTCTGATTTGATGAACCAGACTGGGAACCAGGAGGAGACCAGCTGTCGGCGACGCGGTGGGAGATAGCCAAACATCCACACTTGAAAGTGATCCACCAAATGAGACCGGAATCTGTGGACAGCTTCAGGGAGGGTGGGGATGGAGCCAGCGATGGCATCCAAGACAATCGTGTGGATAGTCCACATGGCGATTGCAACCACCAGAGCACGGAGGGAGGGTGGGAGGGGAGGCCATTGATGAAGCAAACATATCTCTTGACAGACTGAAGGGATGCGTTTGATCCTGGCTCAGCAGACGTTGGACTTCGCGCCATATCACTTTAGAGGTGGGGCACTTCTCCAGGCGGTGGAACAGCGTTCCATACTGGCCACACACGACACAGGATGAGTGTAAAGTGTTAGAGCGCTCAGCTGTATGATACACCCGCTCAAGCAGCGCCACACATGGGAGCGGACTTGAGGCTGCAACAGAGGATGGTGTGCGTATTTCCAGATAGTCTTTTGGGTCTCAGTGGAATAAGGGATGTCATGTCCAGGTAGTCCACCCTGGATAGGACTTGGGGTCGAATGGGGATCACGCCATCATGGATGGGTAGCCCCTGTACCTCTTGTAGAACTGAGGAGAGGGGAGGCCTCTTCAGGTTGTATGTCCACTAATACGAATTCTCCACTCTGCGCTTCGCATGGAGAGTAGGATTCGTTTGTAGTGGGTTTTAGTCCCGTGAGGACCTGTGGCCGATGTGTGTGATGCGAGGTATTTCATCAGGGAGTGGGGGTTTGATGGATTGTTGAAGCCCAAGGCTCAGGAGAAGTTGGAGTGGGCCACGCGGGACCAGTGTTGGGATGGGAGTGTAGGAGCAGTGACAGCCGCGATCCAGGTGCCCAGGATCTTGGCGGCATGGGCTTTGAAGTCAAGCAGGCCCATGCCACCATGATGATGAGGGCCAAACATGACCTCTAGCCGTACTGGTGGAGGGCGGCCTAACCAAAGCCATCCTTGCAGCAAAGCATACAGGGTTTTGAAGAAGCTTGGGGAGAAGGGAATGGCGTGAGCTCCGAACCAGACTTTGGATAGGAGCATAGAGTTGGCAAGAACAACCCTGCCAGTGAGGGTAGTAGGGTGGTCTCTGAGAGAGGCAATTCGCTTCGTCACGTTGTCCAGTATACGGCACTCAATTACTGCTGATGCGTATCTGCCTGCCTCCATCCACACACCCAGATGGCGTACCGGTCCTATGGTAGGACGTGGCGCAAAGGGGAGCACCAGTGTAGCGGTGTGTGTTGAGTTAGTAAGGCGTGGACGTGGGCGAAAAGATGGGCTGGGTTGAGAACTACTTGCTGGGGCCCAGCAGTTCTGAAACTGACTAAGGAGGATGATTTCGGTTTTAGAGGCGTTCAGTGCCGCGTTGCTTACCCGGGAATATTCCTGGATGAGGGCTTCAAGCGCGCATGTATCTTTGCTATTAGACACCCCCACCACGCAATCATCTGCAAATGCCATCATCTTGACTGGGGTTTGGCCTGGCACATGGACCCCAGTGAGGTGGACATTCACATTTTGCAGTAGTGGATCAAGGCTGAAGCTGTATAAGAGTGGGCTGAGGGGGTCCCCTTGTCGCAGGCCCCTTTGAGGGTGGACTACTTCCATTAAGAAGCCTGAACCGCGCACTGCCATTGTTGCAGATTCCATGAGCAGCATCACCCAGTTAATGAAGCAAGGGGGTAGGCGGAATTGATGGAGGCAGGCCCTAAGGTATTCCCAGTTTACTCTATCATAGGCCTTTTGTTGGTCCAAGAATACAAGTGCCCCAGAGGCTGTGGACTGACACACATTAGCCACAGAGTGCACGTTATCCCAAATTGACCTTCTGGGGATGAAACCGAATTGTTCTGGGGAGATGGTGGCAGATGCTACAGTCCCTAAACAGTTAGCCATAATTTTGGTTAAAATTTTGGTGTCTGTGTTTGTTAGAGAAATGGGGCGCCAGTTGGCTGAGTCTAGCCTATCCCCTTTCTTGAAGAGTGTGACAGTAAAGGCCTCATGTCCTCCTGGTAGGAGGCGCATTTCCAACAGGCTTTGGTTGAGTGAGGCTAGCAGCAATGGGGATATATATTTTAAATATTTTTTGTAGAACTCATATGGAATGCCATCTGGGCCTGGGCATTTTTGGTTTGGTGCACCACGAATGGTAGTCCATAATTCATTCGGAGTAATTAAATTCATTATTTCTGGGTATCGGAAAATGGTGCAGATATGAGCTCAGTCAAGAAATTCCGCCATTTCGGCTGGCTGATTTGGTTCAGCTCAGTATAACTTGGAGTAATATCTTTACATTTCGATTGCCACTTTGGCCGGTGTGTCCACAATAGAATTATCCGATCTTCACACCTGTGTGCAGGCCACGCTCTGGCTTGGTGCAAAAATTTTTTTGAAGAAGTACGTGGTGCACTTGTCACCTTTAGTGATGCGTGGCCCTGTATTAGATACAAACCTGATGTTTGTGTTGTCTTTCGAGTGCGTTGAGGTGGGCTGCTGCCTCCGCCCACTTCTGGCCCCATGCAGGGTTATATCCTGTGGCTGGAATGTTGGACTCCAAGTGGGCCAATTCTGCCAGCGTGCGCGATATAACCGCCAATGTTGCTCGTGAGCGTCTGGAGGAAAGATGGCAATAGTGGCGGATGGTGTCTTCTTTGAAAGTTGCCCATGTGGAAATGGGGTCCGCGCAAAATGGTGCAACAAATGATTTCGCCATAGTTGCATCTTCCACCCACGTGGAAAATCCTAGCGATGCAAGCTCAGGGGGGCGGATTTTGCACCAATGTGGGGCCTTTACAACTGTGATGGGTAAGTGGTATGTTATTGAGACCAGTCTGTGGTCAGAGAATTCCATTTTCGTTGTTTTGAAGTGGGAGATGTGGGGTTGGAATTTTGCCGGTGCTAGAATAAGGTCGATTTGGGTCATGGACCTATATTGGCCATTGTGAATGTGGGGACGATCATGTTTTTGAGCAGTGGGGCATGTCGTGGCAGCGCATCCACTAACTCAAGGGTGGCTTTTAGAACGCGTAGTTCTACGTGACCCTGTGGGGCGTGGGGTGAGGGCGGCCACCAGTCCGTTGGTGAGGTTAGCCAACAGTTCATGTCGCCAACTAGGAAAGAATTGGGGGGTAGCGGGAGGGATTTGACTGATGAGAAAAATTCCCGACGCTCATGTGCACCATTTGGGGTGTAAATGTTGACGATTGTGTGTGCAACATTGGCCCATGAGAAGGTGACAACAAGCACTCGGCCATTTAGGAATGTTTCTGAAGATGTAAATTTGAAAAAATTGTTTTTCCAAATTAGCACCCCACAGTGCTTTGACCAAAAGGATAGGGATGGTAGGAGCATTGTTTATCAAGCTTCCTCAGAGCCTCGTGGACAGTGGGACTCTTGGATGGCCAGGATATCCACGGGTAAATTGTTTTATAAAAAACTCAGTTTCCTAGCCCAGGACGGGGAGGCCTTGAGTCCAGCGATATTCAGCATCCCTAGAGTGGAGGTTCCCCCATCGCACCTGAGGTGTGAGGGGGTGGGCCCCCAGGCCCACCAGCCTCTTCCAGGTCCCCACGGGCTTTCACGGCAGTGCAGGTATTAGCAGCAACGCTATTGGGGTTTTTGTTAATTTTTGTGGAAAGAGTCACGTTGGCTTTGGCCTTTGCTTTTTGTTTTCCCGATGTCGGACGAATTTTTGTGGTGCAGATAAGTTCAGTGCACCGTCAAGTGGGGCAAAAAAAAGTTTTTTGGTTGGGATAGGTCCCAAGTCAGTTTTGACCGGGGCTTGGGTGCAGCGATTGGGTGAGATCAAATCTCCCATCAGATCCTCGGATTGAGTGGTCCATTCAGTATGGGCTTCCAATCTGATTGGGTGATGGATTCCTGAGTTGCTTCCGCCGCAAAGGTCTCCATGTCCTCCTGGCGTTGTGAGTGTGGGATGGTGGTGGTGGCCTTGGCCACTTCCTTGGCCGCGGCCCTATGGGCCTGCTTGGCCTTATTCCGCTCCTGCAGGGAGATGGGCTTTACCAATAGGTAGCAGCCTTGTGCTCCCCACAGGAAAGCCTCCTTGGTGCTTGCGGTTGGTTCATAGTGCGCCTCTCCGCTGGCCATGGCCGCCGAGGGGTGCTTTTGGAATGTGACGCCCTCTTTGATGGGGCATGCATGCGCCTTATGGCTGAACACGTCACAGTGGGTGCAAATGGGGGGCGCGCTGTCCACGGTTACCTAGAATAGGTGAGTGGTATGCCCTGTGATATCAATAAAGGTTGAGTGCGGGATCTAGGTTAGGTTCTTCACGATCTCCTCAGTTGGGGTTAGAACTGCGATGGCTTTGCCGGTGCACAGGTGTGGCATCAGCGTGAAACGTTGCATTTCAATAGATTGTATTTCACTGTATATGGTGAGACCATCTTTCAGGTGTTGCTCCAAAATGTCACATTTTACCGTAGTAGGCAAAAAGTCAAACGTGAGGAAAATTTGGTTTGATTTTGTCCATCTGGTGCATTTAGTTTCGAAGACCCGTTGCCCTTCAAGGAGGTCAACCACTATGCGCACCGCTCCAGCCTCATCTGCTGCTATTTTTCTTTCGAAACCTAGGTCCAGCCAACCGCACAACATGGAGTGAGGTGCAACGTACACCACAGTCGGGAAAATTTTGTGTACATCTTCACAAAGTTTTTCCCATAGGGCCATTTTTTGGATGTCCAGATACACATGGACTCTGAATTCCACCGACGAAAGTGGCTGGGAATGTGGCGTGTTGATGTACTGGTTGCATCATGCTTGCCACGTGAGTATCTCCGGGGAAATTGTGACCGCCAGTTTTTTTTAGTTTTTTTTTCTATTCCGCCAGATTCTCTGGGGCGTTTTTGAATGTTAGAGGCCGCGGGCCTTCCACCTGCTCCTCTTGCCTTACTTGCCCAACTGCTCCCAGACATGGGCGCAGACTAATCCCCTCTATGAGATTATCAAACTAGATTTAGTCTTGAATTGAATAGGTTGCAAAGTGTTTGCAATGAGAAAAAAAAATTGGCGGAATTATATTTAAATTTTAAATTTTAAATTTATTGCAGGGAAGGCCGACCATGGGATGGACACTTCCAAATATGACTCAGACGAGACAAAACTTAGTACCAGGGGAGGCACCCCAGAGAAGCGATGCTATCTCTTTTTGCCAGCGGGAACGCCACTTATGGGAAGGGGAGGGAACGTGTGTAGGGGGCGTAGCCACTATTGAGCACGTGTGGAGGAAGGGGTCTGATTTGATGAACCAGACTGGGAACCAGGAGGAGACCAGCTGTTGGCGACGTGGTGGGAGATATCCAAACATCCACACTTGAAAGTGATCCACCAAATGAGACCGGAATCTGTGGACAGCTTCAGGGAGGGTGGGGATGGATCCGGCGATGGCATCCAAGACAATCGTGTGGATAGTCCACATGGCGATTGCAACCACCAGAGCACGAAGGGAGGGTGGGAGGGGGAGGCCATTGATGAAGCAAACATATCTCTTGACAGACTGAAGGTATGTGTTTGATCCTGGCCTAGCAGACGTTGGACTTCGCGCCATATTACTTTAGAGGTAGGGCACTTCTCCAGGCGGTGGAACAGCGTTCCATACTGGCCACACACGACACAGGATGAGTGTAAAGTGTTAGAGCGCTCAGCTGTATGATACACCCGCTCAAGCAACGCCACACATGGGAGCGGACTTGAGGCTGCAACAGAGGATGGTGTGCGTATTTCCAGATAGTCTTTTGGGTCTCAGTGGAATAAGGGATGTCATGTCCAGGTAGTCCACCCTGGATAGGACTTGGAGTCGAATGGGGATCACGCCATCTTGGATGGGTAGCCCCTGTACCTCTTGTGTGAACTGAGGAGAGGGGAGGCCTCTTCAGGTTGTATGTCCACTAATACGAATTCTCCACTCTGCGCTTCGCATGGAGAGTAGGATTCGTTTGTAGTGGGTTTTGGTCCCGTGAGGACTTGTGGCTGATGTGTGTGATGCGAGGTATTTCATCAGGGAGTGGGGGTTTGATGGATTGTTGAGGCCCAAGGCTCGGGAGAAGTTGGAGCGGGCCGCGCGGGACCAGTGTTGGGATGGGAGTGTAGGAGCAGTGACGGCCGCAATCCAGGTGCCCAGGATCTTGGCGGCATGGGCTTTGAAGTCAAGTAGGCCCATGCCACCATGATGATGAGGGCCAAACATAACCTCTAGCCATACTGGTGGAGGGCGGCCTGACTAAAGCCAACCTTGTAGCAAAGCATACAGGGATTTGAAGAAGCTTGGGGAGAAGGGGATGGCGTGGGCTCCGAACCAGACTTTGGATAGGAGCATAGAGTTGGCAAGAACAACCCTGCCAGTGAGGGTAGTAGGGTGGGCTCTGAGAGAGGCGATTCTCTTCGTCACGTTGTCCAGTATATGGCACTCCATTACTGCTGACGCGTATCCTCCTGCCTCCAACCACACGCCCAGTTGGCGTACCGGTCCTATGGTAGGTCGTGGCACAAAGGGGAGCACCAGTGGAGCGGTGTGTTTTGAGTTAGTAAGGCGTGGACTTGGGCGAGCAGATAGCTGGGTTGCTACTTGCTGGGGCCCAGCAGTTCTGAAACTGACCAAGGAGGATGATTTCGGTTTTGGAGGCGTTCAGTGCTGCGTTGCTTACCTGGGAATATTCCTGGATGAGGGCTTCAAGCGCGCGTGCATCTTTGTTATTAGACACCCCCACCACGCAGTCATCTGCAAATGCCATCATCTTGACTGGGGTTTGGCCTGGCACATGGACCCCAGTGAGTTGGGCATTCACATTTCGCAGTAGTGGATCAAGGCTGAAGTTGTATAATAGTGGGCTCAGGGGGTCCCCTTGTCGCAGGCCCCTTTGAGGGTGGACTACTTCCATTAGGAAATTTGGGCCGCACACTGCCATTGTTGCAGAATCCATGAGCAGCATCACCCAGTTAATGAAGCGGGGAGGTAGGCGGAACTGTTGGAGGCAGGCCCTAAGGTATTCCCAGTTTACTCTATCATAGGCCTTTTGTTGGTCCAAGAATACAAGTGCCCCAGAGGCTGTGGACTGACACACATTAGCCACAGAGTGCACGTTATCCCAAATTGACCTTCTGGGGATGAAACCAAATTGTTCTGGGGAGATGGTGGCAGATGCTACAGTCCCTAAACAGTTAGCCATAATTTTGGTTAAAATTTTGGTGTCTGTGTTTGTTAGAGAAATGGGGCGCCAGTTGGCTGAGTCTAGCCTATCCCCTTTCTTGAAGAGTGTGACAGTAAAGGCCTCATGTCCTCCTGGTAGGAGGCGCGTTTCCAACAGGCTTTGGTTGAGTGAGGCTAGCAGCAATGGGGATATATATTTTAAATATTTTTTGTAGAACTCATATGGAATGCCATCTGGGCCTGGGCATTTTTGGTTTGGTGCACCACGAATGGTAGTCCATAATTCATTCGGAGTAATTAAATTCATTATTTCTGGGTATCGGAAAATGGTGCGGATATGAGCTCTGTCGAGAAATTCCGCCATTTTGGCTGGCTGATTTGGTTCAGCTCAGTATAACTTGGAGTAATATCTTTACATTTCGATTGCCACTTTGGCCGGTGTGTCCACAATAGAATTATCCGATCTTCACACCTGTGTGCAGGCCACGCTCTGGCTTGGTGCAAAAATTTTTTTGAAGAAGTACGTGGTGCACTTGTCACCTTTAGTGATGCATGTGGCCCTGTATTGGACACAAACCCAATGTTTGTGTTGCCTTTCAAGTGCGTTGAGGTGGGCTGCTGCCTCCGCCCACTTCTGGCCCCATGCAGGGCTATATCCTGAGGCTGGAAGGTTGGACTCCAAGTGGGCCAATTCCGCCAGCGCACATGATATAACTGCCATTGTGGCTTGTGAGCGTCTGGATGAGAGATGGCAATAGTGGCGGATGGTGTCTTCTTTGAAAGTTGCCCATGTAGAAATGGGGCCCGCGCAAAACGGTGCAACAAACAATTTTGCCAAAGTTGCCTCTTCCACCCACGTGGAAAATCCTGGCGACGCAAGCTCTGGGGGTGGATTTTGCACCATTGTGGGGCCTTTGCAACTGTGACGGGTAAGTGGTATGTTATTAAGACCAGTCAGTGGTCGGAGAATTCCATTTTTGTTGTTTTAAAGTGGGAGATGTGGGGTTGGAATTTCGCCGGTGCTAGAATAAGGTCAATGTGGGTCATGGACCTTAATTGGCCGTTGTGGACGTGGGGACGCGTCATGTTTTCGAGCAGTGGGGCATGTCACAGCAGCGCATCCATTAACCCAAGGGTGGCTTTTAGAACGCGTAGTTCTACATGACCCTGTGGGGCGTGGGGTGAGGGCGGCCACCAGTCCGTTGGTGAGGTTAGCCAACAGTTCATGTCGCCAATTAGGAAAGAATTGGTGGGTAGCGGGAGGGATTTGACTGATGAGAAAAATTCCCAACGCTCTTGTGCACCGTTTGGGGCGTAAATATTGATGATTGTGTGTGCAACATCAGCCCATGAGAAGGTGACAATGAGCATTTGGTCATTTAGGAATGTTTCTGAAGATGTAAATTTGAAAAAATTGTTTTTCCAAATTAGCACCCCACAGTGCTTTGACCAAAAGGATAGGGATGGTAGGAGCATTGTTTTCCAAGCTTCCTCGGAACCTCGTGGACAGTGGGTTTCCTGGATGGCCAGGATATCCATGGGTAAATTATTTTGTAAAAAACTCAGTTTCCTAGCCCGGGATGGGGAGGCCTTGAGTCCAGCGATATTCAGCATCCCTAGAGTGAAGGTTTCCCCCTCGCACCTTAGGTGCAAGGGGGTGGGCCCCCTGGCCCACCAGCCTCTTCCAGGTCCCCATGGGCTTTCACAGCAGCGCGGGTATTAGCAGCAACGCTATTGGGGTTTTTGTTAATTTTTGCGGAAAGAGTCACATTGGCTTTGGCCTTCGCTTTTTGTTTTCCTGACATAGGACGAATTTTTTACGGTGCAGATAAGTTCGGTGCACCGTTGAGTGGGGCAAAAAAATTTTTTTTTTGGTTGGGATAGTTCCCAAGTCAGTTTTGACCGGGGCTTGGGTGCAGCAATTGGGTGAGATCGAATCTCCATCAGATCCTCAGATTGAATGGCCCATTTGGCATGGGCCTCCCAATCTGATTGGGTGATGAATTCCTGAGTTGCTTCCACTGTGAAGGTCTCCATGTCCTCCTGGCATTGTGAGTGTGGGATGGCGGTGGTGGCCTTGGCCGCTTCCTTGGCCGCGGCCCTATGGGCCTGCTTGGCCTTCTTCCACTCCTGCGGGGAGATGGGCTTTACCAATAGGTAGCAGCCTTGTGCTCCCCACAGGAAAGCCTCTTTGGTGCTTGCAGTTGGTTCATAGTGCGCCTCTCCGCTGGCCATGGCCGCCGAGGGGTGCTCTTGGAATGTAACGCCCTCTTTGATGGGGCACGCATGTGCCTTATGGCCAAACGCATCACAGTGGGTGCAAATGGGGGGCGCGCTGTCCACGGTTACCCGGAATGGGTGGGTGGTGTGCCCTGCGATGTCAATAAAGGTGGAGTGCAGGATCTGGGTTAGGTCCTTCGCAATCTCCTCAGTTGGGGTCAGAACTGAGATGGCTTTGCTGGTGCACAGGTGTGGCATCAGCGTGAAACGGTGCATTTTGAAAGATTGTATTTTGCCATATATGGTGAGACCATCTTTCAGGTGTTGCTCCAAAATGTCACGTTTTACTGTAGTAGGCAAAAAGTCAAACGTGAGGAAAATTTGGTTTGATTTTGTCCATCTGGTGCATTTAGTTTTGACGACCCGTTGCCCTTTGGGGAGGTCGACCACTACGCGCACCGCTGCAGCCTCATCTGCTGCTATTTTGCTTTCAAAACCTAGGTCCAGCCAACCGCATGACATGGAGTGAGGTGCAACGTACACCGCGGTCGGGAAAATTTTGTGTACATCTTCACAAAATTTTTCCCATAGGGCCGTTTTTTGGATGTCCAGATACACACAGACTCCAAATTCCACTGACAAAAGTGGCTGGGAATGTGGCATGTTGATGTACTGGTTGCATCATGCTTGCCACGCGAGTATCTCTGGGGAAATTGTGACCGCCAGCTTTTAGATTTTTTTCTATTTTGCCAGATTCTCCGGGGCGTTTTTGAATGTTAGAGGCCGCGGGCCATCCGCCTGCTCCTCTTGCCTTGCTTGCCCAACTGCTCCCAGACATGGGCGCAGACTAATCCCTCTATGAGATTATCAAACTAGATTTAGTCTTGAATTGAATGGGTTGCAAAAGTGTTTGCAACGAGAAAGAAAAGTTGGCGGAATTATATTAAAATGCTTTCCAATGGGTACTTATTCCAGATTTTGAACACCCATATACAATCTGAGCTCTACTCATATAATATGGATTTATAAAGTGAAACAATATTCTAAAATTTATTTTAAACAAATTGGGAAGTTTTCACGCCTAATATGATTTTAATCACCTAACTCTTTTAAGCTTAAAATTAGTTTAAATAATAAGTGAGATCAATGTAATGAGGGTTCTTCTTTCTTAGAAACCCTGTGTTTGAATAATAATAAAAAAATAAAAATCCACCCATATCTACAAATTAAAAAAAAACTATTAAATAATTTCCGTTTTAGTAGTTATTGCTCTTTCTTTTACTACAGTAAAAGCCAAATTTTTGTAATCCTGTGCACCTAACACCTGCGAGAATTTACACCTGCCAGGATTTTAACAAATGTGGCAGGGGCATTGCATAACCCCTGCGACATCTGCATGGGTTGGAACAGTCACTGTGTAGTTATGATGGCATTTTTTATTGTTCTTCTCAGGAAACTCTATCTGTTAGTAGCGGAAACAAGAAAACATGCCAAAGAAGTATTTAGCTCTGCCTAGTCAGTCAAGTGTACCGTTGATTCTTTAAAGGAGGTAGGAGTTTTTTATGTTGTTGAGTCATTGGTAGTTGATTAACTCTTAATTAAATCCAGCTCTATTTTTAGTTTATAGACGGGCAACGCTCAAAGACTCTGTGATGGTACTGGCATTTCCTTCTGAACCAGCTGATAATTTATTCATTGATGATTTCATTTTCTATCTTGTATCAGCAGAGAAGGCCTAGGCATATCAGCGGGTAGTATCCAGTAATCATTTGAAGCTTCACGTCCTCAACACACCCAAATTACAGTTTTTCATTGTGGAAATTTGATTAATCTTTAAAAAATAATGCCATTGCCTTATCCTTCTTGTCCTCCATCAGGCTGATCAGAGACTTACAATTTACCACGGACTGGATGGCCTCACATTTTTTTCTTCCACTTCAATTTTCTTTAGCATCCCAAAATTGTGTACATCTTTCTCTTTTTCTAAGGTTGTAGTTGGCCTAACTAATCATATTCTAAAATTTCATAAAACTAATATTTTCACTAATATATAGGTGGAGGACCAATCAATTAGTGTAAACTATTTCAACCTGTGGCCCACAACTTTATAAAAAATAACTTAAATCATATTGAATTATTAATGATAAATTTGTTAAGGTTTTCTATTCCTTGACATTATGATGTTTAATAATATCCTTTACGCCCTATGGTGCAACCTCCATTTCCTTGTCTATTGATCACAAAAGCTGTGTCCTCAATGCCCTATCACCCTTTATATTATTTCATTTTCTTCCCTTGTCCACACCAGCATAAATTAATTAATAATATGAGTTCACTATAAGCATGGATATCTAGTGGTATCTCATTGACAATTGGTTTATTGCCTTTTATGAAATGACCTGAGCCTAAGCATTTGCTTTTCTGACCTGAGTTTGTCATTGAGCCTCTAGTGTTTCAGTTC
Source organism: Massospora cicadina (assembly GCA_022478985.1). Classification (NCBI taxonomy): domain Eukaryota; kingdom Fungi; phylum Entomophthoromycota; class Entomophthoromycetes; order Entomophthorales; family Entomophthoraceae; genus Massospora; species Massospora cicadina. The sequence continues at coordinate 270,382 of JAKSZP010018389.1, forward strand.
TAAGTGCTGCTTGTTAGTCATAAATTCACTAATAGAATATTGGTAAATGAGAAGCGCTTACCTGGAAAGAATTGTCATTTGGAGAGGATCTATTTTTAGGAAAGCTACATCCAGCCTGACAAGGATGCAGCTGATAAAAATTACACTGGGTTACCATTCTGAGTGCGTAAAGACCCCATGAATAACCCAGAATGTCAGTGGCACATTGGTCCAGGAATCTGTGAAATTGTGTTTTATAGCGTTTAAAGTAAGGTTAGTTGAAGTTCAGTAAAGCACCAAAGGCTAAGGAAGACTAAATTGCTGCAATGGGAATTTGTGGGTCTCATAGGGGCAACCCCCAGAGGCGGGGGTATTATGGAGGATGTTACCTTCTCAGGGTACCAGGGTTGCTGGCCTTTGGGTGGACTATCAGGATAGCTGACAGTCATAGTGAGACCTTGGTGCCCTACTGGGGACCGCAAGAGGTATAATGTCAGTTAGTTTTACAAAAAAGATAAGCTAAATTGAACACATGTGTATCTAATTCTGGCGAGAATCCAGTTTAAGATGCAAATTTCAGCAGGGTTTTGTTTCCTTAATGTGATCAACAGCAGAAGCGGAGTGAGAATGAGGCCCAAGCAGAGCTCTCAGGCCAAGTTCCCATGAGGGGGTGCTCCAGGCCATCAGGCAAATGAGAATTTTAATGGATTGATTGGGCATGAACTCAAATTCTGTCAGTGTAGGGAAGAGTCAACCTGTTGCTGTTGAGCCAAATCTGTGGCATCTGCCAAACCAGTGGTGGGATGGTGAACCAGATTTTGACTGAACAATTGGGAGTCAGGGCGGCGGATAGGTATGCAACATCTGGGGAAAATCTTTTGATAAGATCAGCAACAACACACAGGTGGCTGTGTCAATTGAGCGTATGGCCCAGTTGATTTTATTTTATTTATCAGTGGCAAGCCAACCAGGGGCTGGACATTACCAAAAATAGAAAAAGAAAGTATTGACATGAAACCTGAGCAGGGTCAACTCTGTCGTAGAAAGTTTTTTTTCACCTCCAGATCAGGACTCAGATTTTTCTGGTTATGTCATGGGTAAGGTTTTTGTGTTATTATACCTACTAACCGCCAATAGCTTCCTTCAGCTGGCACCATGATCAATGTGCAAAGGGCAGGAATTGAACCTGCAACCTTCAGGTTGGTAGCTGTACACCCTACCAACTCGCCTTCTACCCCCCATATGGCCCAGTTGATGATTATTGGGATTTTTTGCCCGATAGCATGATTTTCTGGATTGATAGAAGAAAATTTTCTAATTTCAAATGTGGCAGACAGGGTCTGCTATAAACTAAATATTGTAAAAGGGCTTATTTGTAACTTGATTAAAGAAGGAGATTGAACCAACAAACTCAAGGGTTGCTGTTGTCTTATGAGGGGAGGGATGATTAGGGAAGTTCATTATAAATTGACTCCAAGAGGTGGGCGACTGTTCCTTTTGGCTGAGGAAGCGGTGACCAGGGGGTTTCAGAGACTAGAAAATTTGAAAAAAAAAACCTTTTATGGCATCCTTCCAGGTTTTGGGAAAAATCAGGTCAATAGTTCTGAACCAGCACCTGTTTGTTCAACTTAGGCCATATATGTGCGCCGTCCTTCCAGATTCTGTTCTGGTAGGGTAGAGCAATTGTTTCAACTTATGTTTCAATCAACTTGCTGAGGATATCATGACCAAATCCGTTATTTGAAATATTAATATGATCCAGATCTCTAACCCATTACTAGTTATTTAGGCCATAGAATCGTTTTTACCCTTTTTTATGGGAATCTTGAGAAATGTTGCCAGGGGCGGAGTTAGTCTAGAGCCCTGCCAGTGGCTAATGGATTGGCCACCTCTCTGAAGAGCTAAACTATCATTTTATTAAGGTAAAGGAGGGAGGGACAGACAAAGAGGGGATCATAATGGGCAAGTAATGACCTAGCGCTCATTGAACACATGAATCAGATTACTTAGCTGTGAAAGGTGGTCTACTGGGAATTCAGACCCCTTTTGTGTCATGTTTACATAACACAATTGAGGGCACTGACTGTAGAGATAAAGATTTGCAGGAGGAGACTAAAAGGGTAAATTTGGCAGGCCTCCCTGACCTTAAGCATACCCTTGACTAATGCTGGGTAAAAGCAAGGTATGACCTAGTTGGTCCTAAGGGCGCGCATAATGGTCAGCCTATCGTTACATGAAGGTTGTTAAAGTACACCAGATTTGTTATTAATGAAGACGGTCTGGTATGGTTGCTTAGAGACCTGGTTTTTCCCCATTTGATTTTAATATTACCAATTCTAAAAGAATACAGCTATAATCAATAACTCGAGTTTAAACTTACTCAAGCTACATACATGGCTGATGTAGTGCGCACTTGTTGTTTTCTTAAGCTTAATATATCCATAAATTAATGATTCTCCTATAGTGTTTAAAAAATTTCCTGAGACCAACCAACCTTGTAGGTCAACTTTCTAACAAAACCCCCTTAGTTTCCTGTTTTGCACCGTCCTTTTGTGCAAACTTGGGCGCAGAATACCTCAAGGAGGTCTCTACCAAAATAAAATTATTTTGATTTTATCAAATTAACACCGGAATTTGTCACACCTATGCTGTCCTGGCCCCCTAAAAATAGAGACACATAAGCATTCCAAAACAGATCTAAATTTGATTATGGACTCCTCATTGGAGTTCAACCAAATTCTGTTGTTTATTTGTTATTTATTTATATATTCTGTATTTTATACCCATTCCCTGGGTCCCCTTTGCTCTGGCATCTTCTAAAGTGTCCTATTCCTAATTTTAATATCAACTATTTCCCTTGCGGTGTGGCTGTGCATTCTACATCTTAATCTGGGAATGAGAGTGTATGGACAATCTCTTGACATAATCTAACAAACTTTTTACTTTACTTGCATAAGAATCATCTATGTGGGGCTTTCTTTGAATGTGAACTAGGTCGCTGGCAGTTTGTCACAGTTTCTATAGTGCTGACCACAGTTTCTCATTTGTCTTATTGTTGGTGCGTCTCAACTTTATTCTTGGTACCACCAACTGGAAAGTGCCCACCCTTCATGCTTGTACCTGGTGGACTTGAACATTTTGTGATTCTGTTGTTGAGATTCCCCAACTATTCCCAAAATATTTTCTGAAATTCAACAAGCACTTGCTTCCCTCTCGTTGGAAGTCTTGCTTTGATGATGACAATTTGAGTAGTTCTCGCCACCTTTGTGTGGGGTGTATTTGTTATATCAGCTGTCCTTTATTGCAGCCAAATAGATTTTTGCAGTGTTTTGCATACAGCCACTTTTGTGGAAATTGGTGGAGGGTTTGGAGCGTTTCATTAAGCGGCATTGCCCAGAAATGTTGCCCTTCCAAGCTTTTTATAAGTTCTTCGCTCTGCACCAAGATGGCCACCCAGTGAACATGCATATAAATGAATTGTAACAGGCCATGGACCCTACCTATTTCAGAAGTTGTATAAATGTCGTTTCACTATTCCACCTTGGACATCCAAGAAAGGCCCTGGTATGGCAATATCCCCCTCTCAGCTTTGACCAGCTGATATAAGCTCTTTGGTGCAAAGTTTCCACTCAAACCCAGAAGGGAAAGGTAATTTGGACGTCATTGTTTCACCTTGGAACCTATAAATAGGTCCCTAGAATTTTATGCGCGCCTCTGAAAAAAGGTGAAATCTTATCCTCCCATTCCTTCATTTTTTTACAAAATTTGAAGGTGAGCAGGGGTCCAGCCCCATTTTAATTAAATCTTAATGTTTTCTGCTGCAATAATTTCACCCATGTTGGCCCTACATAGGGCGTTCATGACTGTTGCTTTTCCCTTGAATGTTAAAAACTCCACATTGATCTTTCTTTTATTATGGTGAAACTTAGAGTTTGGATGAGTCTGGTCCTATTTTAAGTAGATTAACAATTTAAAATGTCTCTTCCCCACTGCAATTCTGCAGTTTAGCCAAATCATTGACAAAGGGATTAGTGGTAATGGCCTTGATAAAGATTAACAACTGGTTATTGGATTAGTTATGAGTTTGTTGACGCCTAAAGCGCGTTTTATAACGCGAATTTTGTAAATTTAGGTAAGCCAATCATCAATTCCTGTGGCTATGACTTGGACCTAATTCTGTGTACCAAATTACTTCAGAGAAGTTGCACTTGACCCCTAAGAAGATCTGCAGAACTTAAGAGGTGGATAAAGAATTACTTAATTAATACAAGGATGGCCGACAAGGGGACAAACACATCCAATATGTAGGGAAGGGAAAAAAGGAAGACAGAAAAAGGAAGAGAGCGCAGAACAAAAAAATTCAAAAGATACGACTTGGCACACTTGGGTGTGGCTAGGAGCCACGGGTGGTGGATGGCTAGACCTTAAGTGGCATGGCAGCTCAGGGGCTAGTAGGGTGTACCGCCTATGGAGACTGTGAGGTTTTCAATGTCATAACGAAGGAACCATATTGAAATCCAGTTGCCCATCCAATTCTTCCATTTGTGTTGGAGTGAGCCGAACAGCCAGGTTTGAAAGTGGTCGGCCAAATGGCTGTGGAACCTGATGATGGCTTGGTTTATGTTGTGAAGGATCCCTTTGAAAGCGTCGAGGGTAATTGTGTGAATGGACCATATTGCAATACTCACAATTAGAGCTCTTAGCGTCTGGGGGATAGGCGAGGTCATGTTGTGTGCCATGATATCACGGGATAGTTGGAATTTAGCTGTTGGTGATTGTTATAACAAGTGCATCACGTTGGCCCAGATATGCGCGGATGGCAGGCACTCTTCCAGGCGGTGTGCTAGTGTGTTGGGTCCACCACAGATGGCGCATGTCTTTAACATTGAGAAAGTATGGTCAGCTGTTCAAAAACGTATGGCGCATGTATCGCCACACTGTGGAGCACACTTGTGGGGATAAGAGGGGGCAGGTGATGTGGTCCCACACCTGCTTTTGGGTGTGCAAGTCATATGGGACATCTTAGTAAACTGGGTAGTCAATCCGGGAAAGAGGAAAGGGTGGTAGTGAGGCAGGCGCGTTAGACACCGTTTGTCCCCTGTGGAGTTGCATGTAACCAGTTTGAGGGTGAATGTCTTCGGATTGCTGTGCATGGGAGAAGCTCCAATCCCCTTGTCTTAGGTTGTATATGATGCATTTGAAATACCAATTGGTGTTGTACGGTCCAATGGCGGTTGGATGTGTTGCCAGGTACTTCATCAGAGTTGCAGGGTTGGAGGGGGGCCTCAGATGTAGTTCCCTTGCGAAATTGGTTTGGGCTGCCTTAGCCCAGTGGGGGAATGGTGGGTTGGGTGACGTTGTGAGAGCTACCCATGAGCCTAGGATTTGTGTTGCTCTTTCCGTGAAGTTTTGCAGCCCCCTCCCGCCTTTCTTCCATGGGCCGTACATGGTCTCAGCCTGACAGGTGCGCGGTATCCAGACAATAGCCAGTTCTGCAGGAGCTTGTAGACTGCGTTGGTAAAGTTGGCGGAAAAGGGAATCGCGTGGGCAACAAACCATAAATTTGACAAGATAAGGGAGTTGGCTAACACAACTCTTCCGGTTAAACTAGCTTTACTCCTCCTCATACATGTCATTCTTTTTGTGATGCTGTCCAAAATGTTGGTTATGATGATGTCAAGTGCATATCCACTGGCATCAAGCCATATTCCCAAATGTCGGACTGGGTTGGTGGCGGGGTGGTGTGCAAAGGGTAAACACAGTGGTTTTACTGGCTTGGATCGTTGTTGTGTGGTTGGATGTGTGGTTGGTTGGTTTGTGTGGTGTTGGGAGGGTGGGGCCCAGTTGAAACGGAATTTTCCCATTACAATTACCTCTGTTAGCTGTTTGTTCAGCATGGCGTTACTTACTGACTCATACTTGTGAATAATGCGCTCAATCGCCCTGGCATCCCTATTGCTTGAGACTCCAACAACGCAGTCGTCAGCAAAGGCTAGCATTTTGGTTGTTAGTTGTCCCTCTAACCTGGTTCCAGTGAGCTTTGAGTTTGCAATGCGGAGGAGGGGGTCGAGGGTAAAATTGTATAGTAGGGGGCTAAGCGGGTCATCTTGTTTAAGGCCCCTTTGGGGGGTGATGGTGTTGGTTAGGAAGCCTGAGCCTCTGATTGCAAACCTGGCTGAGCGCGTTAGGAGGAGCGCCCAGTTTATAAAGCGGGGTGGTAGCTTGAAGGCCTTTAGACACTGTTCTAGGTAACCCCAGTGCACTTGGTCATATGCTTTTTTTTGGTCTAGGAAGGCAAGGGCGCCTGTGATGTTATCCTGGCAGATGTTGGCAATCGTGTGGATGTTATCCTAAATTGAGCGATTTGGGATGAAGCCAAACTGATGGGGGAGAGGGCTGTCTGAGCAATGCAATCCAGACGTTTGGCTTGGATTTTAGTTAGTATTTTGGTGTCAGTATTGGTGAGAGCGATTGGATGCCAGTTGTTTAGGTCTGCCTGGTCTCCTTTTTGAAGAGTGTGACCACATATGCGTCTTGGCCGCCAGGTAGTAGGGATGTGTCTTCCAGGAAAATATACATAGTTGTCAGTAGTATTGGTGCGATATATTCAAAATATTTTTTTAAAATTCATATGGTAGGCCATCAGGCCCAGGGCATTTGTTGCGCGGGGTTGATCTTATTACCTCCCATAGTTCATCTTTAGTTATGGATGCTACAAGGTCTGGTAGACCAGCTATAGTGTCAATATTAGCAAATGATAAAGTTTTTAAATTTCTATAGGTGGTGCAAAATCCGCCGTGTATAGGTCAGTGTAAATTCGGTGTAATTCAGCTGATAAATTCTGATGGTGTGGATGCCAGTGTGTCATCTGCTCGGCGGACCTGTGTGCAAGTTGCCAAAGTTGAAATTGGTTTAAAATGGTGGAAAAATTGGGCTGTGTGAGTTTCTTCGGATAAAATATTTTTGATTTGTAGCATACTTCAGTGTAATGCTGGTGTTTTCTAAAGAGGGATTTTACCTGTGTGGATAGCTGGGACCACAGGCGGCCCCATTGGGGGGTGTATCCCTCGCGAGGTGTGTTGTTTTACTAAGTGTTGAAGCTGTCTGATAGCCTTGTTGATTGTTGCGGAAATTGCGGCTGCTTTTCTGGAGTTCAGGTGGCAGGCTTTCTTGGTTGTGTGAGCCTTGAATATTTCCCACTAGGCAATAGGGTTCCTGTTGGGTGTTCATCTTTCTTGCTGTGTTGTTAGTACTGTCTCAATCCAAAGTTTAAGCTCTGTAAGATGGATAGTGCTTGGGTGAACTCTGTGCTAGGTTGGTGGCTTTTTGTGTTTTTCTGAGGATGATATTGCTATTGAGACCATCCGGTGGTCAGAGAAAGGGATGATTGTTGTTGTAAAGTCTAATACTTGGTGCTGGAAGTCTATAGGGCGAGCATCAATTCAATCTGGGTCATTGAGACCAGCTGGTTATTGTTGTGGTAAGCCTCATCATGTTGGCCAGGGTGGGGGCTTGTTTAGGAATGGTGTCGCATAGGCCCAGAGTTGCCTTTAATATGCATAGTACTGTATGGCCGCGGGGAATAGCCTTAGATTTGGGCCAGCGGTCAGTATTGGTGCTGAGCCAGCAGTTGAAATCTCCCACAAAAAACGTTGCCTCAGGGAATTGGATTGAGAGGATATTAAAGAAAATTTTTTGGCAGTCATTCAGATCATTTGGGGCATACACACATGCCATGGCGAAAGTTTCTCCATTCCACCTGAGATCCACTAGGAGCAGCCATCCCTCCAGGTGGGAGGATGTGCTTTGGATATTTACTGGAGGGTCACGATTTTTTCGAATTACCACCCCACAGTGGTATGTCCAAAAGGATTTGGCTGGAAGGAGCATGGTTGACCATGACTTCTCCTCCCCGAGTGGACAGTGGGGTTCTTGAATGGCCAAGATGTCCACAGGGATATTGTGCAGGAAAGCCATTTTTTTGGCCTGGGATATGGGGGCCTTGGCTCCCGCAATGTTGAGCACCCTATGTTGATTGCGGTAGTCTGCACATCAGGAATGCTGGGGTGACCCACTGAGGTCACCCAGCTCCTTACCACAGGTCATACTGCGAGTATGGGGCTGATTAGCCAGATTGGTTCCAGTGTGTTGGTCAGCGGTCTTAGTACTGGATTTTTTTCAGTTTCTTCTGGCTCAGATTACTCCATAGAGTTTGGGTCTGGCGTGGGTTGGCTTTTGCCCCATCAGCAAAAAAAATTTTGCCACTTGCCTGTGGGTTTGATGGGCAGAAACTAGGAGTTGGGGTGGTTGGGTTTTGTGCATAAGTGTTGTCACATTGTGATTGGCTGAAATGGTCTTCCATATCATCACTTATCACATGTGATTGGCTGGGAGGATCCACAGTGGTGCAAGGTGGATCTGCTCCCACTTGGTTGGAGGTGTTTGATCGGTTGTGTCCAAAAATTTCATTGTTTTGGTTGTGTTGGGTTATATGTGGGGGATCTGATTGGTTATTTTGCTGTGCTGCCATGGCATCCACCTGAATCTATTCCAGGGAAATTGTGGTGTGGGCTTGGGTCTTGGCGGAATTTGTGGCCTGCTTGCAGGCAGTCTGTGCGCAACAGCGGTCCTTGTGCGAGATAGGCTTGACCAAAGTGACATCAGCTCTTTCACCCCAATAGAAGGTGAAAGTGGAATCCTTACTTTTGCCTAAAAGTTGGGCTTGTTTCATCCATATTGTCCTCACAAAATTCCGGTGCTTCAATCCTGCACTTGACGGGCACGCGTGGTCTTTGTGGCCTATAGCTGAGCAGTATTTGCAGATAGGTGGGGTGTGTTCTGGTGTGATATGGAAGGGGTGAGATATGCCGCCATCGGGGAGGTTGATGGTCGCCATTTGGGGGATGAGAGTGATATCCTCTACCATGTCCTGATTGGGTTCAATAATGGCTATTGCCTTCCCTGTGCACAGGTGGGGCAGGAGGGGGAATTTCTTGAATTCAAACTGTTTGATTATGCTGTAACCTTCAAAGCCCCTGCGGAGCTCATCTGTGAGGAAATCATGGTGCACGGTGCTTGGGAGTCAGTCAAATATGAAGAATAGGTCATTGTGGGATCCGCCAATGGATGCCACAAATAATGTATTCAAGTGAGATATTTTACTTTATAATAAAAGTAAAAATAACGCTTGTTAAAGTTTTTTATGTTTTTTATTGTTTAGGCAGGGCAAAACTAAGTAAGGTCCTTCTCTCGATACAAATTTCCTATTTAAACTAATTTGGATTTTGAGACCTTCAATATTTGAGGCAAAAGAATGTAAAGCTCAGTTATCTAAATTAGGTAATATAGCCTTTCAGCCTATCAGATTGGAGAAAAAAATTTTGAGGCAAAACTGACCCATGCGGTAACAATTTGATAAATTATATCCAATCATCAGCAAGTAAAATCTTTTCACCTTGGTGGTGGTCAAACTTGTGTGGTAATGATTGGTTATTTTTACCCTATTATCATCAAGTAAAATCTTCGCACCTTGGCGGTGGTCAGACTCAGATGGTAATGATTGGGTAATTTGGCGGTGGTCAGACCTGGATGGTAATGATTGGCTAATTTTTACCCTATCATTATCAAGTAAAATCTTTGCACCTTGGCGGTGGTTAGACTCAGATGGTAATGATTGGTTAACTTGCACCCAATCATCAATGGGTAAATTCTTCTCACCTTGCAGAGGTTCAGATCCATGCGATATTGAACTCCTCAAATTTGGCTGAGAAGTCAGAGTATCCTATTGTTAATATTTACTTTTTTAAGCTGATTTTTGTGATAAATTGTATTTTTCGTTTGGTTAGGATTCCACTGAGAGTCTGATAGGGTCTTTTTGCTGTGGGTACTCATATCGTTGGTATCCACAATATTATCTAAAATTCGGGCAGGTGATGGGCCAATCATAGTAGCAGATTTGGGAGCATAAATACTATAACATTCTTTTTCTTACACTGAAAAGGTGAATGTCTGACATTGCCCCCTCAAGAATGTTGGTAGGGGTGTTGCAGCTATGGTAGTGTGGTACTTTCCATCCACTTGAGAGGTAGGAAGGGGGTGCGGAGCTTATTGGCAGCCTGCCTTCTTTTTTTGCTGTTTTTGCGAGGTTGGTGTAAATGCTGTAGTAATCCTTCTTGCTGAGTTTAATATTGGCTAGAACTAAGAGACTTCATAATTGAGCAACGACAGAACCCTTGCTTAATATTGATAATGCCGTCATATTCAATCATGAACTGAGTACCTATAAGCATATTATAAGCGTTGTTATCCAAAGCCACTGCAGGAACTAATAGGATAAGCTTCTCAATACAAATGGGAAGAGACGAGTAAGCACCCAGCGCGGGTGTTATTAGGACCGGCAGTTCCAAAGTCTTGGTTGTAATCCAAGTCAGGTGCAAGTTTGATCTTTTTCATCAACTTGAAGGAATACGTTTACCAGGGAGCCTTTATCTAGGATGGCCATCACCCAAACTTTTTGGATGACAACTTTGACCTTCATGAGTATCCCCCCAAAAGTGGGCGATAGCACTAAGACCTCCTTGAGATGGAAATTGGAGGTTAATTTGCATGCAGTATCGTGGTAATTTTCCTGGGTGGACTTCATGGTATGGCCATTCTGGATAGGGCGAATAAGGTGAGACACCACCTCATCTGCGTCGCTAGCAGTATTGATGATACTTGGCTCCCCTAAAACTTGGCAGAGATACGTTTCTTCAAGTATGGTGGCTTCATCTACTCCTCCAGCATTCAAGCAATTGGGAACTTCCACTTCAGCAGGTGCCCCTACAACATAATAGCTGATCTCATCTGTATCCCCCTCAGAGTCATCCCCTAGGGTATTTGTAACACGAGGTAATGGCATAAGTTGTTTAAGTGAGTCAGGCACATGAGATTTTTCAGCAATAGGTGTGCCTTTCCCTACGCCGACATTACTTTTCCCTGCTCCTGTTCCTCAGCGTCAGCTTTCTTTTTCCAGCACATAACCTCCTTATATCTGAACTTGTCACAGTATTCGCACCAAGGGCGTTCAGGACGTTTTGCTTTTGGGGTTTTGCTCTTCAGGGCCCATTATCTGAAGGGGCTCCTTCTTGTCTCCAACAGCTAGGACTCAAGGCTTGTGCTCTGAATCCTCAATGGTTAAAACATGAGGACGAGATACTGCTCCACATGAAACGTTGGGCTTATGGAAATCAGCGACATCTATTAACGCTTCCTTGATGTCTTGAATGGTATGGAAATAGCGTTTAACGGAGGTGATGTGCATTGCTAGCGATGGGTAAGTAGCCACTCCAGTCAAAACGGCGGCTACAGCATCATCCAAAGTCAACATCTTGAGGTTAACAACGTCTGTGCTTCCATGTAGAATTGTTCCGCAAAGGTGGCCACTGACTCTCCTTTTTGGATACTCATATGCATAAAGGCTTGCTTTTTCATGCTTAAAGCCTGTTTTGAGCCAAACGTGTTTATGAGAACCTCTTTAACTTCGGACAAGGTGCTAAGGGCATCCATATGTGGGACCATCACCTCCTGTGCCATGCGGCCCAAACAAAAAAGGATATGTTTGGCCTTCTGGCGATCAGTCTCCCATTTCATAGCTGCTTCATAAACATATAAAAACGAAGCAATGCTACCCTCGCCGGGGATAAACTTGTCTTTAAATGTTGATTTGAATGAATTGTAGTCATTCCTGGTAAGGGTATGAATAGCTGGAGCTTCTGTTATTGGGTTTCAGAGCGGTAGCTCAACTGATCAAAGGTCCATGAAAGGCAATCAAACTGATCTTGCATGGCTTCAAGCCAGGTTTCCATTTTTAAGAGGGCTTTTAGAGGCCCAGATTCGCATAGTCTTAGTTGAGCTTCGATCCCTGACTTATAAGTTTCAAAGTCTTCCACTCGGTTTTCATTGCAGAGACTTGAAAATAAAGTTGTGACACCATTGAGCTTAGGCTTAATTGAGCAGTTTCCACGGCTTTCACGCGGTTCTTCAGTGCTTCTTTCATAGTTTACATCCTTCATCATCATGAGAGTGGGAGCTGGGGCCTTGTACCCCCTCCTTAATCTGTTCATACTTTTGCTCAACCTGCGTTAGTCAGCTGTATACTTCCTTCAACAGCACGGGGCTTTTCAGCCAAGTTTGTATTCCTTTTGCTTTTATTTCGCATTCAGTCAGGCAACATACCAAATATTTGGTATTTTACATTGAAGCTTTAAGAGCTAGCTCCTTTTTAACTGAACAACCTTGGCTGCGAGGGTGGTGGTGGCGCTAGATGCTTCAAGCAATATATGACTTTAAAGCTCATTAACACACGAAAAGGCCTGAATTAACTGCCGCTCCTCTACAGCCACACGCTGTTCATATTTCTCTTGAAGGATGGAGTTAAGGGCTGAAAGGTCACAATGCGTTTGTTCATTTTGCTTTTCAAGCTCTTTAGCAAACTCCTCCAACAACGAGTGGGTGCTAGTGGAGGATGCGTTCAGTTCATCCTGGAATATCTTCATGGCCTCCTCGACATACTTTACAATCCCAGTGTCTATAGTAGTAAGTCAGTCATGCAATTGTATGATGAAGTTGCGATTAGCTTCCACACCAAATTTAACTGACCTAAGGTGTTTGGAGGTCAGTTGATACAACTTATCATAGGCTGAATTCAGAGCTGCATGGGTATCTAGGTGCCAATGAAGCTTTTCATGATGGCCGGCTAAGAGATGCATCATATGGACCAAGGCAGGGTGAGCAAACTTGCGTACATAGGTGGTCAAATTTGTAAGTTGACCATAAGTCTCTGGGAGGACACTAGTCTCATAGAGAAACAAGTGGCGTTCCTCTACCAACAATGCTCATTCGCGAGATGCAATGTTGCCAGGGTTAAGGATACCACGAGTAAGGTCTCTTACAGCTTCATTGGCTGGTAAAGCGATGTGATGAGACTCAGGTATTAATATGGGCTCAATTTGTTCTTCTTCAAACATTAAAGAAGTAGGACTGTCCATTTGATCATCTTCTTCAGTCCCTTCCTCATTCCACACCCAACGGGTGAAACTCTCCATTTTTGTTAATACTTATTGAATTATTCTGGGGCTCAACCCCTGTAGTGAGCATCAATTTGTGGGATCCACCAATAAATGCCACAAATAATTTATTAAAGTGAGATATTTTACCTTATAATAAAAGTAAAAATAACGCTTTATAAAGTTTTTTATGTTTTTTATTGTTTAGGCAGGGCAAAACTAAGTAAGGTCCTTCTCTTGATACAAGTTTTTCCTATAAAACTAGTTCAGATTTTTAGACCATTGATATTCGAGGCAAAAGAATGTAAAGCTCAGTTATCTAGATTAGGTAATATAGGCTTTCAGCCTATCATATCAGAGATAAAATTTTGAGGCAAAACTGACCCATGTGGTAATAATTTGATGAATTGTATCCAATCATCAGCGAGTAAAATCTTTTCACCTCAGTGGTGGCCAAACTTGTGTGGTAATAATTGGTTAATTTTTACCCTATCATCATCAAGTAAAATCTTTGCACCTTGGTGGTGGTCAGACTCGGATGGTAATGATTGGGTAATTTGGCAGTGGTTGGACTCAAATGATAAATGATTGGCTAATTTTTACCCTATCATAATTGAGTAAAATCTTTGCGCCTTGGCGGTGGTTAGACTCAGATGGTAATGATTGGTTAACTTGCACCCAATCATTGATGGGTAAAATCTTCTCGCCTCGTGGAGGTTCAGATCCATGCAATATCAAACTCCTCAAATTTGACCAAGAAATTGGATTAATCCTATTATTAGTATTTAACTTTTTAAGCTGATTTTTGTGATAAATGGTATTTTTCTGATGGTTAGGATTCCACTGAGAATCCGCTAAGGTCTTTTCATTATGGGTACTCACAACGTTGATATCCACAATATTATTAGAAGATTGGACAGGTGATGGGTCTATTATAGTAGCAGATTTGGGAGCACAAATACCTCCAACATTCTTTTTCTTACATTGAAAAGGAGAATGTCTGACAGTCATTTGTCTCATTCCAACATGTGCACACCGTGCGGATGGTGCAGTCTTCATTGTTAATCTTTAAGGAGAATACAATTTTTGCTGCTTCTGCCACTTCTTCCGTGGACATGAACCTGACGTCCACCCATCCTTTATGTAAATTTTTATAATTTACTGAGACGGTGTTTGGGAAAGTTGCATAGAAGGCCTCCCCCATTTTTCCCATGATTCGAGGGAAATATTGCCAACCATAATTCTAAAGCCATGCTTGAGGGAGGATAGGGGTTGGAAGTTCTATTTTGGTGTATGCGCCCATTTTTTGCAGGAATTGCAAAACTCCGGGTGCGGCGCTGTACTCACCCTTTTTGGTGGGAGGGTGTGTCAACTTTTGCCAGGGCGTATTTCCCCAGCAGGTTGGGAGGGCTTTGAGCCTTTTGTGCTAGCCACTTTTGATCAACTGGTTCTGTTGCAGACAAATTTGCTCATATTCCTGGTTGATTGTCAATCTTGGAGAAATTGCATAGAATTGTGTTACTAAAAAGTGATAGTAATGGGAAAGAAAAGCAAAGAATTAAATTATAAATTATGAAAATATTTTTGCAACAGTTGAGGTGGTGGTATGGTATGTGTCCTCAGTAGTGAGAGTGAACAAATAACCCAATATTAATATGATGCAAAGATTTATCTTGGAAGCGTGCTTATGCCTGATAATGATTTTCCTGTAAGCTGTTGGCGTTGTCCACTTTTAAGACATTTTGAAAAAAATTTGTTGTCTGCTACCCTTTTTCCCCTTTAGGAAAAATCAGCACAACAATTGTGATTCCAGGAGCCTCTTAAATTTAATGACCAAAACTAGTCGACTACCTTGAGCTGAATTACTTTCCAGGTGGTATGGTTAGGGGAGAGTCTTCCCAAGATATCCCCATGCTGAAGGTTCAGGGGTAAGTGGATTATCCAAGTGGCAAATAATCATTTGGCTGACCGCTTCCAGGCTATTAAAACCTCTTTTACCCCTTTATTCTAAGAGTATAGTGGTGGCGAAAATTTGACTTCAAAACAAACTTGAAATCCAATAATTTATCATTATTACTGTAAAATGGTCAAGGATTAATCGTCCACTTTTTAGAAGCTAACACTTAGGGAAATTTGCCCCAATGGCCCTAAGTCCAAACGTTCATTCTAGCTCCATTGTTGAAGACCACTTTGGAGATACCTTCAACTTCCTTCTTGAAAGTATTGTAATCTTCATTTGATGTGGTATCAGCCAGTAACTGTCAGCTCATTCAGAGTTTGATTGTGTTGTCAAATCTCATTGTTGATCTGGCGTGATTACCTTCTCCTATCATCCTTTGACTGTAAGAGAGGAAGCAGCCTTATATGTGTTGGTTAAGGAGCATTTATATTAGGCGCAATATTCCAGCGTCCTCTCCAGTATACTCCCTTATTTTATTGAATAGAAGGCCAATGGTACCATATGCTCATGCGTTTATTATAGGAACCTAAACAACGTCAAAGTACCAAACTTGCATCTCATCCCAGTGGATATACAGATTTCTCGAAATGTGTATAAGGCTAGAATCTTCTCCAAAAATAGATTGCTTAGATTTCGTTAATCAGATATGTATTAGGTAGGTCCATAGAGGCTCACCACATTTTGAACCAGAAAGGGAATTTCTAGTTTCTTGGTTATGACCCTTTGGCTTAAAATGCATCTTGTATCTTCCAAAGTCATAATGATGCAGCTTTAGGGGACTTGCTGGGTGTATGCGCGAGGGCCTACATGTATGATATTCTAGTGTTTTCTCTTAATCAAAAATCCCATGCATTACACCTGCGGCAAGTGATGGAGCGTTTGAGAGCAGTGACCTTAAGCCAAAAGTCAGTAAGAGTGAGCTTTTAAGTCCCAGGTCACCTTCCTAGGCAAAGACATGGTTTACCAAGGTCACATAATTACTTCAGACAAGGAGAAAGTGATTTGTTTGTGGCCCACCCCAACTTTACTTAATGAACTGAGATGTTTTGGGGACGAGTTTTTTCTTATAGAATTTTACGCCAAATCTTTCTGTGGTGACGTCCTTGTACAAGGCAAGTAAAGATAAGGTTCTCCAGTGATCTTATGTTCAGCAGGACGCCTTACAGGCAGTAAAGTGCACTCTGCTGTCTACGTCCATCTTTCATTTTTTAGATCCATAAAAAAGTTTCTTGTGGCTACTGATGCTTCCAACTTCACAATAGCGGCTGCCTTGTTACAAGAGGGTGTAGATGGAATAGAGCATTTTGTAGGATACTTTTGAGATAAATGTTCTCCAGAGATAACTAAGCATTTATGATAAAGCGTTATTGGCAGTGGTAGAGGCGCTGATATATCAGCATTATCATTTACATGGCTCATACCAACCATTTCGCGTTTGTACAGATCACCATGCCTTACTTTACTATCATGATCCTCATGTCCTAGCTCCACGGCAGACCCATTGGCATGAGACCCTTGCCCAGTTTGCATTTTCTTATGAGTTCACCAAAGCAAGGAAAATGGGTTGTAGGATGCTTTGAGCCACAATCCTGCATTAGCTCCTGATCCCAAGGAGGTAGATATTCATAACACCCAGTTGATGGTTCCCCCTGGGTAAGATTGTGTAACAACTTCCCTCTCCCATGGCACACGTGTCAGTGCTTGCTCCTTTGGATACGCAGAGGAATATGGTATGTCCAACTAGTTGATACCTTCAAAGCCCATATCAGCAGAATATATTGTGGCCTTCATCAAGATAAAGTTAAATCATGAGAAATACCAGGGATTACCACGTTAGGGAAGAGATGGTGTGGTTTTAGAAATGCCAGTGGGTTCCTGCCAGACCACTTCGCTTGGAAATGATCTGAGAAACATCATGATGAAATCAATGTTGGGCACCCTGGGAAGGCGAAGACTTTAGAGCTGATCCTTTGTACTTATAGTTGGAAGGGATCAGCTGCGCAGGTTACCAGGTATTCTAAGGAGTACCTGGCTCCAACTAAATAAAGCTGAATCGCCAACCACTTGTGAATTGTGTATACCAGTCAAAAAGATCAGAGGGCCTTGAAATTCCTTATTGGTATATTTTATTATGGAGTTACCTGCATTTAAGGGTTATATGCCATCATGCAATTGGTGGACCGTTTTATAATGTTCACCTATTTTATTCCCTGTAGAACCACAGTAACCGCGGGCGAGATGGCTAGGCTCTTCGTGTCTCATGTGTTTCCCCTTTATGGGTGCCCCAGGAGATGATTAGTGATCATGATCCCCAGTTTAAATCTGTATTTTAGGAAGAGTTGATTAAAACTAGACAGATTTGCCCCTGCCGTTTATCTGCCTATCACCCCCAATCAGATGGGTAGACTGAAAGAGTGAACTAGTGCTTGAAACAGTTCCTGCAGTGGTACACTGCCGCAGATCATTCATATTGGGTTGCTCACCTTCCTATGGCCCATTTTAGCTACAACAACACTTTACATTCTTTGATTGGTTTTTCCCAATTTTACACTATGGTTTAACCTCCTTCAACAAGGAGCCCGCTGTATAACCTAAGTGGAAGCGGTGGTGAACTTGCTAAGACTGTAGAAATTACACCAGGGGTCACCACAAATTTGGATACAGCTATGCTAGCTTATAAGGTGGCTATGGTAAGTGATATATAGGTCCTTCTTATAAGGCAAGAGATCTCGTGATGTTTGATTCTAGAAGTATCCCATTCAAGTAGTTATGCAAAAAGCTGGGACCAAAGAGAATAGGGCCTTAACGCATTGTCAGAAAGGTGGGCCTTACCTCATACCAGTTGGAACTTCCCTAATAGTTCTTAATCTTAGCATTATTTCATGAAAGTTAGTTGACGTTATTTGAGAGCCCCCACCAGAGACTCCAGAGGCTTATCTCGTCGATGTGGCGCCAGAGTGGGAAGTGGAGGAAATTATATTTTTTCACAGTGTAAGAAGAAGCTTAATCACCTGGTATTCTTAAAAGTTTTTGATGCAGCCAAGAACAGTTGGGTATCAGCGCGCAATTTCACCAATGCCCAAGACTTAATTGAGGTTTTTCAAAACGTTTCTCTGAGGCAGCATGTTTTAAGTCTAATCAAAGTATCGCCGCTATGAAGCTGGCCCTTGCCCACAAGAAATTCTCCCTGGCAAAAGCCCATAGGGGTTAAAGCCTTAACAGAACATGAGGGTGGTCATGGTTTAAGACACAATTAGGGCACTGACTGTAGAGATGAGGCAGGGCAGGAGGAGACTAAAAGGGCAAAGTTGGAAGGCCTCCATGACCTGAAGCATACCCTGGACCAACGCTGTGTAAAGGCAAAATATGCCCAATTCAGACCTCAGGTTGCATGTTATGGTCATCCTAGCGTTACATCAAGAGCATTAAAACGCACCAGCTTAGCTATTAATGAGGACGGTTTGTTATGATTGCTTGAGGGAATGGGGTTTGAAACCCGTTTGATTCTAATATTTCCAATTTAAGGGATCTCAGCTATAATCAATAAATTAAGTCAATTCTTACTTAAGCCACAGTAAATGGCTGATGGTAGTACGCACTTGTTGGATACTTAGGCTTAGTATTACATCAACACTTTAATGATTCTCCTATAGTGCTTAATAATGATTTCCTGAGAGCAACCAACCTTATAGGTCAACTTGCTAATAAAACCCCCTTAGTTTATTGTTTTGCACTGTCCTTTTGTGCAAACTTGGGCAGACTACCTCAATGAGGTCTCCAACAATATAAGTCATTTTTATTTTATCAGGTTACCATCGGAATCTGGTCACACCTAAGCCGTCCTGGTCCCCTACAGATCGAGACACATAATCATTCTATCTTAGATCTAAATTTGTGTATGGACTCCTCCTTGAAGTCCAACCAAGTTCTGTCATTTATTTACTATCTACTTATATATTCTGTGTAATATACCCTTTACCTGGGTACCCTCTGCTTTGGCACCTTCTGAGGTGCCCTGTTAATAATCTTACTTGTGTTAGTTCCTTTGAGGTGTGGCTGTGCATCCTGCATCAACTCGCTGGGAATGAGAGTGTTCAGACACTATTTTGACTTTCTGCGCCTGAAGAGATGATGGTCTCAGTATAGGCGCAGTGGGTGTGCCCCAGACCTACACAGCCTGTCCTGAAGAGTATCTTGTGCGCAACTTTATTGCTATTGGAAGTAGTAATCTATTTTTTGCTTCTTTGTTATGCTAAATAAACCTTATTACTGATGATTAAGTTTTTATCTTTGCGTTAACCAAGTTAATGTCCTCAAACATTACCTGATTGTTTTTGATACTACCTGTGCACCTAAAATGAGTACTAGCACCAAATTTCAACAGATAAAATTGGATGAAGACGACAATTTTGGTGTCATTTCACCTTAACAGGGTGTAAGTGGAGGTTAGCTAGTAATATACTATTTCCCATGATCCAGGAGAATATTATCTAGCGCTATAATTAGCTCTCTATGTGAACGGTTTAAAGGGGATGATTCATTGTATAGACCTGGCAGCATATGAAGATCAAAATGCGTATTTGCTATGACTGGGCGGCTAGGCATAATGATCTTTTGTTGGCTACCCTCAGCGGAATTCATTTTTAATTCAAACCTCATGTTTAAATATAGTGTAAGTTCTTTCATGCTTTTCTGATAGCTGATGAATATAGTTCCATGCTTGGTGTCCAGATTTATTAATAGTAGATTAGTTCCTACTTCTGCTGGTATTTGCACTAATAGTACATTGGTAGGTAGTGCCAAAGGATTGTCAGATTATTTTCTTAAAATTGGTTTAGATTCTATACATCCTCATGAAGGAAGTTCTGCGAAGGATATCATGATGGGTGTGGTAGAACAATTGAAGGATTCAAAAAATTTAATTGAACCTTAATGGCAGTGCTCAGTAGGCCTTTAAAAATTGGTTAGGTCGAATTCTGCGATTCTATAGCATTTGTGGTAATTGATATCTGCAATAGACCCAGTTTCATAATTAAATAATTTTATATAAAATTGGTAGATGAAAGCTATCTAATATAGACCTGATCTGAATCCTTTGAATGCAAATATCAATATATGTATCCTCAGAATATTAAAAATTAGTGGTTTCCATTTAGTGCACGCTGAGATTATTACCGGCCCTAGATAGGACTGTAACTTATTGCAGAGTAGGGAGCTAGTCTTCTTTAATTCTTCAATGGGTAAGCGATAATAAAACCTTCAATTCTTTCTCTCTCCCTCAAATTGCTCACTTTTGGTTTAATCATAGCTTTAAATTTTTAGAACAACTCCACTCATTGTCACCCTATTCAAGTTACCTATGCTAATGCATTCAACGACTGCTGCCCCCACATGGGGAAGTTTTGCGCCCCCTCCTAATGTTTTTGGCCAATTATGAAACGTGCTTGGACTGGATCAGCTAGCCCTCCAAATTCTACAGCACGTCATGCCCCGCCTAAGGACTTAGCCTTACTCGCTTGAACCCAGGCAGTGCCATGCTGCCCTTTTGCTCCCCCAGAGAAACATGCAATTTGGCTTCTGGGTGAATCTGGCAAGTTGTTCCCCTACTCATATAAAGCCATTATCAAATTAGCACAGGCTTTATTGCAGCCTGCAGGCTTCATTGACTTCCGCCCCTTCAAGGGGTATATTGTTCTTATCTTCTCAAGTGAAGCTGATGCTGCAGTAGCAGCTACCATCCCCCTGGTGTTTTAAGCCACCCCCTCCCAACTACTTGTACCCAGTTGCCCACTGATAATACTCATGTGGTTCAGTTTGCAGGCCTCCCTACCCACATACCACCATGATTTTTTAATGAATGAAATTATCACTGGATTATCAGAATATGGTTCTGATTCTATGATACAATTTGTGGTTCACAATGTAGCCACTCTCTTGCAGGCCCATGCGTCTTCGCAATTATATATCCAGTATCAACAGAAATAGCCCTTCAATCCCCCTTGCACCATTATCCTCTCTGCCCTAGACCATCCTTTTTGGGATTGAGTGGATGTTTGGCGCACTATTTGCCTTATCTGTTTTGAACTGGACCATTCAAAACGTCGCTGCCCCTCCATCTCAAAAGCTGTGGCATCCACACCTGTCACTATGCACGATGACCCATAACCGATCCAATAACATTTTTCAGATGGGGCACTATCCTTTCCCCCTCTCCCAAAGTGCTAGACACAGCAACCACTTAATCAACAAATCAAAAAATACCTAATGAACATCCTCTCTTGAACCTACTAATCAGGAGCCAGAATGGACTAAACTAAGTTCAAAACCATCCTCCCAGCCAAATGCAGCAGATAACACATATGCAAACAATCCAAAATAATTTCAACCAAAATCCATGGGATTATTTGGCTGATGTTGATGAATTTGGTGAGCTTATACCTGAATCTGAATGTGCTGAGCTTTCTCCATTTAAAATGTACCTCAATACTGATTATACGGTTCAATTCCCAAAGCGCAATTATGCGCCTCACCCTTATGCCACCCAATTCAAAAGTGACCACCAACTAGCTGAAGAGGCAGTTGCCTCCCCCAAATGTGGCTCAACCCATAAACAATTTCAAAATCATTTTCAGTACTGGCTACAGGCCTGCCACCCTTATACTACCTAGTACCATGCTTCCAATACAGAAAAAAAAGACCATCTCAGATACTATCAGGTGGAAAATTCAGCAGTAAAAAGTTGCAGCGGTTGCAAAGTTTGGCCCAAAGACCCGCATTACCCACAACAACCTAGCAACTATTGCAACCCTATATAAAGTACGCCTTGAGGCGGAAAAAGCACTTGCAGACTATATTTCAATCTCCTCATCACACACATTGTGGTGCAAGCACCCATTTGTTGTCTTGACCCCCATTTCCATTATGCGCCACATATTGCTATCAGCTTTGTACCACTACATGTCCACAACAGATGAGGAAGAAGAGCCTCCAAATCTCCTTTCATCTACCACCATGGATGTGTAGCGGTTTTCAAGTCTGACTCAGTTGGCGTGTTTTGTTTGAAATGTTTGTTGGTTTGAGTGGATTATCCGTCTCATTTTAACTTTATTTTATTTTAATTTTAGGTTTTGCTCATTTGAACATCAGTAATTTCTGTCCCCTGGTTGGCTTGACTCGGTTAAATAAAACACCCTCAAGTCTTAGCATGTATCCAGAAGCAACTGATAAGCTGTATTGATCAAGCTTCTAAACGTAGGGTTTTATACCACTTTGGCCGCTTGTCAGTAGGGCTTTCTCAATTAAAGCGGGTGGTGACCAAAGTATATTGGTAAAACAAAGGGTTAAATATCCAAGTGTGTTTTGGTGTAGAGGGGGTTTTTAGGAAAATGTTGGGATCTGGCAGAAGAGGATATTAAACTTTTACTCTGCTCACTCCTTTCCTTGTTCTTTGGCGCCTTCCAAAGCCCACATAATGAACCTTAGATTTGGGCTTATTAGTATTGCACTGACTAGCGTAGTGCCCCTTCATGCCACAATGGTGACCCTGTTGTGGTGGATGTCAGTTCTTCTTGGTCTGCGGAAGACTTGTGGTTCTCTTCAGTATCCTGCTAGAGGAATTTGTTCAGGATTTCTCAGTTTTCATGATACCCCTTATTGTGTGCATTAAATGTTGCAGTGCAGCGGCGAAGAAAGTTCATTATCTGCGTTCATTATATCCATTGTTTGATACAAGTAACATGATACATTATATGCTTTGTATGGTTTGTGATTGTTTTGTAAAGCAATTTGTGCGTCGTAGTCATTAACTTTTTGCGCTGTATAGCACCTGAGCCTTGAAATAAAAGCGGCTGGTAAAAACTAGATACTTTTCATCCTTTTTTCAAAAAACTTATAAGGAAGCAGGTGTTCCTGGTTGTTGTCATCTCTGCTCTGCTGAATTCTTTTAATATGATGTTTTCGCATTCTGGTAGAAAATCTTGATCCTACTGATATCGGTCATCACCAGCTTAGACTCTTTTGGTCCAATTAGTTCATTATTTTTTCTGGTTTAGTCTTGTTGCTCGCGCTTCAATGTAATCTCAAATAACAACAAGAAGGTGCGTATGATTACTTCATTACAAATTTAGCAAGTTGATGTTGTATGTACTAAAAGTGCTGGCATCCTAAGTTTCTTGGCCAAAGCTTTGTAGCATGGGTGTTAGGTCATCCTTGCTTGTTCTAGAACTGAAGTTGTGTACGGTTGAGGTGGGTGAACCAGCAATGGGAGTAGGGCGAGCTGGCCTTTTACATGTTTGTCTGAGACAGTTGAAGTGACGCAGATAGGTGATTCCAGGATAGTAGTTTGGGTTAATCTTTAGGAGTAGGTATTGTAGTTGGCGCTACAAAATATTTTTTACCTGAGAGAGCTCCATTGATTTCAGATTCTGAGCCAGTTTAACTTGACTCATGTGCATTAGCGAAGATCTTCTTTAATTTCCAGGCATGTGGGCCATGCATGTATCTACAGAGGTTGACTCTGATTTTGTTCCAAAACTGTTCTAATCTTTTTGGACAGGTATGATCGCTTTTGCTGCAAGAATTTCTTAACCTCTGAAAGCTGTAGTTCTGCCGTTACAATTTAGGATATTAGCGCAACAAACTTCTTGGTGAGATGTGTGATTCTCAAGCCCTGGGTTTAGTTCAAATAAATTGTAAGCCAAAGTTCTCTTTTTAGCACTATTGGTGCCCAACCCAAAAGGGGGAGCTGCCACGCATCTATATTTTGCAATTGAGCCAAACAAAGGTATAATCATAAATTAAAAAAATCCTAATATGGCGCCTCAGCTAACAGCCTAGGAAGCCATATCAGAAGGTGGGGAAGCTTTGGGTAAACTTTTGTATAATGCCACTTTAGCTTGAAGACCATGGTGAACAACATTGGTAGGAGCATAAGCAGCTCTGGTATAAGGAGGTATAATTGTGAGCTCTCTTCATTATTAAGGTTGGGGGTGTCCATCATATCAACGTATTAAGCAAGTTGATACTCAGCAAAAAGTGGTGAGGAGGCTACAAGTTACGCTTGATGCTTGACGGGTTTGGGGATAATTGAGGTCAAACAGAGAAGTTCTTGCCGCATAAATGCAAGTGCAGCTCACACCAAAAAGACCTCTTCATATTTCACAATTTCATCAAAGTTATGGATAAATTGGGATAGGAATAACCTCAACGAGGGGTTTTATCGCCCCATTAGTATACTAGTTGAATAGAGTTGTTGGCAGGAGCAGCTGAAGCCTCTACTGTAATCTTACTTAAAATTTTGTAGTTAAGGTAACCAGGTTTAGAGAAAAAAGGCAAGAGCATAAATTGTGAGGATTAAAGAAAAAACTTCTCTAAAGCGAAATCTGACTTGCTATCTCACAACCTTTCACTATAATTGATCCATTCAAGACACTTGAATGGATTTAGCTAGGTCAACGCTGGCCATCAACAAACCAAATTATCCATACAGTCAGTTGTTACTTGGATGGCGCCATTAAGACTCATTTTAGAGCTGCAGAATTTGTTCTGACTGACCTTGGTATTGCGATCAAGAAATTAAAATTTGATTGTGTTTTTAATCAATGCGCCCAAGAGATGAACAAGCTGCCATTCAAGCTCTTCCATAAACTGCTTGATGGTTTAACCTACCTTAAAAGGGCTTCTTGATTACGGCCTCTGCAGTAGTAGGTTGCACACCTTCTGACTCCAGGTATTCCTCAACCTGGGTTAGTGATAAGTTACTTTGACACCCATCAGGTCGCCTTCCTACACCGGTCCAGTATCTCACTGAATTGAGAGCCAAGTTGAATTAAGTTGGTCAGAAAGTTTTAATACTCTGCTATTTTGCTTCTCCTGCTTGACACTAGTTGTTTATAACAACTGAGTGTACCTCCAAAAGTTACCATCTAGTCAAGCTGCCATCAGATGGTTGTCCTGGCGCTAAGCCACCATGAACTTGACAAGTTGTCAATCTCAATGTGCTGCCAGGTGAGAATTTTCATGGTCTATCTGATCAATGTGCGGATATATTGGCGATCATCTTGAATAACTGCGCATGATTAGCGATCTTCTTAGTCATTATGGACATTGTCATCTCCTTGAATAACTTGATAATTTGCATATGGATAGACTTAGACTTATGGCCTTTGAACATTCTTAAGTGTGTTTCATAGATAGTTTTTTCAGTGAGTTGGTATCTGAAAAGGAGCCACTCCAATATCTCTTCTATGTGGTTTGGGACAGATCATGCATCTGATCTAGAGAGTTGGATGCTAGCAGTCCTATAAAATGAGCTCCATAATGGGAGCGTCATTTTCCTCACTTCTAAAATGAATGATTGAAAGTGGTTTTGGCTGGACTTCTCTACATCTATGGGTTGCAAGGGATAGTTGTCCTCAAAGCCAATAGTGAGGCAGTTGGAATCTTGAATTATAATTTGTTTTCTTTGTTTCTTTTATGATGTTTTTATAAGTTCCTCCTGTAGTGAGCACAAAAATGTTGCAATTTTTGTTGCAATTGTGAAAGATTGGCACGTTATACTTGCACTACAACTCCCATTCATACTACTAATAAACATCGCTCTGACAACACACTGGTAGTGTCATTTGCATCCCTCTTTGCCTACCTCCCTGTTGGGGATCCAACTACAATGACTGGAATTTCCAAGGTCGAGATTCAATGTCTCAGTCTAATAAGATTGCAAAATCCATGTCAGATATATTCAATTCTAGGATAGACTGATAATCAACCTTTTGGAGTTATCAACCTCCTCTGAAGGATGATGGTAAGCTATCCAATGAGGAAAATATTATACAAGATGGTTGGTCTCATCAGATAAAATATAATCAGACCTGGCCATTAAATGCTGGTATTAATAATCATCAATTTAGGTCATCTAATAAGAAAAATCTTACTTCAGGTGCAGCCCAAAAATCCCCATGAAGAACTACTAAATTTACACCTATAAATAACCCTCATTTTTAACAAATAAAGTACCTCTATTTTTTGTGTTGAGTAGCTTAATTTTGGCCTATTCTTACAGGATTCTGTATTTCTTATTGCAATTAGTTATAGCAACGGAACTAATAACTTCTTTGCAATTGTGTCAATCTTTGCTATAGCCACAGAACTAATAACTTAATAGCCTTTGTAGGACCTGCTTATTGTATTTTCTATCAAAATTAAAATACTGGTGCTCCCTGCCAGGTCTGCTTCCAAGGCTACCTGGTGAAAACATAATTTTACAACGATGAATATGTCTTGCAAAGAAAGCCCCTCTCCATAGAAAACAATGAGTATCACCCAATGGGTCACTCCAACAGGCAAGAAATGCCTTCCGCTAATACAAATAATCTGCAATTATGAGCTTTTATGGACTTAGCCATTGAGGGACTGACCAAAATAATTATCAAATTTAAGCCGCAAATTTAGAAAAAACGGTCAAAGGCTTGATAAGGGGGGCTACCCAGCCTGATTCCCATCCTAATCGAAACTGAGCATCTAAAGTTGCAAATAATATGATGAGCTTAAACAACAGATCTTTGTTACAACCTACCAAGGTTGGTTTGACTAGAACTGAGAAGTGCCTCAGGAATTACGTACTTCCCACTATTCATCTTGTATCCAGAATTTGGAGTTTCTTCATCTTGAGATCTAACAACAGTTGCTCCTGGCACAACAATTTCACTCTCGTATATTCACCTTATGAGGTAACTTGTAACTTTGGATAGAATAATTGGGAGGCCATACTTGATAATAGAAGAGAAATCAACAATCTACATAACCAATTGGTGAGAATTGATGTTAAGGTTGTGGGATATATCGTCCTGTAATTATCTAAGCAGGTTAGCAATATTACATACCCTATTCACCATCATATCAATACCCTTGAGGATGCAATTATGAGTCAAATGAAACAATTGTGGGTCCAACATGAGGGCGCATATTGAGCTTGACAGGCTACTCTAACAACTGGTCTAAATTGTGGATACTATCAGAGAAGGTGGACCTGGCCCTGTTGGTCCTCCTGACCACCAGGACCATCTAGTTCCCCTTCAGTAACCCTGGGAGCTCCTGGTGAACGTAGTCATCCCAGACCTGTGTGTTGAAAAGGCCCACTGGGGCCAGGAGGTCGAGATGAGTCGCATAAACCACCTGGACCTCCCGTTCCCCTGGCTTCTCGCTTCCAATGTATGATTCAGAACCTTCAATTCAACTAGTATCTAGAGTATAGGCGTTAGAAACCCAAATGTGAGCCATAGCACAAGGATGTTTCTTATCATTCAAAGGCCTTCTGACTTACCCAAATAACTCTTTAACCAACTTATAGGATGGCGTGGATAATGCTCATCATCTAAAATGATAACCAAACTATATAAGGGACTAATTTTGCACAGCTAAACACTTCCATTAAACAATTAACTGCTAAATGTGGAGTACTTGAGAAGAAGAAGAAAGAGATGATCTCTGTGATTTCTAACTTGAATCAACAACCTGTAGATGATCATCTTGCTCAATGGGTTTATAATTTACTTGAGAACCTCAATCATTTAAGGCAACAAGTTGACCGAATTCCCACTCAAGTTCATATCCCAGAATCTGAAAACTCCAAAGCTGATCTGGTCATAGTATTGGGTGTA
Organism: Massospora cicadina; assembly: GCA_022478985.1. Classification (NCBI taxonomy): domain Eukaryota; kingdom Fungi; phylum Entomophthoromycota; class Entomophthoromycetes; order Entomophthorales; family Entomophthoraceae; genus Massospora; species Massospora cicadina. The sequence continues at coordinate 298,023 of JAKSZP010018389.1, forward strand.
TATGTTTTGAGTAATGAGCCCACTACCTTCAAGCCTAACTTTAAGGATAAGTTTGAACCGGACTGTTGAGTAATTGACAAGACCTAATTGTTGGATATTTAATAGGAACATAATATTGTTAACATGATTAACTTATTTTGGATCACATTGGATATCAGTGATTATGGATTAAAAATATCCTAAGCTTATGCAAAGCTTGGGATCCGCGGCCTAGCAATTCACTTAATAATATTTAACTATGATGACAGGGGTCAAGGGCTTTGTTGGTTAGGTCGGACTTAAATTAAGTTTTGACTTAATTGTTTGGACATGTGGGCTTTGTTGGTCTATGCCAAAATTAACTTTTAATGTCAGTCGAGTTTTTGATCAAAATAATTACTAATTAGTGATATGAATCGCCTTGGAGCCTATTGACTCCCACCTCCATCGTTTTTTCACCTGTCCAGGTGTCGCCGCATTTTGGCCAAAGGCCCGCGCGCTCCTCCATGCTCAGCCCTGGTCTGGACACCCTGTGCAAGACCTCATGTTTGAGCAGACATTGCCTGGTTGCCACCAACCCCTCCGTGTCCTCGCCTATGCCACAGCCATCTGGACCATCCATAACTCCTTCCTTCGTGCTGCCTTTGACCAGCAGGTGTGGACCCTTCCACACATGATCACCCACTTTCAGGTACACTTTGAGATGGCCCTGAAGGTCTGCACTATGTCGCCAACCCTCCCCCGCTCAGTTGTCACTGCAGCACGGCTCTGGCGCGCAAACCCCCTCCCTTTCTCGATGCCTCCTCCCTCCCCTTCCCTCGCCTCAGGCTCTTAGGAGCCCAGGCGTAATTCAATAAACATCGATGAATCCCCCTTGGGTTGGGACCATCTAGTACTAAAAAAAAGTGATATGAATCGCCTTGGTGTGTGCTGCCAAATACATGTGAAAGATAATCAGTTCAGCTATTTGCAGAAGTGTCCAAAACGCCATCTTGAGAATGATGATGGAATTTACTCTGACCCTGAGGGTGAGCATAATGCCCTGAATCAAAGTATTTGTAGACGATTTTACAAACATTTTATGTGGCCAAGTGCCATTGAAAATGAGACGTCATGAGTAAAATTTGGTGAACATCAAACCCTATAAATAACCCTCAAGTTGTTGCTAATAAAGACATTCAACTATTAAAACTTGTTTATAATTTACCTTACTAACTTTTTTATTTAGTACTTTACTTTGTATTAGTCAGTATTTACTTGGGATCAGTAAGATCAGGGCGGCGTGGCATCGTCCAAGTAAATGACAGGGTATATGATTTGAGTACTACCAAGGAGTTTTATCTTAATTTATAGTCACTGTCTGATCTATTGTCCCCATACAATAGACGCCCAAAACTTTACCCTACCACTAGAGAAGAACCGCCATCAGAATAAAGCCAAAATTCAACAAGTGGCACTCATGGCTGGGACTGCAGATGGTGACCGCGCTGAACAGGGGAGCAATCCCAATCAATTATTCAGAACCATCGTCGGGCCCAATGGAAATACTGAAATGACTGTGTCCCAGATTAATAGGGAGGATGTACCCATTATTACCTATCCCAACGATCCCATTTCACCTGAAGAGCTGGAACGTCTTAAGCAGCAGTTGTTAAGAGGGTACCAAATGGGACAAAGGCCCGTGGAAAATAGTAGCAATCATTTTTTTGCCAATGGCAGCAAGATTTGTTGTGGATGAGATATCTAGCTCATCATCAATTAAGTGTAGCTAAGATCTGAAACAATTTAATTGGGATAGAGAATATCGCCCAATTATTAATTAAATTTGTACATCCCACATGCAGAAATTCTCAGATGACAATCGCCTGCCATCATGCAGCCATTACCAATTTAGTCAACTTCTCACACAACTCTAGCCAGATGGGCTAAATTTTTAATGAGTGATTAGAAGCCAACGTCACTAAGGTCCTTTCTAGTTTGGAGGCAAATTATAACTTAGCCGCTTGGGCTAATGATCAGGTAGCAGAATTAGCATAAGAGCTAAACAACAGATTTCATCCCATCTTTGAAAAAATTTTATAGGAAAGAGGAGTCACCGAATCTTGGGTTATCAGTATAACTCAGAGATTTTATTAGTGCTATAGAGATCATGAGGCTTAATCACGAAGCCCATGAGGCGCAATTAAACCATAACAATGAATTTTGTGACCAGTATTGACATCTGAGCGCCCAAAGTTCACAGATGAAGGATAAATATACCAGAAAATTACTTACTGACAAACACAATTTGAGGGCCAACAGGCGGAAAATGAAAAAACTCATGACTCTATTGATCATCTTAATCTACAGATCAATAATCTCAATGATGATTTTACTTCTATTAATGAGTTAAACAATAATCTTCATGGAGAATTAAACCAGTGCAAGAAGGCAATAAAAGAAAAGGACCAAGTAGTTTTTACCTTGCAACTACAAACTACTAGCTTGAATGAGGAAATTGCGATATCAAAGTTAAGATACAATATTTTTTCAATTGGTAAAATGTAATCAATGATCAAATACGAGCTCTAACAACAAGCGTTGTCATTATGCTACAAACCACTTGAATGAAAACTCTTCCAAATATTATAAAGATGAAGCTTCAGAAATAGCTACTGAAATGGACGCTGGGCCACGTTGACAAATGCCTAACAATATGGTTGCTTTGGCCAACCCTATCACTTCAAACCAGAATACATTGCCTCAGCGCCCTAATATGCCTGGCTCAAGTCAACAAAGAAACAATCATGGTAACCAGGAATGGGAAAGCGATAATTATAAACTGACAAGCCTGCCTGATTTTGACAAAAACGGAAGTATTACCACATTTGTCAAACGCTTTGAAATGGCCATGTATGGGGCCAGCTACAGTAACAAAGCAGCCTCTATGATTAACTTCTTGGATGAGTGGAGCATTGAGTTCAATATGCCTCATATTAACGAAAACCCACCATATACTGAAGTCAGAGAAGCTGTGCTTCATAAATTGGAGGTCCAGAACGAATGTTAACCAGAAAATCTAAGCTTATGAACATTTGCTTTAAGAAAGATGAAGCAATTGACAAAATTTGTGGATCAATCCTATTGCAAAGCTCAAGTCCTCCCAGGCACAAAGGCTATGGTAAATTAGGACGCTATGATTGCACTATAACATGCAGTAGAACCTTACACAAAATTTTAAACACTATATTGCCTGCTTTAATGCAAAACCTTGCAACATCTGAATTGGTTGTTTATATGTGAAGATGCTCAAAAACCTACAGCTCTCCTGATACCTGGTACAGATCAGGACCTGCTGCCTCTTCTAAAACTCTTCAAAACCAATAAGAAGATTGACAGTAATCCGCCTGTAAATAATGAGGAAAACTCAAATAAAAGAGCCCCATTCCTGATGAGTGAGATTACTTGTTTTGTTTGCAATTGTAAAGGTCACTTTGCTTCCCAATGCTGTCAGTGAAATGTCAATGTAGTCCTACCTGATATCGTGCAGGAGGAGGGAAAAGAACAAGCACAATAGATGAGGGACGCTCTATTTTGTCTAAGACATCAGTCCCACCTAATCAACAAAAAAATCTGGCCACAGGGCCTCGTTTAACAATAAAAGAAATTCTATTTTAGTATTGAATGAAGATTCTTTGAACGTACATGCAGTAACTCCTCCCCAGAGTAAGGTTGTCATACCTGAAGCCTCTGAAGTAATTGCTAAACCTAATGTGCAACAAATACTTGAGATTATTCCAGCTGAGGGCCGAGAAAATGCAGCAGATACATCAAGCTTGAAAGGGGTGAATATAGACATGCCAATTGACACATTTATCAATGAATGTCCCAGTTATTGGAAATACTCTGAAGCATACTCTTTAAAACCCTGGATTCTTCCCTTATTCGCTTAGTAAACTCTATTGATTCTTACTACTCTGTGTGCACTTACGTGGATATTCTGGTCAACAAGATCATATTTGTAGCTATGGTTGATAGTGGAGCACCTGTAACCATTGTTTCCACAAAGCTGGTTAAGAAATTAAAAATAGCTCCAGACATTGACCATCATCAAGAATATGGGACCGCAGGCCATAACAGCACCAAGGGTGAAGGAGCTTACAGCGCTTTACCAATGCAATTTGGAGCTTTGGTAGTAGCTGCACCCGCTATAGTGCTTCCAAATACCAATTATGACATATTAATTAAAACTAGTTTTTTGAGTACTTATGGGATCTCATGCAATTCTAAAGAAAATGTCTTGACAATATTGGGCCAATCACTTCCAATTTATTACTATCAACAATATAAAACCCACAAGCTGTCATAGAAATTTTATCAATAATCTTATGCTGACGGAATTTAACAGTAGGATATATTCAGTGGGGAAATTAAAGCCTCCCTATGTTAACTGCCATAAACAAAATTTGAGGAATACCCCTACATGTGAATAAGGATGTGACAATAGCTCCAAGCCTTAAAATTGGTTATGAGGACTGGGACCACGCTGAATATTCCAGAAGGACTATACAAGGATGTTGTATCCCCATAGCATCGTTCTAAAATGGAACCTAGTGTGGCTCCTGGAATATTTATACCAGGGCACGGAGAGATTGATTTCCTACTAGCAAATTTGACCAGCTGAAATATTAAGGTCAAGAAATATCAAGTTGTCACATTTGTGCATCTGATTCTGAGGGATGAGTTTAAATCAGCTGTCAGATTTGGTGACTTATCTGAGGTTGGCTTACTGACTTAAACCCTTGGGGCACCTACTGTAATTTCTCAAGGATCTTTTACAGATATCAGAACAGAAGGATGAAGCACCAGAATTGTTGAACGATACTCTAAAATTTTTGCCAAAGATGACCAGAATTTAGGTTATGCAAAAGGAGGACAGCATTTTGTTGATACTGGGGACCACATGCCTGTTAAAATGAGGCCAATCCGGCGCCTCAGGGTTAGTGACAAAATAGTCAGAGAATAGCTAGAAAAATATCTAAAAGTGGAATTATAGTGCCCTCCAAAAGCCCATAGGCCAGCCCATTTTTAATCATAAAGAAAAAGATGGCAGCAATCAAGTTGTGATTGGTTATCAACGCCTTAATGCCATTACAAAAAAAATCTGTATCCGTTTCCCAGAATTGATGATGCTCTGGACCGCCTGGGAGGTGTGCAGTGTTTTACCCCATTGGACCTCATCTCAGGATATTGGCAAATTGAACTGCCTCAAGAAGAGCAGGAAAAGTGCGTGATAATTGATGCTCAAGGGATGTTCCAACCAAAGCGCATGCCTCAGAGGCTGTGAAATGCGCCAGCAACCTTCAAGCACGCAAGGGACACGATTTTGGGGGACCTTAAATTATCCTGAGTATTGGTGTACCTGTTTGACATCAATTTCTTTTCACAAACGTTTTCTGAACATCTGGAGTACCTTGAACAAGTGTTTGAACATCTGTTAAAGGCCAATATGAAGTACAACCAAAAAATGTCAATTCTTTAAAAACAATTGGAATATCTCAGGTTTGGCATTGATTTCAAGGGCTTGTGGCTCTGCCTTAAAAGGTGGAGGCGATTAACAAAATGCAACCATCAATAAGTATGAGAGATGTTAAAGTGCTCTTTTGCATGTTAGGATCTATTGAAGATTCACAAAAGGGTTCATGAAGATTGCTGAGTCCCTATTCCACTTACTACAAGGAGGAGTTTGTTTTTACTGGGCAGAGGTTTGCCAACAAGCCTTTGAGGCTTTGAAAAGCAAAATGAGCTTGGCGCCTATCCTCCAATATCCAGATTTCAGCAAGCCTTTTATCATACAAACTGGAGCCTCATTGACTGCAATTGGTGGTGTGCTATCTCAGATTGGGGATGATGGCGAGGAGCATCCAGTCGCTTATTTCAGCAGGATGCTGAATAAGCATGAGCGTAATTATATGGTGACTGAAAGAGAATTTTTGGATGTCATCTATGCTTGTAAGCAATTTCAGGTTTACATTCATGGCACCAAGTTTCAAGTAGTGACAGATCACAGCTCATTATGATGGCTCCACAATCTCAAGGAACCTGAAGGATGATTAGCCTGCTAGGCCCTGAGATTACAAGCTTACAATTATGAAATTCTTAATGAGCTAGAGCGGCCCATCAAATTGCAGATGGACTATCATAATTTCCTATTGTAGCTGTCCTAAGCCTGGCTAATGAGATTTATGAAAAAATGCTTACCCAAAAGTATGGAGATGAGCCACCTCACAATCAAAAAAGTGATTAAAAGCATTAATTGACACCAAATATCAAAATGGAGTTTTTACAAGATTAAGCCTAAGGGCAACGTCAAATTTTCCCAAAGCCTTCTGGCCAAATGAAGATTATTACACAAGCATACAAGTTTTTCAGACATGAGGGAATGACTAAGACGCTATAATTATTCAATCCAGTTACTATTGGGGCTCCATATGATTTTATATCCATGAAGTGCTTGATAAATGTCATTCATGCCAAATTGCAAAACCTATGAAGTCAGATGTAAAATATCGTTTGATCAAACCCAACCGGGCCTGGCATACCATGTCAATTGATGTAATTGGCCCTTTGCCTGTGAGTAACCCAGGCAACAAATACATAATTGTTGCTATCGACCTTCTGATTAAATGGGTGGAAGCAAAAGCAACATTAGACGTTGGGGCTCTAACTACTGCCAATTTCATTATGGATAATATTATTTATAAGCATGGATGCCTCCAGAAGATCTTGAAGGACAATGGCACGAATTTTTGCCCAAATGGTATAAAAGTTAAATGAGTTGATGTCAATCAAAGGAGTGTTGTCAACACTGTACCATCCTCATACTAATGGTATGGTAGAGCAAGTGAATGGCACTTTAGTCAACATTTTATGCAAAAATTCAGCCTTGATGCCTTGGCAATGGGCAACACCAATGTATGCTACTGTGTTTTCATACAATATCAGACACCACAGCAGCACAGGCCACTCTCCGTTTTGACTCCTATATGGTAGACAACCCGCTCTGCCTCCATTTTTATATTCAGTACTCAGTTTAACCAAAGCAATATAACAAATAATTATATTGGGCAACTAGCAAAGACTCTAATAATGTGCAATCTGAAGCCTATCAAAACACAATTAGTCAAAAGACTAACTAGAAGAGCTATGACAATGTAAATGAGCTATGGTGACTAAGTTCAAGGAAGGAGAGTTAGTAATATATTGTGACACTCATAGTTCAGGCTGTGCGCACAAGCTGGCCTTGCTTTGGAAATGTCCATTTATTATATTAAAGAATTTGTATAAAGACGTATATACCATCAAGGATCAAGGCGGCTGGGTTAATAATTGAGTACACGCTAAGTTCCTTCATCCATATCATAAAGAATAATAATACAAAAAATAAAAAATAAACAAAATAAAAATAAATAAATAGAATTGAATATAATAAATATAAATACTTTTTAATAAAAATAATAAAAAGACAGAATAGATAATTTCTAAACCTTAAAGTTAAATTCATAGATTTGATGTCTCGCTGGCATTGGAACTAGGTACCCCTTCTTCAGTAGGGGGAGAGTGTGATCAATCCAGAGAAGCCTGTAGCAGAATAAGAGAGATGCAAATCTCATATAAGTACTGACTATCTAGACCCTATCAGAGATGTTCCAAGCCCAAAAAAGCTTGGCACCAGGCATTCTGGCCCTGTCAGCTTAAGAAAGGCCATCGAACTAAAGGGAAAGACAATTGGAAAAGACTTCAGAAAAGGCCAGAAAGGTTTGGCTCAGGAGTAATCTCTGCAGAAAGGAAGATACAATCAGCAAGAAGGCTCTCAAGGCAGGACTAAACTGGGGGAGGAACACTTTTGCATGAAACATATGCGAATGGGCCTCATCTAATACCCTGCGCATGTCAGGCATGGCAATGGTGGGGAGTGAGGAAGGAGGGAAGTGAACGCACGCACCCAAAAGAGCCATCTGGGGGACATACTCTTGGGAAGCCCTTTAACCAAGCTTTTTCAAAGGGTTTAGTATAACACCAGGATGCGCCAATCTTTCAAAATCTGAGTCTTGAGGACCAACGAGACATAAAAGTTAGTATGTACCAAAGTGGGTTTGCACCAAAGCCTAGCAACTGAGTTAGTAGAAATAAGTGCTTGGTTGGCCTCAAAAATATCATATGCTACAACCTCAGGACTGTAAGCAAGTGCAGACAACAAGTAGGCATTTTCAAGCTCTAACATCAAATCGAGCTCAAGACCCAACAAAGCCACACTGCCCACACATAAAAAGGAAGCAAGATTCTCAGAAGTGAAGATGCAAAAAAAGGAAAACAAGAAGTCTGGAAGGAGATCCCATCTGAAGCAAATTGGTGTCAGATAAGGGCTTCTTGGGACTGAACGGCTTCAGAAGGATGAAGAGATAAAGAATAAGCCAAAAAAGGATCCCACTCAACCCATTGGGATGTTCAACAGACAGTACTTGAAGCCATGGGGGCTTGTTCAGGTTCATCAATTGGTAATATTGCAGCAGGACGTGAAACTGAACTCTCTAGTACTGTGAAAGCGTAGCTGGTCAATTCATATTGAAAAATTATGAGCAACATGCCAGAGTTGACTATAGCACGCCGCATGGGCTTGCTTAGTCTTAGAAAGACTCATCTGTCTGAGTCAGAAGCTCTTAATATAACGTTCATATTTTGATTAGCGTAAAAAGTTAGACATTGTGACCCAGAATGAAGGGTACCCACCGCTTATATCCATCAGGGCGGGGGAAGTGTTGAGTAACTGTCTGGACCTAATTGTTGGATATTTAAAAGGGATATAATAGTATTAACATGCTTAACTTATTTTGGATCACATTGGATATCAGTGATTATGGATCAGGAATATCCTAAGCTTAAAAAAAGCTTGAGATCCGCGGCCTAGCAATTTAACTTAATAATATTTGACTATGATGACAGGGGTCAAGGGCTTTTTTGGTTAAGTTGGACTTAGTATTATGTTTCACCTTAATGACTTGGGCACTTGGGCTTTGTTGGTCTGTGTCAAAATTAGTTTTTAATGTCAGTCTAGTTTATGATTGAATTAATTACTAATTAGTTGTACAAATCACCTTGGTATGTGAAGCCAATTGCTTGTGAGAGAGAATTAGTTCAGCTAATTGCAGATGCATCTGAAACGCCATCTTGAGAATATTGACATTTTTTACTGACCCTGAGGCTGTGCGAGATGCCCTGAGTCAAAGTATTTGTAGACTCTTAAACAAACTTTTTACTTGTTCTTCTGGACAGGTGCCTTTGAAAAAGAGATGTCATGGGTAAGATGTGGTGTACATTAAACCCTATAAATTATCTCAAAGTTGATACTAATAAAATACAATCAACTACTACCACTAGTTTATAGTTTAACTTATAAGCTTTTTGTGTTAAATACTTTAAGTTTTAATAAGTCAAGTATTTACTTGGGATCAGTAAAATCAGGGCAGCAGGCCATTGTCCAAGTAACGACAGGAGAATCAACTTTCAAGTGCTACTACAAAGGAGTTAATTTTTAACTATAGTCACCATCTGGTCTATTGTCTTCATACAATAGATGTTAAAACTTGATTATACCGCAGAAGAAGAACCAGCCATCTGAAGAAGACCAAAATTCAACATGGGTGAAGTTAGCATCCATTCGTTTCTCTTTGACTATCATTGTGCATTGGATGAGGCAACTGATCAACAGAAATGTATGGCATATTATCTTTTGCCTAAGCCGTTTTGCTCAAGCGATCATGGTATCTCGCCTTAAGGTTTGCTTTACATGGGCTCAAGTGAAGACCACCCTCATAAAAGAATTTAGGAGTGATAAAATCCTATCTAACCAAAAGCAAGCTCATATGTGTATCCAAATCAAGCGAGGAGAGTCAATCCAAGGCTTTTCTAAGAGAATCTATAATTAGGATAAACTCTTGCTACTTGCGACCAGATTACTGTAGATGATGCCATATCAGCTGTAATGAGTGCATTTGCTTCTCGCACTCAGCTGCTACTGCATTTAAAATCACGTAAAAAAATCTCAGATCGATTATTAATATTAAAGAAGTGCTCATGGAGTTTCCTAATGGTGTACACCCGGGCTCTGCTAATAACCCTCATTCTTATATCCATGCAATGCCGCCTAAACCCAAAACTAAATCAAAGAAGGATCCATGCAACTATTGTGGTCTCGTGGGTCATGTGGAATCTCAATGTTGGAAAAACAAGCAGAGGAGTCGAAAAAGAGGAGTCAGCATAGGGCATGAGGCTCCCTGTGCTGACCTACCTCTAGTGCCTCAATCAAAACCTTTTAGCACATCTAAAAACTATTATGTGATATTCGCCCTGGTGAACTTGATATCCCTGATGAATTATCCAAAAAAGTTACTATTTCTGCTTATGCTTCTGTTTCTTCTTCTTCTAATTCAATTCAATCAATTAATCCCTCAGTATTTTCAATCCCATATTTTGGCACTGATGTGACCCGTGTGGAAGTCATCATGCATAAGGTGAAAGTTTTGGATATCATTGATACAAGATCGCCCATCAATGTAATTTTGTCCAATCTTATTAAAATAAATCAAATTGGCGATTGACTTAAACCATTCTTAAGACTACAGAACTGCTGGTTCTTCTGACACTAAATCTTTAAGAGCTTATGCCTCTTTTCCGATACCCTTTGAAAAGTTGGTTGTGTCAGCCCATGAAGTAGTGTTGGACAATAACTGTTATGGCCTGCTCTTGAGAACCAAATTTCTCATTGATTTTGATGCGATAATCAGTCTTAAGGATAATTACATTTCTTTAATTGGGTACTGAGTACCTTTAATTCTTCAAGATGTTCCCAATAGCAAAGTTAAAATCAAATGACGTGTTTGCTTATTGGAATATCCCATTTCTATCTCACGTTTTGAGTACCAAATTTTGGGACCAAGGAATCTACTTCCACCTCCGTCAGCTTGTGCCTCTGAAGGAATGCCTTTATATTCTAACAATCTTAATACTATTCCTGAAAAGCTCATGTCATAATTGATATGGGAGTACAAGTATTTGTACCAACTGATCATGTGTTAGAGAACTTTGCTAACCAAATCCCTCTCAATTGGAGGCTTTAACCTGCCATGGTATCCTTGATCCTGCCTACAATGGGTTTGTTTTAGTCTTACAAGCTAACCCTACTTCTTGACCTAAGCAATTAAATCACAATAACCCCAACGCCTCTGTGCAGCCTACTCCTGTGAGTAAAATCTTATCCATTTTGGGATGTGGAGATCTACGTGAATTTGGGCTAGAAGACCCCCCTATTGTTGCTAGAATTGAAGTCAAATTTGGGGATTCTCTCACTCCAAAACAACAGTTTGAAGCTGAGGCGCTGAGTGAAGAATATGAGATATATTTGCTAAAGGTCCTGGTGATTTTGGGTTAATGAAAGATGTGCAGCATCAGGTGAAAACTAGGATACTCCCCCTATTTGAGCTTGACCATATCAAAATACAAAGTTGAGGAGGCTCAGGCCTCAGTGGAATTGATATAACTCCTCGATGCAGGGCTATTAACGCCTTTTAAGAGTCCACGGTCTTCTCTTTTACTACTCATCTAGAAAAAGGATGGGAGTTATAGAGTGGTTATGGACTATCATCAGCTCAATGATGTACCCATAAGGATTCTTATCATCTACCTCAAATTGATGATTCATTGATACTATTGTCTGGGTCACAATATTTCTCAGCTATCGACCTTGCAAGTGGTTATTGGCAAATTGATCTTGCCCCAGAAGATTGTCAAAAATGTGCTTAAATCTCTAGTGAGGGGTTATTTGAGGCAACTTAGATGCCGCAGGGGTTTTGTAATGCCCACTGTTACTTTTCAATGAGCCATTGATGCCTTGTTTGGGGATTTAAGCTTTTTTTGTGTTTTAGTATACTTAGACAATGTTACTGTGTTTCTCACACTTTTAATGAGTATTTGGCTTATTTTTTGTTTAGTATTAGTGGTGCCCAACCCAAAAGGGGGAGCCTCCATGCATCTTTAATTGCAGATGGGCCAAACAAAGGGATTAACATAAATTAAAAAATCCTAATATAGCCCCAAGGTTATAAGCCTAGGAAGTCATATTAGATGGCGAGGAGGCTTTGGGGAAGCTTTTGTCCAGCGCCCGCTTAGGCTAGCAGATCATGGCAGACAGCATTGGTGTGGGAACATCAGCGACATGAGGCACAAGGAGGTATAATTGGGGGTTTTATTCGTTAGGGAGGTTAGCAGTGTCCATCGCCTAAATGTATTAATCAACTTGATGCTCAGAAAAGTTGATACAAGCTGGCACACAAGTAAATGACATGATGTGCCTTCAGGTTTTGGGATGATCGGGTATAAAAGAGAAGTTTTTGCTGCATTGATGCAAGTGCAGCTTGCACCAAAAGCAAAATTTCCAATTTTGTACTTTGCATCTTTCTCAAAATCATGAGGAAAATTGAGGATAAGAATACCCTCAACAAGGAGCTCCATTGAACCCATGGAGTTGCTGGTGGAGGAGGGCATTGGCTGGGGCAGCTTCAGCCACAACTGCCATTTCATTAATATTTTATAAATGCAAACCCATTTTTTGGATTAACGCATTTGGCCTATTTAAAGTAAGTATTTGGTCAGATAGGTTGTGCTTCGCTTAAGCTAAAACCATCCAAGTGTGCTTTTTAAGACTGAGATAGAATCCTTAGGTCATAAAGTTAATTGCAAGGTAATCTAGCCTTTACTAATAAGATACAAGCTATATCAGACATGCCTTTTCCTAAAAGCTTGCGTGATATCCAAGTATTTTTAGGGATTGATGGTTATTATCAACTATTCATCCCCATTTTTGCACAAATTGTGGAGCCTTGGCCTAACTTTTGCACAAGGAAGTCCCTTTTTATAGGAAAATTTTGCTGCAGCAAGCTTTTGGTCTGTTGCACCAAGCCTTAGTTAGTGACCAAAATTAGCCCGTCCTGATTTTTCCAAACCTTTTATTTTATTTAACAATGTCAGTGATATTGCTATTGGAGCCATTCTTGCTCAGATTGATACTAACCTGGTTGATTACCCCATTGTGTACTATATTAAAACCATTTCTAAGACCAATTTAAAAAAACACTACTGAGAGAGAATGCCTTGTAGTTTTGTCCACCATCAAGCATTTCCTCCCTTACCTCTATGGCAAGCATTTCACTATCATCACGATCACGCTTCCTTGTGGTTGCAACAAATGAAGGATCCTGATGGGCGATTAGCTAGATGGGAGTTAAAGCTCCAGAACTATGACTTTACAATCCAACATCGCACTGGAGCTATTCATCAAAACGCTAATGGATTTTTAGATTGCTTATTTTAATGTTATACTATGCTGAGGATAATCTCATCTTTTACTTGATTGGTAGTCCTGAGCTCTGGTACCATGAATTAAGGATCTTATATTGATGCTACAATCCTTAACCAAAAATACTCAGGTTAAAGAAGGTTTATTGTACAAGAAGTTGGGATCTAAATGGTTGCCCTTAATCAGCCCTCTGCGAGGACTGATACTATTATGGAGGCTCATCAAACTGTAGGGCATGGAGCTTTCGCTAAGAACTTACAGTGGTTGAAAGATCATTAGAACTGGGATATTATGCTGGAATCTGTACACGATGTGTTAGAGACTTGTCTCACTTGCCAACAACAATGTGGTGGATATTAAATGTTTCAACAAAAAATTGTGGGGCCTTTATAACCTTTCTCTACTATGAGTACTGATGTGTTGGGTCCTCTCCCTACTGCCACTTATGGGCATCAATATATTATATTAGATACTGAACATTTTACTAATTAGATTGAAGCTATCTCATTTTCCAGGGTCACCACTAAGGCTACTGCGTCCTTTCTTTTTAAGCAAGTTTTCACCAGGCATGGTAGCCTTAAAGTCCTGTTATCAGATAATGGGACCAACTTCATTTCTCAGGTGGTATCTGAGCTTACAATATCATAGGGTACTTGTCAGTCATTTGCGTTCCCATACAATCCTTCTACTAATGGTTCAGTCAAATGAGCATTTGGTACCCTTGTAGCCATGCTTCAAAAGATGGCTTCCAATTACCCTAGTATATGGAATCTCTATTTACCTAGTGCGATGTTAGCTTACAGGGTTAGCTATCATCGTATAATTGGAATGTCTCTTTTAAAGCTTTATATGGTCGGGATCCTATTCTCCACTCTAGTGTACAACCTATACTTGAGGAGGCTACCCCACAAACTACGGATTTTGCTATGAGGAAACTAGCTGATGAAATCATCCAAGTACAAGCTTTAGCTTTGAGTTCCCTTGCTGCTACTACCTTTAAGGAGGGAACAAGAACCAACGCTAGTAGACCTACGCTACCTGATTATCAAGTTGGGGATCTTAAGACTCTTCTATCATCATAGGCTGGGAGGAAGGATTCACAAACTTGACACTTTATGGGCTGATCCTTACCATATTATTTATCATCGGGGTATTGAATACTCCATTTCAGCTGTTGATACTGGTACTGTTATCAATAGAGTGCATAGTGAATTTATTCGTTAGTATATGTCCCCTAGGTAAGATTTTGTGGGCATTGTTGGGGATTCAACTACAATAACCGGAATTACTCAAGATAGAGATTTGATATCTCAGTTTAATGAAATTTCAAAATCCACTTTGAAGATATCTAATTCTAGGATAGACTGACAATCTACCTTTCAAGTTAACAACCTTCTATAAAGGATGATGCTAAGCTTTCTGATGAGGCAAAAAATCGTACAAGAAGGTCAGTTTCATAAAATTGGATTTTATCAGATTTGGCCATCACAAGTATGGTATTAACAATCAGTAATATTGGTCATCTAATAGGAAAGATTTTACCTCAGGTGCATCCCAAAAATCCTTAAATAATTACTAAATCTACACCTATAAATATTCCTCATTTCTAACAAATAAAGTACCTCCTTTTTTTCTCGCATAGCTAAATTTAGATCTATTCATATAAGATTTTGTATTTCTGATTGGAATCAATTATAGCACCGGATTTTATAACTTCATTGCACTTGTGTTGATCTTTGCTAGAGCCACGGAACTAATAATTTTGTAGCCTTAGCAGCACCTGCTTATTGTAATTACTAATAAAATTCCAATACATCCACCCCAAATTTTATATAAACAATTGATGATTGGACTTATGGCTTGAGGCACACAACCATACCTCGTCTTCACTGTTTCCTCTGGTGCAGAGCGCCTTACTGCCCCTCATGCCACTTCCACAATAATCCCACATCACTCTACCATAGCCCAACAAATCTCTTATGCTTGCATTTCAGCAGTGCTAGAGCATTTTTCTTGGGCTTGTGTTGATAATGGTCACCAACATTGTCCCCTATGTTTTGGGTTTGACCATTCTAAAAAGTTTGCTATCATGTTACTTCATCTGATGCGGATTCTGAACACTTGTCTTCGGTGTCTGAATGGGGTGTTTTGCTTCCCCCTCCCACCCCCCACACTAACTCAAGGGGCCAGAGTGGGAAATTGGCCCCCACCAATACCTCTAGCCACAATCACCCACCCAAAATCATAACAGCAAATCATATATAGTTTTGGACCACCATTCGTGCCCAAACATCTACCCAATTACCTACTACCATCCTCTAAATTCTGCCTCTACTGTTTTCATGAACCAAGATCCTAAGGACCTATAGGCCGATATTAAGGGATTAGAAACTGTTGTCACAAATGGGGAAACTGGTGAAAGTCTTGGATTAATGATTAAGAATAAGCTAAATTCATAATTCTAGTTTTTAAAAGCCCTCTCACCCATATTCTTCGCTCCTAAAATGATGCCATCCCCTACCAAAGTGACCACCAGCTCACCTTAGCAGCGGTGGCCTCAATCCATTGCCCAAACCTCCGCAAAAGAGTGGCCCAATCAGTTACTCAATTCCATGAAGAACTGAGCACAATCGACTTACCCCTGATTTGCCCAAAGTAGCACAAAGAAATTATAAAAAAAATGATACCATAGACTCTATCTTTCATTTTGCAAAACTAGCAGCATTCAACCCATCTGCTTAATTACCCAGCAAATAACCAGTTTGGCCCAACTCCCAGATTCCCATCTTCAAGCAGAACATTATATCAGGGAATTAGTTGAGATTTCTTCCAATCTGATCTTGAGTAAAGTAACCCCTACTGTAACAGGAGGGTACGCGCCAATAAGCATGTAGGAATTGGGAAGTAAGAGCCATGTTGCTGACCATACTAGGGACAGTCCCACAAAAGCTGTCAAAATCTGAGGATTGCTCACTTAGAGATTGTTATCCTGCATGTCTATTTTGGGTCAATAGTCCAATGGTTGATCCTCAATAGTGCCTGTAGCTTATAGTATTTGGACCGGTTTAAAAGCTCACTAGACCTATTAATTTGCCTCGACTCTTCTGGCTGATATTGGGCGAAGTTTTTCCTTTGTATTTGGGTACTTCTTCTAAGGCAGGATTAAATACAAATTGGGGATTTGGTCCATCCAGTTTTCAACACTTCTCCAAGGTTAGGATTCAGATAAAAACCAGGAAAAGGATAAAATAATACAAATTTTATTTAAGCTATTTTTATATAATGTACATCAGGCCAGACGCTGGTATTTATACCTATAGGGCATCCCCTGGCCACATTCCAGCACAAAATTCTAACAGCTATTTTACCACCTCAGTCTGGCCTACGACTGAAACCTTTTCTAAATTCATTAGTGGCGAAAATACTTATAAAATTGGGAGGATTTCAGGTACAAAGATTGTGATAAAAAAAACTTTTCTTTCTTGTTACAAACACTTTTGCAACCTATTCAATTCAAGACTAAATCTAGTTTGAAAATCTCACAGAGGAGATTAGTCTGCGCCCATGTCTGGGAGCAGTTGGGCAAGCAAGGCAAGAGGAGCAGGCGGAAGGCCCGCGGCCTCTAACATTCAAAAACGCCCCGGAGAATCTGGTGGAATAGAAAAAAATCTAAAAAAACTGGCGGTCACAATTTCCCCAGAGATACTCGCGTGGCAAGCATGATGCAACCAGTACATCATCACGCCACACTCCCAGCCACTTTCAACGGTGGAATTCAGAGTCCGTGTGTATCTGGACATCCAAAAAACGGCCTTATGGGAAAAATTTTGTGAAGATGTACACAAAATTTTCCCGACTGTGGTGTACGTTGCACCTCACTCCATGTCATGCAGTTGGCTGGACCTAGGTTTCGAAAGCAAAATAGCAGCAGATGAGGCTGCAGCAGTGCACATAGTGGTCAACCTCTCCAAAGGGCAACGGGTCGTCGCAACCATTTGCACCAGATGGACAAAATCAAACCAAATTTTCCTCACGTTTGACTTTTTGCCTACTACGGTAAAACGTGACATTTTGGAGCAACACCTGAAAGATGGTCTCGCCATATATGGCAAAATACAATCTTTCAAAATGCAACGTTTCATGCTGATGCCACACCTGTGCACCGACAAAGCCATCACAGTTCTGACCCCAACTGAGGAGATCATGAAGGACCTAACCCAGATCCCGCACTCCACCTTTATTGATATCGCAGGGCATACCACCCACCCATTCCAGGTAACTGTGGACAGCGCGCCCCCCATTTGCACCCACTGTGACGCGTTCAGCCATAAGGCACACGCATGCCCCATCAAGGTGGGCTTCACATTCCAAGAGCACCCCTCAGCGGCCATGGCCAGCGGAGAGGCGCACTACGAACCAACCGCAAGCACCAAGGAGGCTTTCCCATGGGGAGCACAAGGCTGCTACCTATTGGTAAAGCCCATCTCCCCGCAGAAGTGGAAGAAGGCCAAGCAGGCCCATAGGGCCGCGGCCAAGGAAGCGGCCAAGGCAACCACCACCATCCCACACTCACAACGCCAGGAGGACATGGAGACCTTTGCAGTGGAAGCAACTCGGGAATCCATCACCCAATCAGATTGGGAGGCCCATGCTGAGCGGGCCACTCAATCTGAGGATCTGATGGGAGATTCGATCTCACTCAATCGCTGCAACCAAGCTCTAGTTGAAACCAACTTGGGACCTATCCCAACTGAAAATTTTTTTGCCCCACTCGCCGGTGCACCAAACTTATCCACACCACAAAAAATTCGTCTGACGTCGGGAAAACAAAAAGTGAAGGACAAAGTCAACGTGACTCTTTCCACAAAAATTAACAAAAACCCTGATAGCGTTGCTGCTAACACCCGCGCTGCTGTGAAAGCCCGTGGGGACCTTGAAGAGGCGGGTGGGCCTGGGGGCCCACCCCTTGCACCTAAGGTGCGATGGGGAAACCTTCACTCTAGGGATGCTGAATATCGCTTAACTCAAGGCCTCCCCATCCCAGGCTAGGAAACTGAGTTTTTTACAAAACAATTTACCTGTGGAAGTCCTGGCTATCCAGGAGTTCCACTGTCCACGAGGTTCTAAGGAAGCTTGGAAAACAATGCTCTTCCCATCCCTATCCTTTTGGTTGAAGCACTGTAGGGTGCTAATTTGGAAAAATAATTTTTTCAAATTCAATCCTCAGAAACATTCCTAAATGGCTGAGTGCTCATTGTCACCTTCTCGTGGGCTGATGTTGCGCACATAATCATCAACATCTATGCCCCAAACAGTGCACACAAGCGTCGGGAATTTTTCTTGTCAGTCAAATCCCTCCCGCTACCCCCAATTCTTTCCTAGTTGGCGACATGAACTGTTGGCTAACCTCACCAACGGACTGGTGGCCGCCCTCACCCTACACCCCACAGGGTCACGTAGAACTACGCGTTCTAAAAGCCACCCTTGGGTTAATGGATGCGCTGCCACGACATGCCCCACTGCTCAAAAACATGACGCATCCCCACGTCCACAATGGCCAATTAAGGTCCATGACCCACATCGACCTTATTCTAACGCCGGCGAAATTCCAACCCCACATCTCCCACTTCAAAACAATGAAAATGGAATTCTCCAACCACCAACTGGTCTCAATAACATACCACTTACCCGTCACAGTTGCAAAGGTCCCACATTGGTGCAAAATCCGCCCCCTGAGCTTGCGTCGCCAGGATTTTCCATGTGGGTGGAAGAGGCAACTTTGGCAAAATCGTTTGTTGCACCGTTTTGCACAGACCCCATTTCCACATGGGCAACTTTAAAAGAGGACACCATCCGCCACTATCACCATCTCTCCTCCAGACGCTCACAAGCCACATCAGCGGTTATCTCGCACGCGCTGGCGGAATTGGCCCACTTGGAGTCCAATATTCCAGCCACAGGATACAGCCCTGCATGGGGCCAGAAGTGGGCGGAGGCAGCCGCCCACCTCAACGCACTCGAAAGGCAACACAAACATTGGGTTTGTATTCAGTACAGGGCCACACGCATCACTAAAGGTGACAAGTGCACCGCATACTTCTTTAAAAAATTTTCACACCACGCCAGAGTGTGGCCTGCACACAGGTGCGAAGATCGGATCATTCCATTGTGGACACACTGGCCAAAGTGGCAATCAAAACGCAAAAATATTACTCCGAGTTATACTGAGCTGAACCAAATTAGCTGGCCAAAATGGCGGAATTTCTCAACCAAGCTCAGATCTGCACCGTTTTCTGATACCCAGAAATAATGAATCTAATTACTCTGAATGAATTATGGACAGCCATTAGCGGTACATCAAACCAAAAATGCCCAGGCCCAGATGGCATTCCATATGAGTTCTACAAAAAACATTTCAAATATATATCCCCATTACTGCTAGCCTCACTCAACCAAAGCCTGTTGGAAACGCGCCTCCTACCAGGAGGACATGAGGCCTTTACTGTCACACTCTTCAAGAAAGGAATAAGCTTGACTTAGCCAACTGGCGCCCAATTTCTCTAACAAACACAGACACCAAAATTTTAACAAAAATCATGGCTAATCGTTTAGGGACTGTAGCATCTGCCACCATCTCTCCAGAACAATTTGGTTTCATCCCCTGAAAGTCGATTTGGGATAACGTGCACTCTGTGGCTAATGTGTGTCAGTCCACAGCCTCTGGGGCACTTGTATTCTTGGACCAACAAAAGGCCTATGATAGAGTAAACTGGGAATACCTTAGGGCCTGCCTCCATCAATTCCGCCTCCCCCCGCTTCATAAACTGGGTGATGCTGCTCACGGAATCTGCGACAATGGCAATGCGTGGCCCAGGCTTCCTAATGGAAGTAGTCCGCCCTCAAAGGGCCTGCGACAAGGGGACCCCCTCAGCCCACTTTTATACAACTTCATCCTTGACCCACTACTGCGAAATGTGAATGCCCACTTCACTGGGGTCCATGTGCCAGGCCAAACCCCAGTCAAGATGATGGCATTTGCAGATGATTGCGTGGTGGGGGTGTCTAATAACAAAGATGCACACGCGCTTGAAGCCCTCATTCAGGAATATTCCTAGGTAAGCAACGCGGCACTGAACGCCTCCAAAACCGAAATCATCCTCCTTGTACAGTTTCAGAACTGCTGGGCCCCAGCAAGTAGTTCCCAACCCGGCCCAGCTGCTCGCCCACGTCCACGCCTTACTAACTCAACACACACCGCTCCACTGGTGCTCCCCTTCATGCCACATCCTACCATAGGACCGGTGCGCATTCTGGGCGTGTGGATGGAGGCAGGCGGATATGCGTCAGCAGTAATGGAGTGCCATATACTGGACAACGTGACGAAGCGAATTGCCTCTCTCAGAGACCACCCTACTACCCTCACTGGCAGGGTTGTTCTTGCCAACTCTATGCTCCTATCCAAAGTCTGGTTCGGAGCACACGTTATCCCCTTCTCCCCAAGCTTCTTCAAATCCCTGTATGCTTTGCTGCAAGGATGGCTTTGGTCAGGCCGCCTCCACCAGTACGGCTAGAGGTCATGTTTGGCCCTCATCATCACGGTGGCATGGGCCTGCTTGACTTCAAAGCCCATGCTGCCAAGATCCTGGGCACCTGGATCGTGGCTGTCATCGCTCCTACACTCCCATCCCAACACTGGTCCCACGCGGCCCACTCCAACTTCTCCTGAGCCTTGAGCCTCAACAATCCATCAAACCCCCACTCCCTGATGAAATACCTCGCATCACACACATCGGCCACAGGTCCTCACGGGACTAAAACCCACTACAAACGAATCCTACTCTCCATGCGGAGTGCTGAGTGGAGAATTCGTATTAGTGGACATACAACCTGAAGAGGCCGCCCCTCTCCTCAGTTCACACAAGAGGTACAGGGGCTACCCATCCATGATGGCGTAATCCCCATTCGACCTCAAGTCCTATCCAGGGTGGACTACCTGGACATGATGGACATCCCTTATTCCACTGAGACCCAAAAGACTATCTGGAAATACGCACACCATCCTCTGTTACAGCCTCAAGTCCGCTCCCATGTGTGGCGCTGCTTGAGCGGGTGTATCATAAAGCTGAGCGCTCTAACACTTTACACTCATCCTGTGTCGTGTGTGGCCAGTATGGAACGCTGTTCCACCGCCTGGAGAAGTGCCCTACCTCTAAAGTGATATGGCGCGAAGTCCAACGTCTGCTAGGCCAGGATCAAACGCATTACTTCCCTCTGTCAAGAGATATGTTTACTTCATCAATGGCCTCCCCTCCCACCCTCCCTCCGTGCTCTGGTGGTTGCAATCGCCATGTGGACTATCCACACGATTGTCTTGGATGACATCGCTGGCTCCATCCCCACCCTCCCAGAAGCTGTCCACAGATTCCGGTCTCATTTGGTGGACCACTTTCAAGCGTGGATTTAGGATATCTCCCACTGCGTCGCCGACAGCTGGTCTCCTCCTGGTTCCAAGACTGGTTCATCAAATCAGACCCCCTCCTCCACACGTGCTCAATAGTGGCTACGGCCCCTTCACACGGTCCCTCCCCTTCCCATAAGTGGCGTTCCCGCTGGCAACAAGAGATAGCATCGCTTCTCTGGGGTGCCCCCCTGGTACTAAGTTTACCTTTCCTGAGTCATATTCAGAAGTGTCCGTCCCATGGTCGGCCTTCCCCGCAATAAATTTAAAAAGATTGTGATAAAAGGGACCATCTAGTACTAAAAAAAGATTGTGATAAAAGCATGCAAAATTGACCTAAGATCTTCAAAATTCATTTTCATCATACTACTGACGAAATGCACATTCTGTGAAAATTTGGCCATAATTGAAGTAAATGACGCACACCTAATTGGGACGTCAACAGTCCTCTTCCTTGATATCACTAGGTAACCCCTTTTTTGGGCAGTCCACGCAAGTGCTATCATGCCAATTACGCATATTGACATATGAATTTCGCTCTAAGGCGGAAATTGATTACGTTTTTCATTCATCTGAAGTCCATGGGATTTTCAGCCGTTAACTTTGGGTCATCCCCAAATGATTTTGTATACAAATAAGTTGTTTTTGTTCCCAATAATTGGGACTAATTGCCAAGATTTGATTCATAGGAAATTGGTCATAATATGTAATTATATACAGGCCAAGCACTCCTGATAAAAAACTTGATTGAATTGTTGTTGAGATATTTGGCCTGAATTGTATGATTGCAATAGGCTTTGAGGTGAAAATATAGGTGTTAGCTCAAGCATTAAAAGGGTTATCAGCCCGATCTGATGGTTGTTGAAGGTTTATTTTCAATTCAGCCACCAGAATCTGAAATTATCCCCCTGTTGACTTGAACATAAACCCTAGGATTTCCAATTAGCCTATGTTGGTCTTTTTGCATCAGCCCGTTCACCTGATGAGAATTGAGTTGTTTTTGTATTTGGTAACTTTGGATGAAATGGCCGATAAGTCTGAATTATGACAGCCCAAATGTCCATTGAGTCTGAAGTTGGACCTTCTCCCCAACCTCAATTGCAAACTAAAATATTAATTAAAATAAAACTAAAATATATTTTTTGTTTTTGTGTTTTTATGTTATGTTTTTCATTTTTCTTTTTTAATTGGCCCGCTTATTAAACTTTCTTAGGATTTTTGCATGGATTTAGTTGTATATATAACTGATCCTAACATCCTCAATTGTGTATATGAACTTAGATATTTTCTCATTCACTTCAAATGGTCCAACCCAGATGCGATCTAACTTTTGCATTTTGCCAAACCATGGGTGTTACAAAATTGAACTTCGTCATTAACTTCAAATTTGGCCAGTGTATAGTAATTCTCTAAGTCCTTTTGATGTCAATCCTTTTTCTTGGTAAAACAGTTATCAAAGGCTTGAGCTTGTAGTTTGATTAAGCATCCACAAGCTTCTCAACGTATAGAGGGCAAGTGTTTTCGCCGGGATCCTCTAAGGCCA
The DNA here is from genome assembly GCA_022478985.1 of Massospora cicadina. NCBI lineage: Eukaryota > Fungi > Entomophthoromycota > Entomophthoromycetes > Entomophthorales > Entomophthoraceae > Massospora > Massospora cicadina. Next base: position 321,393 of record JAKSZP010018389.1, read on the forward strand.
AATATAGCAGCATTGGTAGGGCTGGGTTTCTACCATATAGTACTTGAAATGGAGACATCTGGTTGATGAATGGTAGGAGATAATGTAGGCAAAGACTGCCAAACTTAGATATGTACTCCATTTGGATGGTTTGGCTGAGGTTATTTTCCAGATAATATTCACCAACGTCATGTTTTTACACTCAACAGTCCCATTAGTTTTGGGGTGATAGGGATCAGAAAGCACACCTCATATTCCCATTAGTTGGTTGAGCTTGGCAAGGACATTGGTGATAAAGTTGGTTCCATTATTGGTCAGAATAATCTGGGGGCATCCATATTTGTGGATGATGTTTTCAAGTACGAACTTGGCGGTGGTTGATGCTCCAGCTTCCCAAATGGCCTTGGCCTCAACCCATTTGGTCAAGTGGTTGATGGCTACGATTATATATAATTGGCCTTCATATTGATAGTTCTAAGTGGGCTTAATCCATTAATAGATACAGTGTGCCATGCAAAGTTGGGCTGAACAAGCTGGTAAGATGTGCTTTTTTGTAGCTTTTTCACCTTGGCACACTGCACAGCATTCTAGCATTTCTTGGATGTCGAAATGCATTGAATCCCAGTAGTAGAATTGCTTCAGATGCTCTTTCATTTTCTTGAATCCGCCATGTTCTATGGCCTTATGCACTGCCATTATTAGGTCTTTTTGGGCTGATAGTCTTGATAAAATAAACTTTTTGTCCTTGACAATATTATAAAGCATCCCGTTTTTGATGATTTTATTTTTTCATAGATCTGTTAATAATTTTAGGATGGATTCAGGCTCATCCAGATACTCTCCACTGATCATTTTCATAAACAACTCATCGGCGGCCTGACTAAGCATTGCAATGGTGGTTAGTAAGGATAGACTTTCAGCATTTTGGTGTTTTGCCCCAGCTTGATGCTCAATGGTGTAGTCATAGGCTTGATGCTTTAATGCCCAGAGGATTAATCAGCCCTCAGGTTCTCTTAGGTTTTTCAACCATCCTTAGGGAAGCATGATTGGTAACAGCTTTATAATGGGTTACATGAAGGTAGATTTGGAATTTCTTGCAAGCATATATGACAGATAAGCATTCTCATTCTGTCACCATATAATTCCTTTTATGGACGTTTAAGGTCTGACTAATGAAGGCAACTGAATGTTCTTCACCATCTTCTCTAACTTGGGATAACACGGCCCCCACTTCTGTTTGGGATGAACAGTTTGGATGATAAATTCGCGATCAAAGTACAGATATTGAAGGACAGGCAGCTTAAGAGGGCCAATTGAAGTTGTTCAAATGCATCCTGGCAAGCTAGAGTCCAGTCAAATGGGACCTTATCTTTAAGCAGATAGATTAGTGGCTCTCCAAATTGTGCAAAGTCGGCGATAAATTGGTGTTAGTACCTGATAATGCCTTAGAATACTTGAATACTGCGCTTGAATCTGGGCCAATTCATTTTGGAGATGGCATCCAACTTAGAGGGTTGGGGCTGAAGGCCCACTTCATCAATCACAAATCTGTGGTATTCCAGTTGGTCTTTGGAAAACTGGCATTTCCTGGGCTTTATTTTAAGTTTGCAGCAGCTAGCATTTTTAAAACCTCCTCTAAGTGTTCCAGGTGGTCATCAAAAGTGTAGCCAAAAACATTAATATCATTGAGGTACACTAGTACACATGACAATTTTAAATCTTCCAGGATATTGTCCATTGCCCGTCGGAATGTGGCTGGGGCGTTGCAGAGCCCTTGAGGCATTCTCATCAGCTGTAATAGGCCCTCTTGAGTTATAATTGCACATTTCTCATGCTCCTCATCAGAAGAATCTATTTGCCAACATCCGCTGATAAGATCCATTGCCAAGAATAAATTCATACTCCTAGACTATCCAAGGCATCATCAATTCATGGCTGTGTGTACAAGTCCTTCTTTGTGATGTTGTTTAGCTTCCAATAGTCAATGACTACTTGGTTGCTTCCATCCTTCTTCTTTACTATTAAAATTGGTGCTGCCACTTTTCTTTCTCGTTTCAATCACTTTTGCAACCTATTCAATTCAAAACTGAATCTAGTTTGATAATCTCACAGAGGAGATTAGTCTGCGCCCATGTCAGGGAGCAGTTGGGCAAGTAAGGTAAGAGGAGCAGGTGGAAGGCCTGCAGCCTCCAACGTTCGAAAACGCCCTGGAGAAACTGGTGAAATAGATAAAAATTTTAAAAAACTGGCGGTCACTAATTCCCCAGAGATACTTGCATGGCAAGCACGATGCAACCAGTACATCAACACGCCACACTCCCAGCCACTTTCGTCGGTGGTATTTGGAGTCTGCGTGTTTCTGGACATCCAACAAATGGCCTTATGGGAAAAATTTTGTGAAGATGTGCACACAATTTTCCCAACCGCAGTGTACGTCGCACCTCATTCCATGTCATGTGGTTGGCTGGACCTAGGTTTCAAAAAGCAAAGAGGCAGCAGACGAGGCTGTGGCAGTGTGCATAGTGGTCAACCTCCCCGAAGGGCAATGGGGTTGTTGAAACCAAACGCACCAGATGGACAAAATCAAACCAAATTTTCCTCACGTTTGACTTTTTGCCTATTATGGTAAAAGGTGACATTTTGGAAAAACACCTGAAAGATGGTCTCACTGTATATGGCGAAATACAATATTTTGAAATGCAACGCTTCACGCTGATGCCACACCTGTGCACTGGCAAGGCCATCACAGTCCTGACCCCAACTAAGGAGATCGCGAAGGACCTAACCTAGATCCCGCACTCCACTTTTATTGATATTGCAGGGCATACCACCCACCCATTCTGGGTGACCGTGGACAGCGCGCCCCCCATTTGCACCCACTGTGATGCGTTCAGCCATAAGGCACACGCATGCCCCACCAAGGAGGGCGTCACATTCCAAGAGCACCCCTTGGCGGTCATGGCCAGCGGAGAGGTGCACTATGAACCAACTGCAAGCACCAAAGAGGCTTTCCCGTGGGGAGCACAAGGCTGCTACCTGCTGGTAAAGCCTATCTCCCCACAAGAGCGGAAGAAGACCAAGCAGGCCTGCAGGGCCGCGGCCAAGGAAGCGGCCAAAGCCACCACCGCTTTCCCACACTCACAACGCCAGGAGGACATGGAAACCTTTGCGGCGGAAGCAACTTGGGAATCCATCAACCAATCGGATTGGGAAGCCCATGCCAAGTGGGCCACTCAATCTGAGGATCTGATGGGGGATTCGATCTCACCCAATTGTTGCACTCAAGCTCCGGTCAAAACTGACTTGGGACCCATCCCAACTAAAAAAATTTTTTGACCCACTCAATGGTGCACCAAACTCATCTGCACCACAAAAAATTTGTCTGACATCTAAAAACAAAAAGCGAAGGCTAAAGCCAATGCAACTCTTTCTGCAAAAATTAACAAAAACCCTGATAGCGTTACTGCTAACACCCGCGCTGCTGTGAAGGCCCGTGGGGATCTAGAGGAGGATGGTGGGCCCAGGTGCCCACCCCCTTGCACCTAAGGTGTGATGGGGGAAACCTTCACTTTAGGGATGTGAATATTACCGGACTCAAGGCCTCCCCATCCTGGGCTAGGAAACTGAGTTTTTTACAAAACAATTTACCCGTGGATATCCTAGCCATCCAGGTGTCCCACTGTCCATGAGGTTCTGAGGAAGCTTGGAAAACAATGCTCCTCCCATCCCTATCCTTTTGGTTGAAGCACTGTGAGGTGCTAATTTGGAAAAATAATTTTTTTTAATTTTTATCCTCAGAAACATTCTTAAATGGCTGAGTGCTTGTTGTCACTTTCTCGTGGGCTGATGTAGCACACGCAATAATCTACAACTATGCCCCAAATGGTGCACGCGAGCATCAGGAATAGTCTCGTTGGTTAAATCCCTCCCACTACCCCTCAGACTCTTTCCTAGTTGGCGACATGAACTGTTGGATAAACAAACCAACGGACCGGTGGCCTTCCTCACCCCACGCCCCCAAGGGTCACATAGAACTGCGCGTTCTAAAGGCCACTCTCAGGTTAATGGATGCGCTGCCATGACATGTACTGCTGCTCGAAAACATGACGTGTCCCCACATCCACAACGGCCAATTAAGGTCCATGACCCGCATTGACCTTATCCTAACACTGGTGAAATTCCAACCCCATATCTCCCACTTCAAAACAACAAAAATGGAATTCTCTGACTATTGACTGGTCTCGCTAACCTACCACCTACCTGTCACAGCTGCTAAGGCCCCAGATTGGTGTAAAATTGGCCCCTCCGAGCTCGCATCGCCAGGATTTTCCATGTGGGTGGAAGTGGCAACTTTGGCAAAAAAGTTTGTTGCACCATTTTTCAAGGACCCCATTTCCACATGGGCAACTTTCAAAGATGACACCATCCGCCACTATCACCATCTCTCCTCCAGACGCTCACAAGCCACATCAGCGGTTATCTCGCACGCGCTGGCAGAGTTGGCACACCTGGAGTCCAACATCCCAGCTACAGGATACAGCTCTGCATGGGGCCAGAAGTGGGCGGAGGCAGCCGCCCACCTCAACGCACTCGAAAGGCAACACAAACATTTGGTTTGTATTCAGTACAGGGCCACATGCATCACAAAAGGTGACAAGTGCACCGCATATTTCTTTAAAAAAATTTTGCACCAGGCCAGAGCATGGCCTGCACACAGGTGCAAAGATTGGATGATTTCATTGCGGATACACCAGCTGAAGTGGCAATCAAAACACAAAAGTATTACTCCGAGTTGTACTAATCTGATCCAATTCAGCCAGCTGAAGTGGCGGAATTTCTTGACTGAGCCCACATCCGCACCATTTTCTGATACCCGGAAATAATGAATTTGATTACTCTGACAGAATTATGGACAGCCATTCGCGGTGCGCCAAACTGAAAATGCCCAGGCCCAGATGGTATTCCATATGAGTTCTACAAAAAGTATTTCAAATATATATCCCCATTGCTGCTCGCCTCATTTAACTAGAGCCTGTTTAAAATGCGCCTCCTACCAGGAGGACATGAGGCCTTTACCGTCACACTCTTCAAGAAAAGGATGAGCTAGACTTAGCCAACTGGCGCCCCATTTCTCTAACAAACACAGACACTAAAATTTTAATAAAAATCATGGCTAACCGTTTAGGGACTGTAGCATCTGCCACCATCTCCCCAGAACAATTTGGTTTCATACCCAGAAGGTCGATTTGGGATAACATGCACTCTGTGGCTAATGTATGTCAATCCACAGCCTCTGGGGCACTTGTATTCTTGTAACAACAAAAGGCCTATGCTATAGTAAACTGGGAATACCTCAGGGCCTGCTCCATCAGTTCCGCTTACCCCTCGCTTCATCAACTGGGTGATGCTGCTCACAGAATCTGCAACAATGGCAGTACGTGGCCCTGGCTTCCTAATGGAATTAGTCCGCCCTCAAAGGGGCTTGCGACAAGGGGACCCCCTCAGCCACTCTTATACAACTTCAGCCTTGACCCACTACTGCGAAATGGAAAGCCCAACTCAATGGGGTCCATGTGCCAGGCCAAGTCCCAGTCAAGATAATGGCGTTTGCAGATGATTGTGTGGTTGGGTGTCTGATAATCAAGATGCACGCGCGCTTAAAGCTCTCATCCAGGAGTATTCCCAGGTTAGCAACGTGGCACTGAACGCTTCCAAGACTGAAATCATCCTCCTTTGTCAGTTTCAGAACTGCTGGGCCCCAGCAATCAGTTCCCAACCCAGCCCATCTGCTCGCCCACGTCCTCACCCACTAACTCAACACACACCGCCCCACTGGTGCTCCCCTTTGTGCCACGTCCTACCATAGGACCAGTACGCCATCCGGGCGTGTGGATGGAGGCAGGCGGATAAGCATCAGCAGTAATGGAGTGCCATATTCTGGACAACGTGACGAAGCGAATCGTCTCTATCAGAACCCACCCTACTTCCCTTACTGGCAGGGTTGTTTTAGCCAACTCTATGCTCCTCTCCAAAGTCTGGTTCGGAGCCCACGCCATCCCCTTCTCCCCAAGCTTCTTCAAATCCTTGTATGCCTTGCTGCAAGGATAGCTTTGGTCAGGCCGCCCACGGCCAGTGCATCTTGAGGTCATGTTTGACTCTCATCATCATGGTGGCATGGGTCTGCTTGACTTCAAATCCCATGCTGCCAAGATCCTGGGCACCTGGATTGCGGCTGTCACCCCCCTACACTCCCCTCCCAAAACTGGTCCCGCGCAGCCCGCTCCAACTTCTCGCGCCTTAGCCTCAACTAACCATCGAACCCCACTCCCTGATAAAATACCTTGCATCACACACATCGGCCACAGGTCCTCACGGGACTAAAACCCACTACAAACGAATCCTACTCTCCATGCGGAGTGCTGAGTGGAGAATTCGTATTAGCGGACATACAACCCAAAGAGGCTGCCCCTCTCCTCAGTTCACACAAGAGGTACAGGGGCTACCCATCCATGATGGCGTGATCCCCATTCAGCCCCATGTCCTATCCAGGGTGGACTACCTGGACATGATGGACATCCCATATTCCATTGAGACCCAAAAAACTATCTGGAAATACGCACACACCATCCTCTGTTGCAGCCTCAAGTCCGCTCCCATGTGTGGCGCTGCCTGAGGTGGGTGTATCATACAGCTGAGCGCTCTAATGCTTTACACTCATCCTGTGTCGTGTGTGGCCAATATGGAACGCTTTTTCCACCGCCTGGAGAAGTGCCCTACCTCTAAAGTGATATGGCGCGAAGTTCAACGTCTGCTGGGCCAGGATCAAACGCATCCCTTCGGTCTGTCAAGAGATATGTTTGCTCTATCAATGGCCTCCTCTCTTCCACCCTCCCTCTGTGCTTTGGTGGTTGCAATCGCCATGTGGACCATCCACACGATTGTCTTAGATGCCATCGCAGGCTATACCCCCACCCTCCCAGAAGCTGTCCACAGATTCTGGTCTCATTTGGTGGACCACTTTCAAGTGTGGTTGTTTGGATACCTCCCACTGCATTGCCGACAGCTGGTCTCCTCCTGGTTCCCAATCTGGTTCATAAAATCAGACCCCTTTCTCCACACGTGTTCAGTTGTGGCTACGGCCCCTCCACACGTTCCCTCCCCCTCCCCATAAGTGGCGTTCCCATTGGCAACAAGAGATAGCATCACTTCTCTGGGGTGCCTTCCCTGGTACTAAGTTTTGTCTCTTTGAGTCATATTTGGAAGTGTTCATCCCATGGTTGGCCTTCCCCGCAATAAATTATAAATTGGTGCTGCCCATAACTTTTTGAAGTTATTAGCATGTTACGATTGAGGAGTTCCTTAATCTCTTTAGATACTGCTTATTCTGATAATTTTGAGCATCTAATTGGGTGTAATCAAATAGGTTTATGATCTCCAGTATCAATTTTATGGGTGACACCATTAGCACAACCCAAATCAAAATCATCTCATGCAAATATTTCCTAATATTTAGAGGATAACTCCTGAGCTTGGCTTTTCTCAGAGTTAGTCAGGAGGCTTAAATCGGCCATAGGTACAACATTATTTATGCTGAGTTGGTCCTTATTGGGGAGCCCTAATTTGATAAAAGTTGCAAACTCATGGAATGAGTGAATTTCCATGGTGGGGAACAGATGCAGAAAAGCGATTGTTTGATGTCATCTGATGGAGATGGGCTGATTTTGCAGGTTTGCACATAAAATATGTATTTCTCCATGGTCCAGAATGATAATATTAGGGGTAATGTATGGTTCAAATAGAGATTTAGACCATAGTTGATATACTTCACCATAAAGTCCTTCCAGGATTTTAATTGTTAAGCCAGTTGGGACAATTACTTGTTCTCTGAATGGTAAAGTGATGGTCTGATTTTATTATAGTGGAATGCCATTTGACTCATCAATCTGAGTGGGAAGTGGTTTTATCTTTGACCAAGCTGAGGAATACTCAATTGGGATGACTCCATCTTTTTAGGTCATATTTATGCGTAGCTGGGCTTCTTTTTCTCAACTTCCTTATCACGGTTATAGTAAAGTGGAATAGTCTAACCAGAATGGTGAGAGTATCGTCCTTATGGTTGGCAACAAATCCAAATCTTCTTAGGAAATCAGTCCCAATTAGGATATCATATTTTTTATTTGGCAACACTATGGAAGATGCTGTTACTACAATGGGATAAAATCTTAGTGGTAGGGTACTGAAGGCACCCAGAGATATAGTTGTATGTGCTCCAGCGGTTCCATGTTCCTGACAGTGGGAAACATCAGGTGCAATTTTCATTTACTAACCAATTTTGTACTGAAAATATTGATAGGAGCGCCACTGTCAAAAATGGCCCAAACTTGCACCTTGTTTACTGCTATGTCCACATAAGTACATTCAGAGTAGGTTTCGGAGGTATTTATTTTGTGAATGCTGTGGCTGTTTCCCAATTCAAGGTGTTCTTTCAGGCTTGAGCAAATATCTGGGGAGTTATCTTCTAAGATCTTCATGGGAATAGCTACTTGAACGTTGTTAAGCTTAGGTAAATTGGTTGAACATCTGGGTTGTAGATACAAACCCTGATCAATATTTTGCTCATAAAAGGTTTTGATACCTCTGCTCAGGCTTCTTTGGTTATTTTTCAAGGGTTTAGTTGCTTTTGAGGTGGCTTGAGTAGTGACCATCATGACATCATTGGCTACAATATGATGGAGGTTATTTTTAAAGACATCTTTGGCCCTAAAGAGCTTATCAGGGTCAGGTGTCATCGTAAGAAAATCGGTGGAGTTAGAGCATTCTGCCTCTACTCCACCTGCTCATTTTCCCCTCACTGTCGCTGTTTTCTTAGAGAAAATTTGACCCCAGGCTTTTTGTTGGACTGTCTGTAGCATTGATTACCAAAGTGCCCTATTTGGCCACATTTGTAGCATGTAATCGGCCATGTTTGCTATTTTTGCTCAAATTTTTTTCATAAATTTGAAATTTTTCCCCTGGTTGGATATAATGTTATATTTAAGCCCAAAAATTGGTCTTTTTGCTGATCTTTGGCCGGATTAGGTGTGTTGAAATTATGGGAAAAGCTTCTCAAGTATTTGGTAAGCTCCTGGGTTTTAAACTTCCATTGAATGCAGGCAACATGACATTGTGCAGTTCATAGAAGGGCATAATTGCATGCTCCAATACAATCTTGACGTCAAACTTAACTATTGCATTGCACTCACGCAGAACTTGTGCCTCATGGAAGAATCTATCTGCAAAGTCCTTAATAGTCTCATTAAATTTGAATTTAGTATTAAGAAGCTCTCTTTTGGGTTTCTAGTTTCTCAGGCCCTCCAATCTGTTTGTTTATTGCAATTTTAACATTTATATAGGACCAATTGTCACCCAAATATGGCACAATGTGGTCACAGCTATGGGCATCAAGTGAGTTAATCAGTGCCAATCCTTTTACATGGTCTGATGCTCTTCTCATTGCTTTTTCCAATACCTTGAGGAAAGAATGAACATTTCCATCCTTATCAAACTTTGGTAAATTCAATGGTTTGAAGTCATTTCGGCCTGTTTTGGGCACAGAGGTTGTACTTCTTCTTGAACATCTTGGTGAGTCATCACCCATAATTGGCCCTCTTTCACGCTAGAGTTATATGGAGTCAGGATTGCTGCAAGTACTCTAGGCATAGAACAGATGTTTAGAATATCAGTTTCTGCATTGTTGTCTATTTCCAATGATTCAGTTTCATAATATTGCTCTGAACTACTGGATTCTGATGCCTTAATTCAGTCCTTATTTTTCCAAACTGTTTTTTGGCTGAATGAACAAAGCTTTTTCCTACTTCTTTTTGTAAAGCTGGGTGAGCATTGGATGCTTTGTTTTTTGAGGTTGTCAGGCTTTTCTTCAAATAAAGCTTGATTAGACGCTATGCTTTTAATGTTTTTGCCCATACTATCTACTTAAGAACTTCAGTTAATATTTGCATTCTGAGTTCTCAAATTTCCTGAGTAATTTCAGTGTTTCTGGCCTGCAATCTCAACATAACCATCCAAATTTTGAAAATTCATTTAAGGCATCATCCTCATCACTATCCGGGACAACTGGTTTTGCTGCATAAGCTCCCCCCACTTTGACAAGATTTTGGGTGTAGGAGGTACTAGCTGTAGAGCCTTGCTGACTGGGAAAATAATCTGAGATGGCCTTGAATCTATTTTTCATCTCAATTGAGCTGTTTCATCTGGCCAAATCTGCCAGGAATTACTTACTGTAATCCATATAGGAGAGTGTTAGCAGTTTTGAGTGAGCACCAGTTGTCAAAATCCGAGGATTTCTCACTTGGAAATTGTTATCCTACACATCTATTAGGAAAAAGTTCCAGTGGTTGATCCTCAATAGTCCCTGTAGCTTATAGTATTTGGACCGGTTTAAAAGCTCACTAGACCTATTAATTTGCCTCGACTCTTCTGGCTGATATTGGGCGAAGTTTTTCCTTTGTATTTGGGTACTTATTCCAAGGCAGGATTAAATACAAATTGGGGATTTGGTACTTCCAGTTTTCAAAACTTCTCCAAGGTTAGGATTCAGATAAAAACCAGGAAAAGAATAAAATAATACAAATTTTATTTAAGCTATCTTTTAGATAATGTTCTTTAGGCCAGGCGCCAGTATTTATACCTATAGGGTATCTCCTAGCCACATTCCAGCACAAAACTCATCAGCTAACTTACCACCTCAGTTTGTCCTATGACTGAAACCTTTTCTATGTTCATTAGTGGCGAAATACTAAAACTTTTCTTTCTCGTTGCAAACACTTTTGCAACCCATTCAATTCAAGACTAAATCTAGTTTGATAATCTCATAGAGGGGATTAGTCTGCGCCCATGTCTGGGAGCAGTTGGGCAAGCAAGGCAAGAGGAGCAGGGTGGAAGGCCCGCGGCCTCTAACATTCGAAAACGCCCCGGAGAATCCAGCGGAATAGAAAAAAATCTAAAAACCGGCAGTCACAATTTCCCCGGAGATACTCGCGTGGTAAGCAGATGCAACCAGTACATCAATACACCATATTCCCAGCCACTTTCGTCGGTGGAATTCGGAGTCCGTGTGTATCTGGACATCCAAAAAACGGCCCTATGAGAAAAATTTTGTGAAGATGTACACAAAATTTTCCCAACCGCGGTGTACGTTGCACCTCACTCCATGTCACGCAGTTGGCTGGACCTAGGTTTTGAAAGCAAAATAGCAGCAGACGAGGCTGCAGCGGTGCACATAGTGGTCGACCTCCCTGAAGGGCAACGGGTCATCAAAACTAAATGCACCAGATGGACAAAATCAAATCAAATTTTCCTCACGTTTGACTTTTTGCCTACTACGGTAAAACGTGACATTTTGGAGCAACACCTGAAAGATGGTCTCGCCATATACAGCGAAATACAATCATTTTGAAATGCAACGTTTCATGCTGATGCCACACCTGTGCACCGGCAAAGCCATTGCAGTTCTGACCCCAACTGAGGAGATTGCAAAGGACCTAACCCAAATCCCACAATCCACCTTTATTGACATCACAGGGCACACCACCCACCCATTCCGGGTAACCATGGACAGCGCGCCCCCATTTGCACCCACTGTGACGCGTTCGGCCATAAGGCACACACGTGCCCCATTAAAGAGGGCGTTACATTCCAAGAGCACCCCTCAGCGGCCATGGCCAGTGGAGAGGCGCACTACGAACCAACCGCAAGCACCAAAGAGGCTTTCCCATGGGGAGCACAAGGCTGCTACCTATTGGTAAAGCCCATCTCCCCACAGGAGCGGAAGAAGGCCAAGCAGGCCCATAGAACCGCGGCCAAGGAAGCGGCCAAGGTCACCACCACCATCCCACACTCACAACGCCAGGAGGACATGGAGACCTTCGCAGCGGAAGTAACTCGGGAATCCATCACCCAATCAGATTGGGAGGCCCAAGCCAAATGGGCCACTCAATCTGAGGATCCTGATGGGAGATTTGATCTCACCCAATTGCTGCACCCAAGCCCCAGTTGAAACTGACTTGGGACCTATCCCAACCGAAAAAAATTTTTTTTGCCCCACTTGACGGTGCACCAAACTTATCCACACCGCAAAAAAATTCGTCCGACGTCGGGAAAACAAAAAGTGAAGGCCAAAGCCAACGCGACTCTTTCCACAAAAATTAACAAAAACCCCAATAGCGTTGCTGCTAATACCCGTGCTGCTGTGAAAGCCCGTGGGGACCTGGAAGAGGCTGGTGGGCCAGGGGGCCCACCCCCTCACACCTAAGGTGCAAAGGGGGAAACCTTCACTCTAGGGATGCTGAATATCGCCAGACTCAAGGCCTCCCCGTCCCAGGCTAGGAAACTGAGTTTTTTACAAAATAATTTACCCGTGGTTATCCTGGCCATCCAGGAAACTACTGTCCACGAGGTTCCGAGGATGCTTGGAAAACAATGTTCCTACCATCCCTATCCTTTTAGTCGAAGCACTGTGGGGTGCTAATTTGGAAAAACAATCCTTAAAATTTATATCTTCAGAAACATTCCTGAATGACTGAGTGCTTGTTGTCACCTTCTCATGGGCCGATGTTGCACACACAATCGTCAACATTTACGCCCCAAATGGTGCACAAGAGCGTCAGAAGTTTTTCTCGTCAGTCAAATCCCTCCTGCTACCCCCCGATTCTTTCCTAATAGGTGACATGAACTGTTGGCTAACCTCACCAACGGACCGGTGGCCGCCCTCACCCCACGCCCCACAGGGTCACTTAGAACTATGCGTTCTAAAAGCCACCCTTGGGTTAATGGATGCGCTGCCATGACATGCCCCACTGCTCGAAAACATGATGCATCCCCACATCCACAATGGCCAATTAAGGTCCATGACCCGCATTGACCTTATTCTAGTGCTGGCGAAATTCCAACCCCACATCTCCCACTTCAAAACAACAAAAATGGAATTCTCCAACCACCGACTGGTCTTGACAACATACCACTTACCCGTCACAGTTGCAAAGGCCCCACATTGGTGCAAAATCCGCCCCCCAGAGCTTGCGTCGCCAGGATTTTCCATGTGGGTGGAAGAGGCAACTTTGGCAAAATCATTTGTTGCACCGTTTTGCGCGGACCCCATTTCCACATGGGCAACTTTTAAAAAGACACCATCCGCCACTATCGCCATCTCTCATCCAGACGCTCACGAGCCACATTGGTGGTTATATCATGCGCGCTGGCAGAATTGGCCTACTTGGAGTCCAACATTCCAGCCTCAGGATATAGCCCTGCATGGGGCCAGAAGTGGGCAGAGGCAGCAGCCCACCTCAATGCACTTGAAAGGCAACACAAACATCGGGTTTGTGTCCAATACAGGGCCACATGCATCACCAAAGGCGACAAGTGCACCGCATACTTCTTCAAAAAAAATTTTGCACCATGCCAGAGCGTGGCCTGTACACAGGTGCAAAGATCGGATAATTCTATCATGGACACACCAGCTGAAGTGGCAATCGAAATGCAAAGATATTACTCCGAGTTATACTGAGTGAACCAATTCAGCCGGCCAAAATGGTGGAATTTCTTGACAGAGCTCATATCTGCACCATTTTCCGATACCCAGAAATAATGAGTTTAATTACTCCGAACAAATTATGGACTACCATTCGCGGTGCGCTAAACCGAAAATGCCCAGGCCCAGATGGCATTCCATATGAGTTCTACAAAAAATATTTTAAATACATATCCTCATTGCTGCTAGCCTCACTCAACCAAAGCCTGTTGGAAATGCGCCTCCTACCAGGAGGACATGAGGCTTTTACAGTCACACTCTTCAAGAAAGGGGATAGGCTAGACTTAGCCAACTGGCGCCCCATTTCTCTAACAAACACAGACACCAAAATTTTAACAAAAATCATGGCTAACCGTTTAGGGACTGTAACATCTGCCAACATCTCTCCAGAACAATTCGGTTTCATCCCCAGAAGGTCGATTTGGGATAACGTGCACTCTGTGGCTAATGTGTGTCAGTCCACAGCCTCTGGGGCACTTGTATTCTTGGACCAACAAAAGGCCTATGATAGAGTAAACTGGGAATACCTTAGGGCCTGCCTCCAACAATTTCGCCTACCTCCCCGCTTCATTAACTGGGTGATGCTGCTCACGGAATCTGAAACAATGGCTGTGCGCGGCCCAGGTTTCCTAACAGAAGTAGTCCATCCTCAAAGGGGCCTGCGACAAGGGGACCCCCTGAGCCCACTCTTATACAACTTCAGCCTTGACCCACTACTGCGAAATGTGAATGCCCAACTCACTGGGGTCCATGTGCCAGGCCAAACCCCAGTCAAGATGATGGCATTTGCAGATGATTGCGTGGTGGGAAGTATAATAATAAAGATGCACGCGGGCTTGAAGCCCTCATCCAGGAATATTCCCAGGTAAGCAACGCGGCACTGAACGCCTCCAAAACCGAAATCATCCTCCTTGGTCGGTTTCAGAACTTCTGGGCCCCAGCAAGTAGTTCCCAACCCAGCCCAGCTGCTCGCCCAAGTCCACGCCTTACTAACTCAAAACACACCGCTCCACTGGTGCTCCCCTTGTGCCGCGACCTACCATAGGACCGGTACGCCATCTGGGCGTGTGGTTGGAGGCAGGAGGATACGCGTCAGCAGTAATGGAGGGCCATATACTGGACAACGTGACGAAGCGAATCGCCTCTCTCAGAGCCCACCCAACTACCCTCACTGGCAGGGTTGTTCTTGCCAACTCTATGCTCCTATCCAAAGTCTGGTTTGGAGCCCACGCCATCCCCTTCTCCCCAAGCTTCTTCAAATCCCTGTATGCTTTGCTACAAAGGTTGGCTTTGGTCAGGCTGTCCTCCACCAGTACGACTAGAGGTCATGTATGGCCCTCATCATCATGGTGGCATGGGCCTACTTGACTTCAAAGCCCATGCCGCCAAGATCCTAGGCACCTGGATTGAGGCTGTCACTGCTCCTACACTCCCATCCCAACACTGGTCCCGCGCGGCCCGCTCCAACTTCTCCCAGGCCTTGGGCCTCAACAATCCATCAAACCCCCACTCCCTGATGAAATACCTCGCATCACACACACATCAGCCACACAGGTCCTCACGGGACCAAAACCCACTACAAACGAATCCTACTCTCCATGCGAAGCGCAGAGTGGAGAATTCGTATTAGTGGACATACAACCCGAAGAGGCCGCCCCTCTCCTCAGTTCACACAAGAGGTACAGGGGCTACCCATCCATGATGGCGTGATCCCCATTCGACCCCAAGTCCTATCCAGGGTGGACTACCTGGACATGATGGACATCCCTTATTCCACTGAGACCCAAAAGACTATCTGGAAATATGCACACCATCCTCTGTTGCAGCCTCAAGTCCGTTCCCATGTGTGGCGCTGCCTGAGGCGGGTGTATCGTACAGCTGAGCGCTCTAATGCTTTACACTCATCCTGTGTCGTGTGTGGCCAGTATGGAACGCTGTTTCACCGCCTGGAGAAGTGCCCCACCTCTAAAGTAATATGGCGCGAAGTCCAACATCTGCTAGGCCAGGATCAAACACATCCCTTCAGTCTGTCAAGAGATATGTTTGCTTCATCAATGGCCTCCCCTCCCACCCTCCCTTCATGCTCTGGTGGTTGCAATCGCCATGTGGACTATCCACACGATTGTCTTGGATGCCATCGCCGTATCCATCCCCACCCTCCCTGAAGCTGTCCACAGATTCCGGTCTCATTTGGTGGATCACTTATAAGCGTGGATGTTTGGATATCTCCCACCACGTCGCCGGCAGCTGGTCTCCTCCTGGTTCCCAGTCTGGTTCATCAAATCAGACCCCTTCCTCCACACGTGCTCAATAGTGGCTACGCTCCCTACACACGTTCCCTCCCCTTCCCTTAAGTGGCGTTCCCGCTGGCAACAAGATATAGCATCTCTTCTCTGGGGTGCCTCACCTGGTACTGAGTTTTGTCTCGTCTGAGTTTAATCAGAAGTGTCCGTCCCATGGTCGGCCTTCCCCGCAATAAATCTAAAATTAGTGGCGAAACACTTTCAAAATTGGGAGTATTTCAGGTACAAAGATTGTGATAAAAGCATGCAAAATTGACCTAAGATCTTCTAATTTCTTTTTCATCACACTGCTTACAAAATGCACATTTTGTGAAAATTTGGCCATAATTGAAGTAAATGACGCACACCTAATTGGGGCGTCAGCAGGCCTCTTCCTTGAAATCACTAGGTAACCCCTTTTGGGCAGTCCACGCAAGTGCTATCATGCCAATTACGCATATTGACATATGAATTTCGCTCTAAGGCAGGAAATTGATTACGTTTTTCATTCATCTGAAGTCCATGGGATTTTCAGATGTTAACTTTGGGTCATCCTCAAGTGATTTTGTATACAATTAAGTTGATTGCGTTCCCAATAATTGGGACCAATTGCCAAGATTTGATTCATAGGAAATTGGCCATAATATGTAATCATATACAGGCCAAGCGCTCCTGATAAAATACTTGATTTAATTGTTGTTGAGATATTTGGCCTGAATTTTATGATTGCAATAGGCTTTAAGGTGAGAATATAGGTGTTAGATCAACTATTGAAAGAGTTATCAGCCCAATCTGATGATTGTAAAAGGTTTATTTTCGAGTCAACCACCAGAATCTGACAGAAGCCTATCCCCAAACCCTCTCGCCATGCCTCTTCATTGCCACGTATCTCCCACCACTGTTCCCATGACGCTGCACATTAACATCAAGGTTTGGCTCCATGAGAGGGCTGAGAACGACGTCAACGCCATCCCAAGCTCACTAGTTGAGCTCATCTTTTCGATACAATAGTATAATTTAATAAAAAATATATTATACTAGCAGGTGATTTTATTAAATTTCCTGGATTTTCTTAAAAGACGCAACTGGCCATTCAAACCCCAACCATTCCCTAATAAATAGCACTCTTTTAGTATTGTAATAAGCTTCCTCCTATGCTAGGTTCTCTTGGATACCATCCATCAAATCGCTCTTAAAGACTCCACATCCCACTAAATCATCATCACGTCGTTTGTAAGCCTGACGTCATATTTTCTTAGGTGCATTTCAGTTTCAAAACATTGAATCTCACCAACTCTGAATTCCTCAAATTTGAGTCACTTCCTATCAAAGTTATTGGAATGAGTGCCGCCTGATCTGAAGCAATGTGAAGATCAGGTGAAACCTGATCTGTTACAACTACTTTACCCACATCCAACCACACCACGCTGATTACCCAACGCCCTGGCTCTCCACTTTTGCTTCTACTACATCCATTATGATTCTGTCATGCGCAATAAGCCTGTAGAATAGCTTCCTGACTCCCCCTCTGCCATGGTGGGTAGCGTTATTCTGCTCTCCGCCTGGATGGAGGTTTTTCTTTGTTTTGTTGTTCCGTTCTTTCAGTTCTTTTTGCTCAATGAGTATTAGTACTTTCTGTACCCTGGTTGACAATCCTTGAATAAATTTAAATCTATATTTGCACTACATTAGGCATAGCTATATGAAGACAGTTAAACAAAAAAAATTTAAAACTTTGTTAAAAATATAGCCTATATTAGTCCTCCAAATCTGCTGTTTTTTTGTTTTACAATCCACCGTTAGAGATACAGCGTAACCCTAACTAAAACTTACACTATTTGATCATAGATACAAGCTTGTTCATTGCCGCTTCTGTCCCTTTTCCAATATTTGACCCTTTCATTATACATGATAAGCCTTTTGGAATGTAGTCCATACATCAGCCTTCTCCTCAGCACCCAAATCTTCCGGCATTGCCCAATTTTGACCACTAATAGGCTATCATTTACATCGTAAGGGCGAGGCCAAAGGTTGGGTAAATCTTTAGCTATGATATATTGGTTGGTGGAATTGTTTGTTACAGACTCATTTGGATAAGAAGGTAATCCTTGGTTGATCATAATGTAACTAGTTTGGGGAAATGTACCTTAAGTCAGCAAGCAGATAAGAATTTATCTGCTAAAATTCAGGGCTATAAGAAATATTTAATATATACTTTAAGTTGGGTCAAAAAATGAAAACAAATATATGCCAACAGAGTGATTTGATTCATTCTGCCAGATGATATAAATGGCAGGACAAGGATAGCACCAAAGTATATAGTGCATAGAGCTTATGGCTGGGGTCATTAGCCTATAATTTTTAAGCCCAATTTTCAACAGACCCCTTAATATATCTGTCATGGTTAGAAAATGACATCATAATTGGGACCAACGTCAAAGACAAAGCAGCATATCAGGAGGCCAAGAAGGTGAAGCTAGCAAGCCTCCCTGACCTCAAGCATACCATATTAACGATATGTTAAGGCGAATTATTCCTAGGTTGGCCCTAAGGATACAAGAGAAGTTTACCATGTATAAGAGCAGGTGCTCTAAAATGAACTATTTTGTTATGAATAAAAATGGTTTGCTTTGGATTTTAGGTAACAGGGTCTCAAAACCGATTTGGTTTTTGCACTTTCCAGCTCAAGTCAGCTGCTTTTACAATCAATCACCCTAGTTTGGTTTATTACCAAATACATCATCTTACCAATGGAAGCATGCGCCTAGAGGTGTGGCTCAGCTTAGACCCGCTTCCCTCAATTATATGTTTGCCCAAATTCCCTTAATTTCTCATATCTAAGCCTAATCTCCCCTGTTGGTCAACTTCTCCCTAGTAATAAACCCTTTGATAGTACACCGATTTTTGATTATGTTATCTTGGACAATCCTGTGCGTGGACCTATTTGAGGAGGTCTCACGCAACACTAACCGTTTAATTTTGTCTAATCTTAAATTTATTGGCTCATGCACCGTTTGGGCGCTCAGGTTCCCTCCAGCCTAGGACGCTCATACATTACCCTTCCGAGTCTTGTGTGTCTCCAATTTGTTAATTCTTCCATAGATAATTCTTTTCTACCTAAGTTACTATAGCTTAAGCACTATCTGTGGGGCCCTAGTAACTTTTTTACTATTGACTAGATTCCTAGCGTTGGCCTTGTGTCTATGCACCTCTACGCTGGGAACAGGAGAGTAATAGACACTCTCCTTATACTAGTTGACTAACCCCTTTATCTTATATGCATAAACTTTTTCTGTGTGGGACTTTCACAAAGCGTAAACAGTGTGCACTGGCTGTGGGCTTTGTCCATAGTCAGCCGCACCACTGTTTCCTCTTTTTCCTGAAGGCTGGAGCATCTCAGCGTTTTTTTGGCTGCCTCCAACTGGAAAGTACCCACTCTCCATGCTCGTAACTAGTGGATACAGATGCTTTGCAGTCTGTAAATTTTATTTCACCAACTTTCCACTAAAATTCATAAATAAATTTAAATAAACGTGGTTTACTTTGGCATCACGTTTAGACGATGCCAGCAGAATCTTTGAAGATGGGCCTGGGGGTGATGGCCTTGGTTAACGTCAGCCAATCCGTTGCTGTAATGGGGATAGGGTCAATCTCATCTAAAATTGCATTTTATAACGAAAAAGATATATATACTCTAAACCATATTTACTCTCTTATGGCTCAGATAATGAACCTACTGCTGTGTACAAATTACCCCATAGGACCCCCTCTTGACCTTTTCCATTATCTGCAGCACTCAGTAGGTTGAAAAGGAGCTGCGTTTACAATATGAAAATGTTTATGCCACTGCTGAAGGTATGGTGGGATATGTGGCCTCAGTAGTAAGAGTGACTTATATCCCTCTCCAATTTATGAATAATAAAATATACCAGGAAAACATGTTAATGACAGATGAAGAGTTTTGTGGTGAAGTGCTGGCGTTTTCTGCTTTAAATAAAGACCATTCGGGTTATTTTTACTGACTGATAACCCTTCCATCCCCTTTAGGATATATCAACACCACTATTCTGGTAGATACTGGCGCCTCTTAAAATTTTGTAGACCAAACCCTACCCGACTACTTTGAGCTGAGTTATTTAATAGGTGGTATGGTTAGAGGAGGGGCGTCTCAAGGTATTCCCACACTGAAGGTCATGGGATGAGTGGACTATCAAGTTGGCAACTATCATTTGTCTTACCACTTCCAAGCTATCAAAACTCTTGTACCCCATTATTTTGGGTGTATAGTGGTGGTGAAAGTTTGTGTCAGGACTAACTTTAAAAAAACCCTATTTCCTCACTTTGAAGAATGGTAATAGGTTAGTGGTCCCTTTGGCTTAAGCCAATTTTCAGGGCAACTTGCCCCTCTGGCCAAATATTTGCCCTCTCAGTTTTGCCTCGTTGCTAAATCCCTCTGTGAAGGCTCCCCTACCTTTCTGTTTGGAAGGGTTGGGATCTTAGATTGATGCGTTTATAGCTAACGCACTACCCAATCATTCTAAGTTTGATTGTGAGTTCAAGCTCACTGTGAATCTGGTGCATATATCTTTCCCTATTTACCCATTGACTGTTCTGGAGGAAGAGACTTTAGATTTGTGGGTTAAGGAGCAGTTATCCAAAGGTGCGATTTTTCAGAATACCTCCTCTGTATGCTCCCCATTTCTCTTTGTGGAGAAAGCCAATAGAACTTTACACCCTTATGTAGATTATAAGAACCTAAACAATGTTATTGTACCAGACCTCCATCCCATCCCTTTAAATTCTCAGATTGATCGCTATGTATAGAAGGCTAATGTCTTCTCCAAACTGGATTACATCAATGCGTTAAATCAGATTTAGATTAAGAAGGGACAGGAGTGGTTAACCACATTCTGTTCCAGAAAAAGTATTTTCCAGTTCTGGGTAATGACCTTTGGGCTTAAAAATCCCCGGATATCTTTCAATGCCACATTGATGCAATGTTGAGGACCTTGCTGGGGGTATGCTCGGTTGCCTATATGGATAATATCCCGATGTTTTATCCTGATCATGAGCCCATGCAGTACACCTTCAGCAAGTGGTGGAGAGGCAAAGGGCAGCTTTCCCTACGCTAAAGATCAGTAAATGTGAGTTTTTCAAGTCTTAGGTCACTTCTCTGGGTAAATTCATGTTTGACCAAGGACATATGATAACTCCAAGCAAGGAGAAAGCAATTTGGGAGTGGGCCATCCCCACTTCAGTTAAAGAATTGACTAGTTTTTTGGGTACTTGTACGTTCTTTAAGAAGTTCACGCCCAATTTTTCTGAGGTGGCCGTGCCTTTGTATAAGGCCAGTGAATCAAAAGTGCCTCAGTGGTCCCCCGTTTTGATGGAAGCTTTTTATGCAGTAAAATGCACCTTGCTGTCCACGTCCGTCCTTCAACATGTCAATTCTTCAAAAGAGCTCACTGTGTCTACTAAAGCCTCAAACTTTGCCATAGTAGCTGCCTTGTTACAAGTAAGCAACAATGTGATAGAGCATCCGGTGGGATATTTTTCTAGGAAATTTTCTTTACCTGAGTTAAATTACGCCGTTTATGACAAAGAATTACTAGCAGTGGTGGAGGCGCTGACTTATTGGCGTTACCACTTGCACGGCTCTTCCTAACCTTTCCATGCACATACAGACCACTGTACCTTATTGTACTATCGTGCTCCTCATGTCATAACCCCACGGAAGACCCATTGGCATGAGATCCTTGCCCAGTTTACATTTTATTATGAGTTCACCTAGGGCAAGGAAAATGGGTTGAAGGATGCTTTGAGCCACAATCCTTCCTTAGCTCCTGATCCAAAGGAGGTAGAGGTTCATACTATCCAGTTGATGGTTCCACTGGATAAGATTGTGGCATAACTTTCCTCTTCACCGGCCAATAGGCCATCGCTTGCATCTCTGGAGAATGCATAGTAATAAAATATGCTTAGAAAGATTGACCTTTCTCAGCCGTTATCAACTGAATTTATTTGACTTACTAAGATCACGTTAAATCATGAGGATCTAACCAGGGGTTATCATGTAAAGGATGAGATGGTGTGGTTTCAGGGGCGCTTATGGGTTCCTGCTAAACCACTTCGCCTGAAATCATTTGGGACCATCATGAAGAAATTACCTTTAGTCATCCTGGGAAAGCAAAGACCTTGAAGTTAATTCGCTGCACCTACAATCAGAAAGTCTTACCTGCTCAGGTGGGACAGTATTGTAAAGAGTTTCTTATCTGCAATAAAATAAAATCAAATCGTTAACCTTTAGCATGATTGTTGGTACCAGTTCAAAAGACTGTAGGGCCTTGGACTTCCCTAATGGTGGATTTTACTGTAAAATTACCTGTTTCTGATGGTTTTGGCGCCATCATAGTGGTGGTGGACTCTTTTATGAAGTTCTCCCACTTTAAGCCTTGCAGAACAACAATAGCCACGGCTGAGATGGCTAGGCTCTTCGTCACTCATGTGTTTGCTCTTCATGGGTCCCCAAGAATTTATTAATGATTGGGGACCCCAGTTTACCTCCATCTTCTGGGAAGAGTTTTGTAAGACTCTTCATATTCGCCCCTTCCTTTCAGCTGCCTATCACCCCCAATTAAATGAGCAGACTGAACGATTAACCATTGTTTGGAACAGTTCTTGCAGTGTTACACTGCTGCGGATAATTCAGAATGGGTTTCTCACCTTCCTATGGCCCATTTTAGCTACAACAACACGTTTCATTCTTTGATCAATTGTTTTCAATATTTGCCAACCATGGCTTTAACCCCGCCTTTAACATGGAACCCAGCTGTTGATCTAAAGTTGAAGTGGTGGACTTTGCCAAGACTATCAAGAAAGTACACCAGGAGGTTTCTACCAGTTTGGAGGCGGCAATGTAAGTGTATAATTAGAAAGCTGATGTTAAGAGCTGATTGGGTTCAGCGTACTGAGAAGGGGATCTCGTGATTCTTGATGCTCATAACATCCCTATCAAGCAACCATGCAAAGAGCTGGAATTAAAGAGAATTGTCCCTTACAGTATGGTTAGAAAGGTGGGCCAAGCCTCATACCAGTTGAAATCTTCCTTCCTCGTTTTGGAACTTTTCAGTTTTTAATAGAAGCAGATTGACACTGTTTGAGGGCCCCTGCAAGAGACTCCTGATACTTATCTTGTGGATGGGGTGCCATAGTAGGAGGTGGAGGAAATATTAGCCTCCCGGAGAGTGAAAAGAAGACTTCAGTACCTGGTATCCTGGAAGGGATTTGACGCAGCAGTAAATAGCTGGGTACCAGCGCGCAATTATGCACATGCCAAAACATGATTGTTGCTTTTTCAAACATTTCCCCAAGCCTCCAGATCTAAGTCAAAGCAAGCTTTTGCCGCCATGAAGTTGTCCCCAGCCCACAAGAACTTTTCCCTGGTGCAAGCCCCTGGAGGGGGTTGAGCCCTGAAGGAGGAGAGGGTAAAGTCATGGTTAGAAAATGACATCATAATTGGGACCAACGACAAAGACAAAGCAGCATATCAGGAGGCCAAGAAGGTGAAGCTAGCAGGCCTCCATGACATCAAGCATACCATAATTAACGCTGGGTTAAGGCGAAATATGCCCAGGTTATCCCTATGGATGCAAGAGATGTTTGGCCCTGTATAAGAGCAGATGCACTTTAACGAATTAGCTTAGATTTAATAAAACGGATTTCTTTGGTTTTTAACTGAATGGGGTCTTAAAACCTGTTTGGTTTTTGCACTTTCCAGCTCATGTCAGCTGCTTATACAATCAATCACCCTAGTTTGGTTTATTACCAAATACAGAAACTTGCATGATGGAAGCGTGCACCTATTGGAATGCCTCAGCTTAGACCCACACCTTTAGTTGATTTATTGCCTGAATTCCCTTAAATTTATCATTTTGATACCGGTCTTCCCTGTTGTTTGACTTCTCCCCTAGTAATATCCCTTCGCTAGTACACCATTTTATAATTATGTTTTTGCAGAAATTGTGTGCGCAGACCTCTTCGAGGAGATCTCATGCAACGTTAACCATTTACTTTTGTCTACTTTAAATTTATTGGCTCATGAACCGTTTGGGCGCTCAGGTTCCCTCCAGCCTAGGGCGCCCATACATTACCCTTCCGAGTCTTGTCTGCCTCCCTTTTGGTTAACTCTTCCATGAATAATCCCTTTCTCTTTAAGTTAATCTAGCTCAAGCACTATCTGTGGGCCCCTAGTAACTTTTTTACTATTGACTAGTTTCCTGGCGTTGGCCCTGTGTGCTATGCACCTCTAAGTTGGGAACAAGAGAGTTATATACACTCCCCTTACACTACCAGCCCCATTACTGGTGCAAAACAAGCGCAAGCTTTTAATACCACTAGTAATTCTGGTGGATACCAACCTGTGGAAATCAAAATGCTGGACTTGCCCCACACCAGCCTCACAGCAAAAGTGTTACACCTTACCAGCAATAATGTCCGCGACACCCAGGCAACAGATGCACTCAATCAACGGAGCATTTCTGGAGCACCCCTCACTCAAGGCAGACATCCCAACCTAATGACCCCATTAAACAATCATATCAAATCTCATACCTCTTTCTTAGTACTGGAGGAGATTGAAAGGGAATTAAACAGCTTAGATAGAGCCCATATAGATGAGCCTGGGGATACCTGAACTGCATTCACAGCAAAGCAATGGGGCACATTGGGCTGGCTCAAAGGCTATTCAACTCCCACCACCCAAAACAACCCCTAACCCCCTCAACAATCTGCTTGAAACTGAAAACACAAGAGTCAAGATCAGTAACTTAAAACAATCTTTATTGTAGATGCAGGTATAAGCGCTGCAACCACCCAATGTATGGAGGGGCCATCTATGAGGACTCATGGGGCACCCTAACCCTGAGTTTCATTAATTTCAAAGATCTGCAGGATTATATAAAATTTCTTTCTACTTCTCCACAATATATGTCAACTCGCTTGGATATCACAGCTGTCCAAGAACCATACGTCCCCTCCTCTGATATACACGCATATAATGGGAAATTTGGAGGAAACTACTGTTAGACTAATATGCAGCCTTTTTTATCCCCAATCCCTAGTTTAACTCACTTTCTTGATACATCTTGATAACTGCCTAGTTTTAGTAAAATTGTTATCCTCCATTATCTCCTTCTAAGCTGCAAGTATATAACTGCTGAATGATGGACAGAACCAAAATTAGCTATTGATAAAAACTCGCCCACCTATAACTCTCACACAATAAAGTGATTACTGGAGATTTCAACGCCCTGGTGAGTCTTTTCTGGGACACAATCCTCACCAGACAGGATTGACAGGGCACCTCCTGACTCCAGGATTTCATCTGATGCAACGGGTTCTCAAATTCCTTACCCTTCAGCTTCTGTTCTCTGCTGTATGAATCATTTCAGTAGGAGGCGTAAAAATTTAGGTCAGTGTTACATAATTGATATGGCTCTAATTGGCCCCATAGTAGTTGATCATGTTTCTGCTCACATGGCTTTAGATAATACCCATTAGCAACCATAGGTCCCTTACATTGGTTCCCATGCCCGACCTCGGGCTATCATGATGGTTTTTGCCTATGATCTCCCCAGCAGTCCTAAATCCATTTGCAAGAAAAAAATTGATCAAACCCATACAAAACCTATGATATGACCTCTCTTCATCTGCGCACCATCAATATAAATGTGGGAAGCAAAAATGGGTATATTGAAGGATGCCTATGAATGAAAAAAAGCCCAATTGACTGCAGCACATTCTAAGGTCAGACGGGCCAAATCCAGAGTTAGGCATCTTGAAAGTAACTACCAGCCAGCACCTTCCCACCAATTTAGGAGTCGTGGGAAGCCATCCAATAGATGTACCACCTCAAACATACTAACCAAAGATGGATTCAACTTCACATTTTAGCGTTACTACACTTAGCGGTGACGCCCTACTCGCTTCTTCTAAAAAACAATATGTATTCTAAAGTCTCAGGAGAATTGCAACCTTAATGTTTGTCCAACATTACTAAGAACAAGGAAAAAAGCATAAAGTGAGATCCATCATTACTAATTACCCTCTTAGGCGTCCTAGGTAAACCAGTGGATGTTCATAAATTCACTTTTTGGACTCTAGAATCACCAATCAATCCCTTACCAAATAAAGAACTCCTTACACTAACTACATAGCACGAATTAATGAAACTTATTCACCACGCCCCACAACTGAAGGCCACAGTGCCCAGATAATAACCTATTTAAATTGTATCTAGTGGATCCTACAACGGTTACAAGTGACCTTTGCCCTCTTTTCTCAGCCTTCTTGGTGTAAGGAGATGTAAAAAATGACTTGAGAGGCTCAATTATAACAATTACTTATAAGAAAGTGAAATGATAAGACCTCTTAAACTGTCATCTAATATTCTATTAGACACAGAACACAAATCTACTTTAAGCTTCCAGAAAACACTTAACTAAGTGAGCGGCACCAGCCTCAATTCCCGTTCACCGTGGTTTCATCCTTAGGAGATTTCTATGGAATATTTATAACAAGATTCTCACAACTCTTTCAACTAACTTATCCCAAAACTCACGGTTTTGTGACGCTTCTCAATATAATAAAGCTTACATTTGTGTGAATTAAATTTTTGATGCCTCTGTAACCCCAATTTCACATACCACTATTATTTATGAGGTGAAATCAGGATCTAAAGCTAGCTTCTCAGCAATTTTTATTTTAACAGGCTTTAAAGCGTTAATTATGTAAAATTAAGGCCCTCGCTAATGGAATTCTCTGAGCCCAATCATATTTAATATAATCTGGATCCTCTACTGTCCCTACTCCAGGAGTAACTTTTTTAAAATTAAAGTTCCCAGAAAACCCTCACCTACACCATATCCTTTGCTGATTACATCGTGGTGGCGATTGGATATAGTAAGGACTTAGATCTTTATCACCAAGTTCGATTATTATTACTTTAAGGAATCCAACGCGAAAGTTAACACCTCTAAAACTATTATAGTACAAGCTGGTACCCTTATTTTTACCATTTGACCTGAAACTAGCCTGTGACACCTTCACCACCTAGGTGTCATCACCACCCACCAAGAGGTCATGATAAAGGAGAACATGGACTTCTTACTGAATGTGGTAATTCTGTAAATCTAGCTGGAATTGCTGGCATACTATTTAGATATGAGCTCTGATAGCAATCATTTTTCTATTATTAGAGGTCTAGTTACCCGCTTACTTCTTTCCCTTCATGGACAGTTTCTACTTGATGCCAAAAATGATAAACCAATTCTGGATATGGGGATCTAACCACTCACGCACCGCTCTGATCATGATTTCTTGACTCCACAGCAAATGTGGCCTGTATCTTTTGGACACTAGAACCAATGCTACCTCAATTCTGACCAGGCTTTTAAGCTCATTATCTGCTGGGACCTTTATCTAATGCCGCAGTGGGCCCCAGCCTAACAGCTGGCCTTAGTGGCCTCTTTAAAACTCCCTCATGCCTTGCCATTGGCTGTGGGAGAAAAGACAAACAAGTCACATAGGCCACAGCCTCAAACTCCCTTTAAGTATTCACTGAAAGCAGACCCTCCTTCCCTTTAGCAGCAAGTAGTACACATGTACAACGCTTTACTTCAAAAAAGATGTGGCCCTGAAATTAGCCCCCTACTGACACACCTTGTTCCACAATTGGAAGATTGTTCTCTTCTGACTAGACTCTCTTAAAAGGCCACAGTGATTCCTCAACTTCATAAAATTCTACACTTTGATGTAGAATGAGATCTCAGGGTGCTCTGTAAAAATTCAGCCACCATTTTCTCTTGGCCAAGATGTTAAATATGTTGTGGTGAGTTCTTTGCTTCTCATACAGGACAGGGATTGAGTCAGTACCACCTTCCAAAATAAGTATTGCTCGCATTGTGCTGAGCAATGACACTAACCTCCATCGTTTCTTTACCTGCCCCCCATTGATCCTTCTGGAGCAAGGTCTCCAAAATCAATCAGGTAGAACCATGGGTTGGGCATCCAGTTCATAACTTAATATTTTCCACTTGCTCCCAGTTGAAATTTTATAATTATATCATTGAATTTAATCAGATTAAGACAAAATTTGCTTTGTCCACTATGTGAGTTACCTTATGCAAAGAGTTATCATAAGAGATGATAGCTTTTATTAGAAGTTATTATAAATGTAGTATAAACTAATATGCTAGAATTTAGTTCTGGTGAAGCTATAATAATTAATCAGTGATGGCTTTAACAATGTATTTACTATATAAAATATGAACTAATTAGATTATTGGTTATTTAATTCATTTAATTAACTATAGTTTTCACCAGTTAACTCAGGGATTTATAAATAGTTGCTGAAGAGTTACCAATGCTTTTGGTAGCAGATTATAGTTTATACTTTTTAAATGATGCATATGCTGTTGATAGGTAAAGGTCCATTACCTAAGAAGGTTACTGGCCTAACTAGGTTACCACACTGAGGGTAGTAATTTGAGAATTTGGGAACACATTCTTAATTACCATAAAATATCACATTTCTAGTTGACAGCGGAACTGGTTAGATATAGGGAGAAAACTCCATGTGTTGTGCGATTTTGGAGGGCGAATCCTTCAGCTATAGTTGCCATCTCCAAAGTATTGTGCCAGCATATGAGTTAGGCCAGATTTTCTATAAATTCTCTTGATCTTAAATTAATAAAGTATACAATTAAAGTAATTAATATTCAGCTGTTATAGTTTTTTTTGAACTTTTTACTCAAGGGACTAGAGTTAGAGATCATAAATTCTTGGGTGAAATACTGCTTTTAAGTTCTCCACAAATTTTGAAAAGATAGAGAAAGTATTAAAGAGGTTGATTCCCTTGTTGTTTTAACTTTTTATCAGAGTAGATTCTAGGGATAGAAGGCAAAGCTTTAGCACAAGTCTATCGTTGAGATCATTAAGCAAGTTGGTTGTGAAAAACTCAACTATAATAATGGTCTTCATACTAATGTCACCCCAGTTCATCAATTTATCAATAATATGTTTCAACGCACATATCAGAACCTTTCCCGTAGACCTGAGAGCTATAGCGAGCAAACCAGCTAAAAAGTTCACACTCCACCAACTTTATTTGATCTTTAAACATCATAGAGTTTGACGCTATATAATGGACCATTCATAATTTGTACCATTTTGATGGTTTTGTCTCCCAGCTTTGGTCATTCCCCCACAAACTTGCCCATTTTCAGATGCACTTTGAGATGGCCCTAAAATCTACTTTGCACTACCAACTACAAAAGTTCTATCTATTTATTTTATTTAACCGAGGTAAGCTGACCAGGGGATGGACATTACTGAATATATGTAAAACTAAGGAAATAACCGACAAATATAAAATTAGGCACCCCAGGGTACTCAAGTTACTCCTGTTGCCAGTGGGAATGCCAGGTATGAGGGTTGGTGCACTACTCTGAGGGGGTTTCCCCTGCTATGGATCAGGTGTGAAGGAAAGGGTCTGTGTGGAGGAACCAGAGTGGGAACCATGATTCTATGAGCGCTTTTTGCCTTGGTCTCATATATCCATAGAGCCAAGCTTAGAAGTGCTTTAGTAAGTGGACATGGAGTCTATTAATAACCCCATGAATGGTTGGGACCGTGCCCTTGAACGCATCTAATGCAATTGTGTGTATTGTCCACATTGCAATAGGTTTTATTAGGGAACGGAGTGTGGATGGGATTGGTGACTCAATCTGGAGCGCGAAGATGCTCTTTGATATCGAGAATTCCTGTTCGTTTTGGATCTTGAGCAGGCGTGCGACTTCCTGCCATATAGCTTTGGTTGGGGGTTATGTTTTTAGGTGGTGATGTAGGGATCCCTCCCCTCCACATACTGCACATGTTTTGTGGAGGGAGTTGGAACGGTCTGCTGTCCTATAAGTCCTTCTCTGACAGCGCCAAGCGTTTGCTCTTATCCTCAGATGTAGGAGTGGGTGATGAGTCATTTTCCACATTGCCTTCTGTGTGGTTAAATCATAAAGGAATATCCAACATATCTAGGTATTCTATCCTAGCTATGTTTGAGGTTGTTACGAGCATATCTTTCTAGGTGTGGTTTTCTGGGTTTCTTAATTTGAATTGGGGGCTAGGTCTTCCCCTTCCCTGTATATTACCCGTGTTCTCTATTGTCCATCCCATACGGTGGATAGTTTGAAGGATATGTTTGAAATGAGGGGAGGTTCCATGCAGTCCCGCTGCAGTAGGGTGCTTGGCAAGGTATGAAAGTAGTCTGGGTGGACTATGTGGGTTTGTTAATTTGAGCGCCTGTGCAAAGTTAGTCCTTGCTCCTCTGGACCAATGTTGTTGCGGGAGGTCTGGAGCAAGGACTTCCTTTATCCATGTACCTAGGATGTGATTGGCATGGCTTTCAAAATCTATTAGTCCCATGCCTCCGCTTGAGCGTGGGCCAAATAGTGTCTCCATCCGTATAGGAGGGTGAGAGCCAGGCCACAGCCAGCCCTGGATAAGCGCGCGGATTGAGGTCTAAAGGTAGGTGAGAAGGCTATCGCGAGGGCCTGGTACACAGTATTGGGAGGATGAGCGAGAAAGCAACTGCAACTCGTCCTGTTAGTCCTGGGGTTCTTCCCTTGAGGGAGGCGACGCGTTTGGATACCCGTTATAACAGGTTACTTTCCATTGTCTCATTAGCATATCCCCCTGATTCTAGCCAGATTCCAAGGTGTCAGACAGGAGTGGTGGTGTTAGGTGTTGCAAAGGGTAAAATGATTGGGTTTTTTCTTCGTGTGTTGGTATGAGGTTCTGACGTTGTGGCCCAATTGTTTGTGTATTTGCCTAAGAGGATGATTTCTGTCTTCCTTTTGTTGAGCGATGCATTCTCACCTTGGAGTATTCCTCTAGAGTGCGTTCCAGCTGTTGGGTATCTTCATTGTTTGCTATACCTGCTACGCAGTCATCTACAAAGGCCAGTATCTTGACTGTTGGCTGTCCTTGTGCTGTTATCCCCATGAGACGTGTCATGTTACTCAGAGGAGTGGGTCAAAGCTGAAATTGTATAGCAGTGGGCTGAGGGGATTCCCTTGTTTGAGCCCTCTGTGTGGTTTAATCTTGTTTGTTAGGAATCCAGGGCTGCATACAGCCATGGTTGCAGATTCTGTTAGGAGCATCACCCATTTTATAAATCTTGGTGGGAGTTTGAAGGCATGTAGACAATCTTTTAGCTATGGCCAGCTAACACGGTCATACGCCTTTTTCTGAACCAAGAAGACCAGGGCACCAGTTGCTTTGGATTGGCAAAGGTTTGCAACAGGGTGAATGTTGTTCCAGATTGAACGCCATGGTATAAACCCAATTTGGTTGGGTGACAGGACGTCAGAGACAATTGCGCTGAATCTGGCTGCTAAAATTTTTGTTAGAATTTTTGTATCAGTGTTAGAGAGTGCAATTGGGCGCCAATTGGCTAGGTCCAACTTGTCACCCTTTTTATACAAGGTTATAATGAAGGATTTATGGCCTCCTGGTAATAGGCGTGTTTCCAACAAGCACTGGTTCATAAGCACCAATAGGAGGGGGGCAAATTTGTTGAAAATATTTTTTGTAAAATTCATAGGGTATCCCATTAGGCCCTGGGCATTTCCTACGTGGTGCACTGCAAATTGTCTCCCAGAGCTCCTCCCATGTAATAAGGGATAGTATATTGTAATTTGGTGGTGTACTTTGTATCTTGGCAGTTTGTATAAATTCCTTAATTTTTATAAATCTGTTGGCGTTTCACAATATAATTTGGTGTAATAGAGGTGTAATTCCGCCTTGACCTCCTCAGGGTCAGTTGCCACAGTGCCATTGGTCTTGCGGACATGTGTGCATGCGGGCTGGTTTCCGCGGGAGTGGAATTGGAAGAAAAAGTATGTCAAAAAGGTTTCGCCTTCCTTTATGAACTTATCTTTATTTGATACTTTGATTCTGTGTTGGTGTTCGAAGATAAGGTTGTTAAGTTGGGCAGAAATTTCTGCCCATTTGCGTCCCCAGTTAGGGCTATAGCCAGATCTTGGAGTATTTATTTCCAGGTGGTCTAGTTCCGCCAAGGTACGCTTGATCATGGCCGTGTCGCGGTGTACTTACATGATGCAATATGTCAGGTTTTGTTGATTAAATCCTTTTTGAAGTTTTCCCATGTTCCAATGGGATCTAAAGTAATGGGGTTGTGAATTCTGGGTTTGTAGCCTTGTTTTCAACCCAGTTGGATATCTAGGGCAATTTTATATTTTCCAGGTGAAGCTTTCTCCAAGGCGACACCTGTGTGTGGGATTGGGTTGGCGTTAACTGCACCATAACTAATCAGTGGTCATAAAAATTGATCTTTTTTTGTTATAAATTTGGAGATTCTTGAGAGGTGGGATTGTGGGATGAGGATGTGGTCAATGTGACTCATCGATATGAGCACTCCCTCATGTATGTTGGGCCACGTCATGTAGGGAAGGAGTGGTGAATTGGGGGGAAGAGCATCCTGTAAGCCAATAGATGCCTTTATTGTGCGGAATTCAATGTGTCCAGGTGGGTATCCTCTGGGATTAGGCCTCGATCCATATTGTGGTTAACCCAGCAGTTGAAATCGCCTAACATAATGGTATCTGGTGGGGGGTGAAGTAGGAATGTTTTCAAAAATTGTTTTCTCTTGGTTGCAGTGCACGGTGCATATATACATGCTATTGAAATTATTTCTCTTGGCACGTGATTGTTGCTACCAAGACTCAACCATGCAAGTTTGATGACAAATTTGTAATTTTAAATTTTTTGTTGTTTTGGACGATCACCCCACAGTAAGACGTCCATACTGATTGTGATGGTGCGACCCTGGTTGACCAGGATTCTTTTCCCCTTGTAGACTGTGGGTTTCTTGGATGGCCAAGATGTCTACAAGGGGCTTTTGCAGGAATGCCAGCTTTTTGGCTTGGGACGTATGAGCCCTAGCTCCCGCGATGTTTAGCATCCCTATTAACACTGAGGCGCCCACGGCGCCTCAGGAGCAGTTGGGAGGGCCCTCTGGCCCTATCCCACTGCGGCTCATTTTGGCCATGCTCCGCGTCTGTACTCCAATTCTTTCACTGCCATTGTTGGTTCCCTTGATCTGACCCAATGATTCAACGGAATTGCGGTTTTTTTGCATTTGCATCAACTTTTCCTGCACAGTTCTCATGTTGATTTGATGCAGATTATTGATTGGATTTTGTATTTTTGAGGTTTAACTTTGGTGAATTGTGCACCACATTTTCGCCCAAATTGCGGTTACTTTGTTCCTCAGTATGTGCATGACTGATTTCGCTTTGTGAATCAGTCCAGTTACTGTGAAAATTTTTGACCTGGGCATATTGTTCTGATTGGTTGGTTCAGTGAATATCCAAATTATCCTCCCAAATTTGTCTGGGGTTAATGATGGACTCCGCGTGTGCCGCTGCTTTGGCTGCTGCTCGCTTGCAGTATTTTTATGCCACTTTACGTTTTTGCTTGTAACTGGGTCCACAATGGAGTATAGTCTATCTTCACCTCAGCGGAATGGGTGGTGACTGTCAGTCATTTTGGCGAAATTTTCATTATCTTCATCCATTGCTTCCTTACAATAGTCATTTTCCATTAAGCCCTCTTTTACAGGGCATGCGTGTTCCTTGTGGCCCAGTGAGCCACAGTGGTTTCAAATGGGCGGTGCGCGCTCTGGTATAACTCAGAACGCGGCTGACTGGCCCCCATCTTTGAAGTGAAATTCTGCTGTGTGGGGAATTCTGGATAAGTCCTCTTCCACTTCTGGGAAGGGATTGATTACAGCGATAGCTTTGCCTGTGCACAGGTTGGGCATCAGGAGAAATCGCTGTAATTTGAGTTGCTGAATTTCTCCATAGGCCATGAGACCTTTGCGGAGCTCCTCCTTGATTACCTTATGAGGAAGGTTGGTGGGGAGCGAGTCAAAAGAGATGAACAAAGTTTTCACTTTGTTCCATCTGGTGCACGCAGTGCACACAATTTTTTTGCCCTCAGGAGGGAAATTTCCACACAGACTTTTGCTGCGGCATCAGCTTCATCAGCTGTTTCAAAACCAACATTGATCCAGCCATGGCCCATGTTGTTGGTGGCTACATACACCGCGTGAGGGAAAAGTGAGGGCTGTGCCTCACATGTTTTCTCCCACAGGGTCGGTGACTCATCCCCAAGAGTCTGATCCCATGATCCACCTTTGATAAGGGTTGGTTTAACTTAATGTACATATATTGTGTGTGCTTTACAGTGAATACCATAAACCCAGACGGTGTCTGAGTTTGCGATTTCTTTGTGGATTGGGTTCCTGGTCCCCCTCCAGGCGTTTCTTGCCCTTAGTTGCACCGTTAAGTGCACCACTCGCCGTGACGCTCGCCCATGTTGTATTATTTTTATTGATAAAGTCGCCCATCTTTCCTGTGTGTGATATCTAAATTTGCTGTTTGAATCAAATTGTAGTAACTGTAGTGATTGTTACAAGAAAGAAAAGCTTCGTGTTATAGTTCTATCTATTTAGATTCTTAGCTCTTGTGGATTATCCCCCTCACTTTCTGATCCATCCACACATCCCTTCCTCACCTCAAGCTCTTAGGAGCTCAGGCGTAATTTATGATAGATTTGGTGAATTGCCCCTTTTTTGAAACCTCATAGTACTAAAGAAGTCTATAACTCATCTAATTCTAGAAAATTGATGGGAAATATACACCAGAGAACCAGGGAACACACTAAAAAAGACAAATTAAAACCCTTTTTGGTGCTAATTCTAAAGAGGCCTAAATATAACATGAAAGAAATTTTAAAATAACTTATAGCCCAAGGATGGTGAGGCTTAAGTTGACTTCAAGGATGAGTTAAAGACCAAGCATAAAGTAGTGTTTAGATAGGTCAGAGCTTAATTTTAAAGAGGTCCAAACTCAAATGATGGGATAAACAACAAATAAAAATTGAATTCATTATAACTAGTATTTCTATAAAACCTCTTTATGAAGGTCTGAGTCTAGGCTAAAGAAGCATCTGATAAAGTAGTTAGTAGGTTTTAAAAAGTAAAGAGAAAAAAATTAATAAATGGTAAAGACTATAGAAATTTCTAGGGGAACTAGATTTTAACTTTACATTTTAACATCAAACCCAAAAGGCCAAAAAATTAAGCTACCATTATTGTAGTAGTATATCATGAGCATTTTTTTACTTGAGTATTTTGCATGGAGTAAAAAATACTGACTTTATAAATATTTATTTAAATAAGATTTAATTGCAATTTTGTAATCAAATGTAACGTCCCTTTTATATTAACATAGTAACTAGTAAATTTCAGCATTAGTGGTTTTACTCTGTTTATCTCATAAAGCGACCCCTTGATGCCAACCAGGGCATACTTGGCCCTTACTAACATCAACCTAAGTTTTGTTTAAGATTAAGGAGGGAAGCTATTCAATAGTTGACTAGATTTGGGATCACATCTTAAACACCCTTATTTTATTTATTTAATGAAAATAACTATATATTGATCAGAGGAGAAGCAGCATTTTTAATGATTCAGCACTTTCAAGAATTAAAATACAGTTCATGACATTGGCATAATTCATGAGATCCAAAGATGAGCTCATCTTTTTGATTAAATCCAAAAAGGCAACTAATTAAGTTAAAACAGTTAATATTTGACTCTAATTTCTTAACTAAAAATTATATAAATATAGATCTCAGAAAAAGTGTCAAAATGCTTAAATCCACTGATCTGACCATCTCACCAACCTTTTATGTTGAAACAGTGAATATTTGACTTTAATTAAAATCCTTGCTGCCTATGTCAAACCTAAGGTTAATTTAATTGTTGATTTACATGAATTATCAAAAAACTATTATATCACCCAAACTGTCTATAACTCAAAATAGAATAATTATAAAGTCAAAGCCAACTGGAAATAAAAAATACTAATTCAAAGGTCAAGTCAGATTCAAGATTAGTAAATTCATACCCGTCATGAACTAACTATAATTAAGGGCTGTTAGGTCTAAATTCCAAGGAGTGGACTAACCTGTAAACAGTTTAACCCAGGTCTAAATTCAAAGAAGTGGTTTAAATTGTAAAGGTTTGTCAAGTCACATAATATAAGCAAAAAGAATGAAACCTACAAAAGTTGTTGTTTAGTTTAGTCTAGATTTTATTATTGAGCTTCGTTTGAATTTTTAGTTTTTAATATTGATTGGAGTTCAATAGGCACGTGGCCATCTAATTTAAAAAAAACTAATAGTAAAATCTACCCTAACCTGGACCATATTCTGTTCACATTTTCAAACGTGAGAGCCTTTATTAATTTAATATAATATAACCTGTGCAATCAGGACTTCACAGAAGCTAACTTAACACCTTTGTTTTACTAAATCCTACCTGTTCTTAACTCTGTGCTCACAACTATGACATTAGACATGATAGGCAAACCCAGCATAGCGCTTGGATTTTCTATTACCAGGGCATGGTAAAATTGAACTCTTGTCAAATCTAATGAAATTGGCTATCAATGTCAAAAGGCACCAAGTTGTCACTTATGTACAGTATGTCTAAGTTATAATTTGAAGTCAGCCATGGAATCTGGTGACCTCTATTAGTTCAAACTACCCTGTCAGAAAATCGCATTTCCAAGACAGTGGGCTCTGCTGGTCAGCAGGCCAACCATTATAATGACTAGTCAGCCCTTGCTATTTATCCTTAGGAATTAGGGCGAGCAGCGCTTACTGACCCCTTAACATGTCACCGCGCCATACAGGTATCCCCTGGCATAAACCTCAACCCATAAGAATAAACATAAACTCATCTAAAAGGGAAAATATGCAAAGGGAGATGTTTATTTAAAGGGAAGCGACAGGTATCCAATATTTACCAAAGGGCTACTGTGCCCACTGCTGGCCTATCAGCTCATTGCTGGTTCTTCCAGCCAACCATTCTCTCAGCCTTCCAAAGTGCTACTCTCTTTCTTGGCATCAACCCCTCTCCTTGTCCTTCCCAACAATTTGGTATCAGTTCTAGCTTCATCATTGGCCTTCAAATTGCTAGTGAGTTGTATAATTTATTATTAAAATGGATATCCAATTCGCTTTTACTTAGTAATTATGCACCAAAAACATCCTAAGCCGCTTTGTAACTTCAGAATAACTTGGCTTTTTGTCAGACACATTTCTTTTTCATTAATAAATCAATTGGGGCTTTTCCTTCTATGGCGATATTTGATTATTAGATATGAGGCGCTGGAAACAACCTCAGCCATCTCAAACATGGGATTTACATTTTCCACTGAAAATGCTTAATTAATTCTAAATGGATCATTCTCAGCTACTAGTCGCCGGTGTTCCATAAATCTAATTTGGGCCATTGGTTAGCTCCACTTGATCCTAACTTCCAATATTGACAGAATTCATAAATTTAACTCAACCCAATTTGGGGAGCAACTCAACACACAGTCATCAAAACACCATGAAAAACAGTCAATGAGCCATTTCACCATGATTGGCCATATTCTCTAAAATATTGATCAATCACTGGAGGAACTATTCTGATTTTTCTGACATAACCTGTGAGGGCTTTGGTCATATGGTATAATACTGAGAGTGTCACTTATGTAATATTACTAACAGTAATATTAGTGAAGCCTCAGTGTTATCTTATTGATACCCTAATATCTTCACCATAGTGACTTTAATATGTGTTGAACAGAAGGGGTACAAAACTTTGTGAATACCAGGGACCATTCGCTTATAGTAATGATGTATTTAATAGTTAAATCCTAACAATGAAGAATTATAGAGAAAATTGATAAAATTCTCAAGTTCAGAATGTTTGTGCCTTAAAAGAGCCCCTGGAACAGCTTCATTCTGATTTAAAAAAAATGTAGTAATTAGTTATATTGAGTATTTTCACTTAACCACCATTATAATAAAGATTTATATCCTCTGACAAACTTGATGACATTCGAGTCTGGGTAGGTAGTAAAATTTTTCTGACTTGGGATCTTATAACCTGATACTGGAAAAATGACATGTCTAATGAGGAATAATAGAAGTGCGCAATTATTATAATAAAAGGATTTTTTCAACTGACATGCATACTGAAGGGTTGTTTATTGCATAAGCGACTTTTTTGTATACAATGGATTTTAAATTAATTGTCTTAAAATGTCCTTTGCACTATTGTGCCTGGATGGTATCAGTGTCTTTTTGTAGACAACTTCTCAAGATTAGGCTACCTTGAAAATCTGTTTTTTGAGGCTCAGTGGTTTTATTCTTAAGAAGTCTGACATTCACCACTTGCCAAAAGATGTAGACTTAAGGCAAGTATTCTTTATATCTTAAGTGTAGACAAGTAACTTTTAGATCCTAAAAACTAAAGTATCAGAAACTTTTCTTTCTCGTTGCAAACACTTTTGCAACCTCTTCAATTCAAGACTGAATCTAGTTTGATAATCTCACAGAGGAGATTAGTCTGCGCCCATGTCAGGAAGCAGTTGGGCAAGCAAGGTAAGAGGAGCAGGTGGAAGGCCCGCGGCCTCCAACATTCGAAAACGCCCTAGAGAATCTGGCGGAATAGACAAAAATCTTAAAAAACCAGCGGTCACAATTTCCCCAGAGATACTTGCATGGAAAACACGATGCAACCAGTACATCAACACGCCACACTCCAAGCCACTCTTGTTGGTGGAATTCGGAGTCCGTGTGTATCTGGACATCCAAAAAATGGCCTTATAGTAAAATTTTGTGAAGATGTGCACACAATTTTCCCAACTGCAGTGTATGTTGCGCCTCACTCCATGTCATACGGTTGGCTGGACCTAGGTTTTGAAAGCAAAAAAGCAGCAGACGAGGCTGCAGCAGTGCGCATAGTGGTCAACTTCCCCAAAGGGCAACGGGTCATCAAAACCAAATGCACCAGATGGACAAAATCAAACCAAATTTTCCTCACGTTTAACTTTTTGCCTACTACAGTAAAACGTGACATTTTAGAACAACACCTGAAAGATGGTCTCGCCGTATATGGCAATACACAATCTTTTGAAATGCAATGCTTCACGCTGATGCCACACCTGTGCACTGGCAAAGCTATTGCAGTTCTGACCCCAACTGAGGAGATTGCAAAGGACCTAACCCAGATCCCGCACTCCACTTTTATTGACATTGCAGGGCAAACCACCCACCTATTACAGGTGACCGTGGACTGCGCGCCCCCCATTTGCACCCACTATGACGCGTTCGGCCATAAGGCGCATGCATGCCCCATCAAGGAGGGCGTCACATTCCAAAAGCACCCCTCGGTGGCCATGGCCAATGGAGAGGCGCACTACGAACCAACTGCAAGCACCAAGGAGGCTTTCCCATGGGGAGCACAAGGCTGCTACCTATTGGTAAAGCCTATCTCCCTGAAGGAACAGAAGAAGGCCAAGCAGGCCCATAGCCATGGCCAATGGAGAGCGGCCAACTGCAAGCACCAAGGAGGCTTTCCCATGGGGAGCACAAGGCTGCTACCTATTGGTAAAGCCACTAGGCCAAGCAGGCCCATATCCCACACTCACAACGCCAGGAGGACATGGAGACCTTCGCGGTGGAAGCAACTTGGGAATCCAACATCCAATCAGATTGGGAAGCCCATGCTAGCGGGCCACTCAATCTGAGGATCCGATGGGAGATTTGACCTCACCCAATCGTTGCACCCAAGCTCTGGTCAAAACTGACTTGGGACCTATCCCAACTAAAAAAAATTTTTTTGACCCACTTGACGGTGCACTGAACTCATCCGCACTGCAAAAAATTCGTCCAACGTCGGGAAAACTAAAAGCAAAGGCTAAAGCCAATGCAATTCTTTCTGCAAAAATTAACAAAAACCCTGATAGCATTACTGCTAACACCCACGCTGCTGTGAAGGCCCGTGGGGATCTAGAGGAGGCTGGTGGGCCCAGGTGCCCACCCTCTCACACCTAAGGTGTGATGGGGAAACCTTCACTTTAGGGATGTTGAATATCACCGGACTCAAGGCCTCCCCATCCCGGGCTAGGAAACTGAGTTTTTTACAACACAATTTACCCGTGGATATCCTGGCCATCCAGGAGTCCCACTGTCCATGAGGTTCTGAGGAAGCTTGGAAAACAATGCTCCTCCCATCCCTATCCTTTTGGTCAAAGCACTGTGGGGTGCTAATTCACAAATAATTTTTTAAATTCACATCCTCAGAAACATTCCTAAATGGCTGAGTGCTCGTCGTCACCTTCTCGTGGGCCAATGTAGTGCACGCGATCATCAACATCTATGCCCCAAATGGTGCACATGAGCGTCGGGAATTTTTCTCGTCAGTCAAATCCCTCCTGCTACCCCCTGATTCTTTCCTAGTCAGCGACATGAACTGTTGGCTAACCTCACCAACGGACTGGTGACCTCCCTCACCCCACGCTCCACAGGGTCACACAGAACTACGCGTTCTAAAGGCCACCCTTGGGTTAATGGATGTGCTGCCATGACATGCCCCACTGCTCAAAAACATGATGCATCCCCACGTCCACAACGGCCAATTAAGGTCCATGACCCACATCAACCTTATTCTAGCGCCAGTGAAATTCCAACCCCACATCTCCCACTTCAAAACAATGAAAATGGAATTCTCTGACAACCGACTGGTCTTGATAACCTACCACCTACCTGTCACAGTTGCTAAGGCCCCACATTGGTACAAAATCCGCCCCCCTGAGCTCGCGTCGCCAGGATTTTCCATGTGGGTGGAAGAGGCAATTTTGGCAAAAAAGTTTGTTGCACCATTTTGCGCGGACCCCATTTCCACATGGGCAACTTTCAAAGAGGACATCATCCGCCACTCTCGCCATCTCTCCTCCAGACGCTCACGAGCCACATTGGCAGTTATCTCGCGCGCTCAGGCAGAATTGGCACACATGGAGTCCAACATTCCAGCTACAGGATACAGCCCTGCATGGGGCCAGAAGTGGGCAGAGGCAGCCGCCCACCTCAACGCACTCGAAAGGCAACACAAACATTGGGTTTGTGTTCAATACAGGGCCACATGCATCACAAAAGGTGACAAGTGCACCACATATTTCTTTAAAAAAAATTTCGCACCACGCCAGAGTGTGGCCTGCACACAGGTGTAAAGATCGGATAATTCCATTGTGGACACACTGGCCGAAGTGGAGTTTGAAACGCAAAAATATTACTCTGAGTTATACTGAGCCAAACCAATTCAGCTGGCCAAAGTGGCGGAATTTCTCGACTGAGCTCATATCTGCACCATTTTTTGATACCCAGAAATAATGAATTTAATTACTCCAAACAAATTATGGACAGCCATTTGTGGTGCGCCAAACCAAAAATGCCCAGGCCCAGATGGCATTCCATATGAGTTCTACAAAAAATATTTCAAATATATATCCCCATTGCTGCTCGCCTCACTTAACCAAAGCCTGTTGGAAACGCGCCTCCTACCAGGAGGATATGAGGCCTTTACTGTCACACTCTTCAAGAAAGGGGATAATCTTGACTTAGCCAACTGGCGCCCCATTTCACTAACAAACACAGACACCAAAATTTTAACAAAAATCATGGCTAACCGTTTAGGACTGTAGCATCTGCCACCATCTCCCCAGAACAATTTGGTTTCATCCCCAGAAGGTCAATTTGGGATAACGTGCACTCCATGGCTAATGCATGTCAGTCCACAGCCTCTGGGGCACTGGTATTCTTGGACCAACAAAAGGCCTATGATAAAGTAAAGTGGGAATACCTAAGGGCCTGCCTCCATCAATTCCACCTACCTCCTCGCTTCATCAACTGGGTGATGCTGCTCACGGAATCTGCAACAATGGCAGTGCGTGGCCCTGGCTTCCTAATGGAAGTAGTCCGCCCTCAAAGGGGCTTGAGACAAGGGGACCCCCTCAGCCCACTCTTATATAACTTCAGCCTTGACCCAAATACTGCGAAATATGAATGCCCAATTCACTGGGGTCCATGTGCTAGGCCAAATCCTAGTCAAGATGATGGCATTTGCAGATGATTGTGTGGTGGGGGTGTCTAATAATAAAGATGCACGCGCGCTTGAAGCCCTCATCCAGGAATACTCCCGGGTAAGCAACGCGGCACTGAACGCCTCCAAAACCGAAATGATCCTCTTTGGTCAGTTTCAGAACTGCTGGGCCCCAGCAATTAGTTCCCAACCCGGCCCATCTGCTCGCCCACGTCCACGCCTTACTAACTCAACACACTCTGCTCCACTGGTGCCCCCTTCATGCCATGTCCTACCATAGGACCAGTGCGCCATCTGGGTGTGTGGATGGAGGCAGGCGGATATGCGTCAGCAGTAATGGAGTGCCGTATACTGGACAACGTGACAAAGCGAATCGCCTCTCTCAGAACCCACCCTACTTCCCTTACTAGCAGGGTTGTTTTAGCCAACTCTATGCTCCTATATAAAGTCGGCTTCGGAGCCCACGCCATCCCCTTCTCCCCAAGCTTCTTCAAATCCCTGTATGCCTTGCTGCAAGGATGGCTTTGGTCAGGCCGACCTCCACCAGTACGGCTAGAGGTCATGTTTGGCCCTCATCATCAAGGTGGCATGGGCCTGCTTGACTTCAAAGCCCAATCTGTCAAGACCCTGGGCACCTGGATCGCGGCCATCACCGCTCCTACACTACCATCCCAACACTGGTCCTGTGTGGCCCGCTCCAACTTCTCCTGAGCCTCAGGCCTCAACAATATAATAACCCCACTCCCTGATGAAATACCTCGCATCACACACATCGGCCACAGGTCCTCACGGGACTAAAACCTACTACAAACGAATCCTACTCTCCATGCAAAGCGCAGAGTGGAGAATTCATATTAGCGGACATACAACTCAAAGAGGCCGCCCCTCTCCTCAGTTCACACAAGAGGTACAGGGGCTACCCATCCATGATGGCGTGATCCCCATTTGGCCTCATGTCCTATCCAGGGTGGACTACCTGGACATGATGGACATCCCATATTCCATTGAGACCCAAAAAACTATCTGGAAATACGCACACCATCCTCTGTTGCAGCCTCAAGTCCGCTCCCATGTGTGGCGCTGCCTGAGGCGGGTGCATCATACAGCTGAGCGCTCAAACGCTTTACACTCATCCTGTTTCATGTGTGGCCAGTATGGAACGCTGTTCCACCGCCTGGAGAAGTGCCCCACCTCTAAAGTGATATGGCGCGAAGTTCAACGTCTGCTGGGCCAGGATCAAACGCATCCCTTCGGTCTGTCAAGAGATATGTTTGCTCTATCAATGGCCTCCTCTCTTCCACCCTCCCTTTGTGATTTGGTGGTTGCAATCGCCATGTGGACCATCCACACGATTGTCTTAGATGCCATCGCAGGCTCCACCCCACCCTCCCAGAAACTGTCCACAGATTCCGGTCTCATTTGGTGGACCACTTTCAAGCATGGATGTTTGGATACCTCCCACCACGTCGCCGACAGCTGGTCTCCTCCTGGTTCCCAGTCTTGTTCATCAAATCAGACCCCTTCCTCCACATGTGCTCAATAGTGGCTACGGCCCCTTCACACGTTCCCTCCCCCTCCCCATAAGTGGCGTTCCCGCTGGCAACAAGAGATAGCATCGCTTCTCTGGTGTGCCTCCCCTGGTACTAAATTTGTCTGTTCTGAGTCATATTTGGAAGTGTCCGTCCCATGGTCGGCCTTCCCCACAATAAATTTAAATTTAAAAACCAAAGTATCAGACCTGTGGTAAGAGGCATAGGTGTTTTATTGAAGTTAAGTCACCTAAAATAGAGACCTAAAGTAAACACATAACTTTATTAGAAAATAGTTTTATAATTTTATATGTTAAGGGTGGTTAGCTGAGCGGGTAAAACTGCTTCCACCCCTAGTGCAGGTTTAGAGTTTGAAACCTGTTCTGGATAGAAAAAGTCTCAGTGTGGTATATTTGTCCCAAGGTCAACCCACCTCAGATAATTTTTTTCATAATTATATATGTTCCTATAAAATATAATCTTTATAAAGAAAATGAACAATTTAATTAGTAGATGGTGCTTTCTGAATCAAAGATTTTCACTGGATATAGCTTCCAGATTAATAAATGCATTTTAGCGAAAATTTGATAGGTCAAAATGTGCTCAAAAGCCCCATTAGAATGGACTTTGTAGTAAGGTTAATCTTTGTTTGTTTCCAAATGTATATCCTTTTGGAAACACTATTCAATTTGTAGCATTGTGAGGTATCTGGTTTAGTTTTCGCCCACATCTTATGATACTGTTACCTTGGACATTAGATATTATTTTTTAGGAATTGAGAGCTTAAATCAAACCCAAGAGGATTTATTAATGCTGACGGATGTATTACTACTATTCAATTTATCCATAAAGTAAATTAATTAGTTTTCTATAAACCCTTGAGTAGGTTTGTATGAAATTCTCACAAAGGACTCATCTTTGTAATAATCTTCTGATTTTACCTGAGAACTTTGTATCTGAGACTAAACCATTCAATAATATTAGCAGGGGCTTATTAACATATTATTGGCTATGTATGCAGTTGATAAAAACTCCAATTTATAGAGACTTATTTGATATTTATTTCCTCACTTGTAGGCTATAACCTATGGTCTTTCCCAGATATATATAACTTTCTTCATGTAGCAAGCGGTTGTGGTAGTATAAAACTAAAATAGAAACTTAAATATGGGTAAATGTTGGCGGGTTGCATTTGCTGATTGAAATTCTCTTATAAACTTTTTTTCAATATTTAGCATTGCATCAGACTTAAGTTCAATAAGCTTTTGTGATAATCTGTAACACTTTTCAAAAATCTTTGGTGCTTTCATTAGCAACATTTCAAGTTAACAGATCAGGAATACCAGGTTTTTCATCCATATAATTCCTTTAATGAGGACGTTTATATATTATGATAGCAACTT
This sequence comes from Massospora cicadina, assembly GCA_022478985.1. Taxonomy (NCBI): domain Eukaryota; kingdom Fungi; phylum Entomophthoromycota; class Entomophthoromycetes; order Entomophthorales; family Entomophthoraceae; genus Massospora; species Massospora cicadina. The sequence goes on from JAKSZP010018389.1 coordinate 366,257, forward strand.
ATCTGGTAAGCCTTCAATGCACTTGGGAGATAACAATATCAATGAAAATAATTTAAAGTAGACATTAGTCATAAAATTGAGACTAATTTTTCATTTGCTTGTTCTACATCCTAATTTTTATTGGGTTGTATGATGCTGATACAAGTTGTTGTGTTCCCATAAATATTTCTACAATCTTCACGATTCTCAAAAGTATTCTCACATTATCACATAGTAATACCTAAGAGCAAATATGCCTAGGAAACATATTGCTATAAGAAATTGGTGGTGTCGTTTGTTGAAGCATGGTAATGTCAATCCACAATTCATTTCTTAAAATATTAATTCCTACAAGTATATGTTAATTTTCTCCTGTGAATTTGGGAAGTGGAGCTATAATATTTAAATCAAAGGTATTAAATGGCTGCTGAGGGGTCATTAACTGATGCTTGTACTTTGCCTTATGCAGCTTATGATTTTTATTTGTATGTAGGCATCTAAGACTTCTTCTACAGAGTCCATATTTCTGTTGAGTAGTACTAATTCTTGATCCAATCACAAGGGTTTCTAGCTCCTCCATGTCCTAAGGTATCGTGGGATTCCTTTATAGCTAGTACCTATTCTAAAGGTCAAAAGTAAGGTAACCATTCTAAACTGATTATAGTTAAAAAACCGTTGAGAAATTTGGTTTTTTTAAGAGTTTCTTTTCAGCATCTTCTATACTGGTTCTTATTTGCCTTCCAAAGTGTCCAGCTTTATGAGTAAGTAATGTAGCCGTTTAATTTTTCTTTTAAATAAACGAATAAAGGTAGTTGGGTCAACCCACCCACATTGTATAGCGCTTCCCTCCTTAATGGACTGATACTATGTCATAATGTTGCAGTTTGAGGGCCCATATGGTTAGTCGTCCAGTTGGGTCTTTCATACTCTGCACCCTTTCAGCGAAGAGTGGTTTTAACATCCAGAAATTTATCTCGTATAGGCTGGGATGGAGGTGCTTTAAAGCGAGTATAACTGCCTGATATTTTTCATGACACAGTAATTGCGCTCAGCCTTTAAAAGCGTCTTGGTGTAGTAAAAATGAGTGGTAAGTACCTTCATCGTCCAGTAATGAGTGCTACTAAGGCCATATCAGAGGTATTTATAAAAAGGATGAATGATTTCCAATGCCCAGATATCGCTATTTTGGTCTTTTTTAATCAATTCTTTATGATCTAAATATACAGTTCTTTATTCTACTCCACATACTAAAGGAGTATATAACACGAGTTCCTTATTCAGGCTACATATGTAAGTCATAATTGGCCAATCCTACTTCAAGTATCGCTATATAGCACAACTATGCATTAAGCTCCCAAATCTACGAAAAGTTATAGATTTGACAATAGAAAGTTGTCATTTATTTGAAATAGGCGAACAATCTTTATCTTTGAATCACTTTATTCAAAAATTAATAGAGTTCTTTTTTTAGTACTAGATGGTCCCATAAATTAATAGAGTTCTTATGATAGAGATCTTTGTTGTAAATCTGCAACCATGGGAGAGAATTAAAATGTCAAGAAAGAGGTAAATGCGAAGTTATGGATAACTACAATGCAACCCATTTTAGGTAATACCTTATATTAAAGTTGGGATCATATTAAAAAGTTGTTTTTTAACTAGGAATCAAGTCAACGATTAAAAAGCACTTTCCCTTTAATCTTATTTACCACTCATTTTAATGGGCGATCATCTGGTTTGTGATATAGAAAGAGAAATTTGGTGCAAATGCGATTAACTATTCTTATATAAGTCAAACTTTAAGTGTGTATGCTTTAGCAGCAACTATGAAAAAGTACAACGTGAGATCCATTCCATAAAGTAGCTAACTTATGCGTCTAACCAGATCCATTAGTATCATAGTAAGCAACTTGATTGCTGGCTTCAAAGCTTGGTACTGTGAACTGGTGTAAGTTGTGTTTGAAATCATGAGATTTGGACAGGCCTGAGTGGGATTCAAACTCCAGCCACTCTGGAGGAAGCAGAGAATTCTAACCACTGTACCGCAAAGGGTAATAATAAATTCCTAAATAGACGAAAGAAAACTATTTTCCAGAAGGACCCACTGATTGTTCTAACAGAGGTACTGAGCCAACTAATGAAGTTCTTGACATTTGGAGGTCCCATAAAACCGCCCTAAATAAAGAGAGTTAGATTCAAAGGAAATGCATGTCACCTTATACATTTTTAAAGAAATCACTAACCCTACTCATTCCTGATTTTCACAAAAGTTCCTCTTAGTTGAACCAGAATATCTTAACAGCCTATATATATACCTTAGTTTTGATTAATACAGATATCCTTCAATATTCTAGTGTTTTTACTAGCACTCATTCTGCCTGTTGATACAGAAGACCTTTCTTGTTTAAAGCGAATATAGTAGCCTCAGTGACTTATTTCCGTTGAGTGATTACTTTAGGGAACCTAGTCCCTAAGAGATTCCTTTAGACCACGTTCAACTCATAATTGAACCGCCTTCAAAGGCTCTGCCCTTCAGAGGGGGACGAAGTCCTAAAAATGGTGGTCCTTACCAGGTCTTTATGAGGCTTTTAGTAGACCTACCTTCAGTATGAATAAATTCAGCGAAGACAGCCCTTCCAATATGGGTGAGAATATGAGTTTAACCCAATGGGTTGCTATCAATAATCAGAATATGACGCTGCCTCAACCTTGAGAACTTGAGTACATGCAACAATGACTTTATCTAACTCAGTTCCTGATGAAACCATCTACCAAATCCAGGATCCTAATGTTGGCCATAAATTGAAGAGCTTTTAGGTGAAGTTGTTACCCCTGGTTGGAGAAACTACTTGTAGCAGTTCTAACTGGACTATTAAAATGTGCTAATTTTATTCCATATCAGAACTTTAAAGCAGGGACATAGGTACAGCCCATAAAGAATCATACCTCCAATGATTTTTACATCCTACATTGCACCAAAACATTCAGTTGCTTGCACTCCACCACATTGAGATGCAGCGATAGCTAAGATTGACTCACCATATTCACTCCCAGCTCCTTAGGCTATACAACGCTGCCTCCAAGTTTAGACAAAGTAATTGAGAGGCTATTTTAATAAACCATCAGAAAATCAATGCTATCTAGCACCACCTTCCTCAAATTGACACTGGGGTCGTCTAATACTTGCAGAATGAGATTGCCCAGCGAATGACTAATAACTACCAGTATGGATCAAAAAGTGAAATGTGCTTTATACACTCTCCTTGACTGAATTACTGAAGGTTGTGAAGCAGCTAATACTCAGCTTGTCGATTTTTTTTGGCTTTATCCAGAAACTGAGTGAACGACTTGCAACAATGTGGACTCCAGAAGCTACAGTACAACCTGAGGCTCCCAGCAGAACAGGACCTAGTAGGGAAGGGGAATAAGGGCCCCCAGGGCCTGGAGATCCCCTATGTCCTCCAGGTGCATTCACACCTGCCAGATCATTCTTCAATGAAGACTATGAAGCCCAACTTAAGGCTCTTGTTGACAGCTGTTATTATTAGCTCAAAGTGTTGAGATGACTATTGAGGGAGAACATCTGGATGCTGATTTGAACTTCCTTACCTTGTAAAACCATTATGCGAAGATTACAGGTTCCTATGTCGATCTGATAGCTTCCCAAAACCAAGAAAATCGTCACATCACGCAGACAAATACCAAACTCTAAACAATAGAAGCTAAACAGGATGCACTCTCTGATCAATTACCCAGAGTCTGAAGAGATCAAGAGTCTGCACCAAATTTTAGATTCTAAGGTCCCCTTAAGCACGTCAATGAATTTTAAGCCACTATCCAGGATAACATGAATGTAATCCGCCATCAGCTTTATAGAAACTATCCCACGCAATTATATAGGCGCCACAGAACTCACACGACTGGAGCGCTCATTCTCTCTTGCCATCCATATCCTCTCTAAATATGTTGGATTTTTTAACCCTATTTTTAAAAAGAAGTATGTCCCTTGGGCTGAAGTAATCCAATTGTACCTCTTTGTATATGAAGGCACGATGGAGAAAGCTACTGTCTGACAAAAGTGCCAGAATTCTACAAACCTGACTTGATGGCAAGGCATGAGAAATTATGATGCCTTATTTCAAGACGTGCACCACTTGGGCAGCCATTAAGGAGGCCCTTATCAGAGAATTTGGCAGTAACTTGACCCTCTCTAACCTCAAACAGGCTTTTATGTGTATCCGCCCAAAATGTTGTACTACCTGTTAGGTCTCAGCGTACAGTCTTGATTCCGCTGAGTTGGTTTGCACAGGATATTACCCACTGGGCAACCAAATCAGATGATATGAAGATTGCCGATTCTTTTAATAAAAACTAATAACTTTCCACACGGAGCTATTGCCTCTTATTTCAATCTTTATTTTTGTACTGATATGCAGACCTTTCTACAACAATCTATTTTATGAACTAACCTCCATCACTTCACTCTGTAACTCTTTATATCTCGATTCCCCAAGCTGGATGCATCCTTGGCTTGGTGTATTCCATTCATTTCTCCCATTTGATTCAAAACTCTTTTATTATCCTAGTCTCAGCATAATCTCCTGTTCTCTCCAATTGGTCAATATTTCAATCTATTATTATTTTTTACTTCTCATTTGTTAATCTCAAGGCTCATCCCAATTTCCTCTCCAATCCGCCGATATGGGTCGCATATCTCCAGTCATATCAACTTCCTGACATTGCCCCCCTTTGACTGGATGATATGCTCTTACTGTTTGTATGCTTGGAAAAAACTTCGCGTGGACTCAGTTAATAACTTAACCCCCTGCAGGTTCCTTGATGGTGTATACATCTGTGCCAGTCTTTTCAATTATCTCAAACGGATCAATCCAGATGTTAGAAAGTTTGTTTTCCTTCCAAACCCATGCTGATCGTGGAATAAAACATGGTCTTCTATGAAATACAGCAGAAGTCCACTTCGTCGCCTCTGATCTCCAGCTGGATTGCAAATCTTCTTAGCCAAACTGGTGGAATAGGCTTTCAATTGTAACTTGATCAATGTATCCATAAGGGTCTTCAAGTAACGCTGGGGGTCCACTCCACCAGTATCCTATACACACAAATAAAGCAAGGCAGGCAAAGCTGGATGTTGACCATACAACAGTTGGAATGGACTCTTACCATTAGATGAATGATAGCTAATATTATATGAAAATAATGCCGTGGGTAGGAGGGCGCTCCATTCCAAGGGTTGATCATTTGCCAATTTATGGAGGATGTATACCAAAGTTCCTTTAACCTGCTCCACCATTCCATTAGATTCCGGATGACATGGGGTGGTCAAACCCCACGGATCGCCATCAGCTCATTCAACTTTAGCAGAATGTGCGAAGCGAAATTGGTTCTGTTATCCATTAAAATGAATTGCAGGCAGCCGTGTCGCTGTACAACACACTCCATGATGAAATTGGCAGTAGTGACCGCGCCCAAATCGTTGATGGCCCTGGCCTCCACCCATTGAGTCAGATGATCTATGGCGACTCTAATATATTTGGACCAATTGGTACTAGTTGGAAGAGGTCCTACTACATTAATAGAAATGGTATGCCAGGCGAATCAGGGTTTGGCCAGCTAATATGTGGTTCTCTTATGGAATAGTTTTTTCACTTGACACTGATCACAACTAATCGTTTCCAATATGTTGTAATGCATGCTCTCCCAGTAGAATTGGGGTCGCAACATCTCCAGTGTTTTCCACAACCCTCCGTGGCCTAAATCCCAATGAGCATCCATATTTATCACAGGTCAGGCCGAAGGCTTAGGGAAACTCAACGTCTGGTCGACAATCCGCTTATATAGTTCTCCTTCATGTAGAAAGGTATCCGCCCTAAGTTCATCTAGTACCTTGATTACATGCAGCGGCTCATCCTGGTATTTATTTACCACCATCTTCTCATACATTATGTTGGCTAGATCCGCTGTGATTGTGACTGTTGGCAGCCTAGAGAGACAATCTGCATTTTGGTGCTTAGCTCCAGGGCGGTGTACAATCTCAAAATTATATGCTTGGAGCTTTAATGCCCATTGTGCAAGTCGCCCTTCCAGCTCACGCAGATTCTGCAATCAATGCAAGAAAGCATGGTCCATTATAACTTGTAATTATACCCCATGCAGATATACACAAAACTGTTTATAAGCATAAATTACCGCTTAACATTCTCACTCAGTAACGTTGTAGTTTTGTTCATGACAGCTCAAACTTTGACTAAAGAAGGCGACAGGATGTTCTACGCCATCATCATCCTGCTGAGATAATACTGCCCCAATAGTGGAGAGAGAGGCATCTGTTTGCACTATAAACTGTTTTTCAAAGTTGGGATATTGAAATATGGGTGCACTTGCTAATGCTGTGCGCAATACATCGAAAGCATTCCAGCATCTTTCTGTCCAATCAAAGGAAGTGTTTTTCTTCAGCAACTACAAAAATTGGGGCCCCAATGCAACTGAAATTGGGAATGAATCGGCGGTAATACCCAATCATCCCCAAAAACACTTGTTGTCCTGCTTGCTACCTGGGCAGGTCATCTTGCTTATCACTTCCACTTTAGCTAGCTGCGGTTTAAGCCCATTTGAATCCATGATGAACCCTAGGTATTCCAATTGCTCTTTAAAGAAATGGCACTTCCAAGGCTTGATTTTGATATTAATGGCAGCGAGGCGTCAGGACACTTGTTCCAAATGGCCAAGGCGTTCAGTATACATTCGTGATTCTGTTGATATCATCAAGATAGACTAAAACGCAGGACAAGTTTAAATCACCTAGAATCATATCCATGGCATGCTGAAATGTAGCTTGGGCGTTGCACAACTCTTGTGGCATGTGAGTAGTTTGAAATAATCCTTTTGACATGATGATGGCACATTTTTCCCATTCCACTGAGAGCAATTCAATCTGCTAGTACCCTGAGATAAGATCCATGGCTGAGAAATAGTATGCTCCCCCTAATCAATCTAACGCATCATCATTCTGTGGAAGAGGATAGGTATCTTTCTTTGTTACGTTATTGAGTTTGTGATAGTTGATAACCACCCAATTTGAGCCATCTTTTTTCTTCACTATGAGCACCAGTGATTCCCACTGACTATCCACAGCTCTAACATTCCTTGCAGTATAAGTTTATCCACCTCATCGGAAACAACTTCCTCTGCTGCTTTAGAAAGTCTAATAGGTCATGAACAAATGGGAGGGGGATCCCCGGTATCTATCTGATGTACCACCCATTGAGCACACCCCAGATCATGATCATCAGATGTGAAAATATCCCAATACTTTTCAAATAGCCATAGCCCGTTCTTGTTGTTCCGTTGATAATCCAGTCAGCACTTCCCACGGAACCACGGTCAATACACCAAGTGGAGAGCTTGTTGGAAATCCGAGATCTCTCCCTGAGCCAAAATCATAAATACAGCGGACTTTTTCTATAGGGGAAAAGTGTAAGTAAGCCACCACTTAGTGCTGCCAGATTGCTATGGTCTCTTTTTGTAAATTTACGAGCAGCACTTTCACTTCTCCATTCCCAGGTAGCAGAAACCCTGGAGCCACATGTGGCTCAAGCCAAGAGTGTTGGTAAGGCGCCATGATTTCACCAAAAAGCCCTTTTGGGGCATCAATTTCAAGCTCAGTTCCTACTATGCATTGGTGTCCAGATGGTATACTCCAGTCGCTAGCTGCTTAAAGCGGAATTCCTTTGTATTCATAGATCTAGTTGGGAAGGATCCCAGTCCATCACTTCAGTCATCGATAGTGCACAGGGATTACTCCATCAATGTAGGCTAGGTTGATTCAACTAGAATGGAACGAGTCCATTGAGATTCCACACGAGGTAAAATAACAGGAATCTGTCATCCTAAAATGTAAAATGATTCCTCCGCCATGTCTATCACAACACCAAATTTTTTCATAAATGCTGCACAAAATCAGCATAACATAATTGATGTTTGGCAGAACCACTGCTGGGGTGGAAGCCTGGATGGACCCAAATTGTAAGGGCAACGCACTATAAGCACCTTCAGATACAGTGCTATGTGTCCCCGCGGTTCTGTATACCACTTGATGATCCACATCCAGTTTGAGCAGGGGCTTAGCCACCAACCGGGTAGAGACTATGTTCACAGGGGCTCCAGTATTGATGATAGCCTGGATTTTTGTATTTTGAAAAATGTCACAATAAGTACATTCCAAGTAATAGGAACCATCAATGTTTATTGCGTGTACATCCAAGAGCTTACTGTTACTTAAGAAAGAGGAGATGCTCTTCCAACATGTGGGTACTCATTAATAATTTTTCCCACCGGAATGGCATTGTGGACTCCTACCAAAGATGTAACAGCCATTGTTGGATCCTCAATACTTGTGCCAGTCTGTTCCAAGATCTGCCACGCATATGGCTTCAGCGCTTCCTGGCAAAACACAGAGTTTGAGGGCAAATCTATACATTTGGACCTGGAAACAGTGATTCCCGATGGAAGCTGTTGGTATAGTAATTCATCTGATTAAGTTTCAGATTCTTCTCAATTTGGAGCGAGGGATTCGTTAAGTACAAGTAAATTAAACTTAGCGGAGGTAGAGAGTCCTGTCTCTACTCTGCTCAAGCTTTTCCCTGCGGGTCTCCTCAGTCAGTAACACAACCAATTGTGTTTTATTAAGGCAGTTTGCCGCATAATGCCCCCCTCAAATTGCATTGGAAGCAAGTATTCATGAAGGGTTTGCATATATAACCTGTAGCTGAAAGACCAGTGCAATGATTAACGGTATGTTTCCAAGGTCAGGCTCAAGCTGGTAGATCATATCTAGGTCAGAAAGAATTCGCAGAATGGTATGGCGAATGAATATGTTCCATCAGATGATAGTATAGCCACTGTAGCTCACACTCCAAAGTCTTTGGTGCAGGGTAACAGAAAGTTGCTGGGATATATTAGGGGTGCAGTTTGTGGTTGAGAGTCAGTGTAAAGTATTTACAATTTGAATAAGTCCTGCTCCTTCATTCAACACGTGAGACATAGCAAAAGATAGTTCCTGAAATGGTTTGATGACTGCCTTCATCACAATACCCACATCCTCATCAGATAAAAGGTTGGCTCTGATTAGTACATGTGCTTCTATCGAGAAACGTTCAACAAAATCTGACAGGGTCTTATCTTGGTGATATTGTATAGTTAGAAAATTGGCTTTTTGTTGAGCCATTTTGGTTGCACCCCTGAACAACCAAAGAACAGTCTCCTTAATTTCTTCATAGGATGCTGAGCTGTTTGGAAGGTAGCAAACAACTTGATCAGCGCTGTATCAAGAGCAGACAGCAACAGTTTCACTTTCTGTCGATCAGAAACTCATTCTGAGGTGAATTCAAATTGCTTGAAATACCCGTGTAGGTTTCCGTATTAACTGAAAGGAGGTAATTTCTCAATTTGCCATCTTCGCCTTGCTTCACACTTCTGCAGCAGGGACCAGGTGCATTGGTTCTCTGGCCAGTTGAGCTCGAATCTGATGTGGTGAGCTCAAAGGAAGTAGAGTTGCATGGGGTATACATGTCATCACTTGAAGAATATTTGTTAGTGGAGTCACAACGTTCATTCTCCAAATTGCCGCTAACTGCACCGTTCCCCCCAGTTCCAGCATACTCCGCCAATTACTCATTGATTATCTGTTCCACTTTAATCGAATGACATCTACACCGCCCATCTTTTGATTCCTGTTGCAGTGTTGCATATTGATTTTTCAACTCTCAACAATATTTCCTTTCTTCATGCAACTGCAGCTCCACTGCCTTTAGGCGCGATAGGACACTCCCAATTTTACTTTTTATAAGGCTGTGCTGTTGGCTAGCATAACCCGCTTGTTGGTTAGCCTCATCTATCCAGTTCAGGAGAGCGACTTGTTCCCATATCAACCTTTCATTAGCCCGACTAAGGTTATTAAGTCGTTCTTTTATGTCAGTATACTCCCATGTCTCATAGAATGGAAGAGGAAAGCTTGACGCCTCTCATTCTGACTATATGCTTCCAATTGGGTAACCTGGCAGACTAGGTGCAGGTACTCAGGGGACGTTAACCATAGATTAAGCTCGACATCAGTCATTTAATGACTACTCCATTCAATACAAAGTTGGTTTACTTCAGCTGATATGAAGCCAACTTGATCCACCACTTGCTGTTCCACTACTGATATCTTTTATTTAAGCTGAGCTACCACATCTTCGAGTACTTCCACCCATTCAGCTAAACCCGTCATAAAACACTCAGTATTATGGCCAAGTGTCATGACATCCTGAATCCAATCCATCAATAAACCATATTGATCTAGCAATTCATCAATTACCTAAGACAACTCAAGATGCAACTGTGATACCAACAAGTCTAACCGGTGGCAGATATTCTCAACCCGGTGGTCCACTTGCCCAAGCGTCCCTTGTATCTCTGGAAAAAGAGTGATCAAGACAGTTGATCAAGAGGCAAATATCATTTTGTTGTGCTCGAGTGAATTGCACCACATCTCCAATTTATATTATGGCAAGCTAATACTCATAGTAGTTGTCAAATAGATGGTTGAAAAAACGTGACTAGATATTACTCAATTCTGCAAGTACCAAGGCGGCGTGTCAACCCCATTGTTGTTGTGTCCAAATAAGACATGTACATGGCATAACGACCTTCTTGATTGCGTTGGTTATAAAATCGACTCAAGGCATACTCCCCCACCTCATCTTCATATAAATGATACCCTTGTAACAACCATTCCATAATATTTTGCAGCTGCTTAAGGGTCACATTAGTGGAGTGCCCTAGTCAGTCAGACGTTAATTCCGGGCTGTTTTCCAGTTGCAGGTTGATCACAACTTCATCATTCCCTGGTTTGGTTATAGTGAATGATATTGGATTTTTATTTGATGCCTCTTGTATTTCTTCTGCATGATGAGCGTGGAACCTGATAGACTGGTGAAGTAACAAATGAGGGCTTGTCATTGTTTTCACAGTGTTGAATACTTACAGCTGACCAATGGCCCCCTGTAGTGAGCACCACTGTTAATTTTCGGCGTACAGTCTTGACTTCACAAAGTCAGTTTGCACAGGGTATTAGCCACTGGGCAACCAAATCAGACAATATGAAGATCACCAATTCTTTTAATAAAAGCTAATAACTTTCCACATGGAGCTATAGCCCCTTATTTAAGCTTTATTTTTGTACTAATATGCAGATCTTTCTGCAACAAATTATTTTATGAACAAACCTCCATCAATTCACTCTGTAACTCCTTATATCTCGATTCCCCAAGCTGGATGTATCCTCAGCTTGGTGTCTTCCATTTGTTTCTCCCGTTTGACTTGAAACTTTTATTTATCCTAGTCTTGGCATAATCTCCCATTCTCGCCGATTGGTCAACATTTCAATCAATTATTATGTGTATACTTCTCATTTGTTAATCTTGAGACTTGTCCCGATTTTCAAATCTGCCAATATGGGTAGTGTATTGTCCAGTCATATCAACTTCCCGACACTACCCATATTGAAAATACAGAAGCTTCTATCATGAATCCCAGGAGTTAGCTTCCTGTGACCAGATTACCTTAGATGATGCCATCTCCGCCGTTCTCTCTGCTTCTCAACTCAGTACAAACCTAGTACTTTATTTCCAAATTTTCCAAGAAGATGTTTAAATCCATCCTTAATATTAAGGAGTCAATCAATGGAATTACCTGAGCCTGAAGTACGCTAAGCTCCAGGTAAGGAGAATCGACCAAACACCCATGCCATTGGCCAATTACAGAGATCAAAAACCACGTCATGACCTATGATCATACTGAGTAATATTTGTTCACCAAGAAAGTGCCTGTCAGAAGAAGCAAGCTGATGTGTTGGGAAAAGTGGAGTCAGCTTAAAGAACAAGGCCCCTTCTAATAGTGATACAATGTCTCAACCTCAACCTTCTCTCACTCCAAACACTAATTGTTATGTTCTGGAGAAACCTGACGAATTGGAAGACCCAGATTCATTTACTATTAACAAAGATCTATCTCCTCTTACCCTGCCATTTCCAATTAACTACCCCTAAAGCTCCATCTACTCAATCCCCCACTTTGGCACTGAAGTTAAATGAGTAGAGGTCATTGTCCACACAGTGAAGATCTTTTACGTCATTAACACTGGCTCCCCTGTCAACATCATTCTTCTCAACTTTTTTAAAAAAATAAAGGTTGCACCAGATCAGAATCACTCCCTTAACTATGGAACAGTGGGACCTCATCACACCAATCCCTGGAAACCTACTCCTCTTTGTCCCCTCTATTTAGCTCTTTTGGCTGTTACAGCATCTGCAATCATGTTGGAAAATGATAGTTATGACTTGCTTATTGGCTCCAGTTTTTAGTTGAATTTGATACTCTAATAAGTTACAAAACTTGCACCTCTCTATTTCAGGGTACTACATTCCTCTAGTTGTAAAGGACATTCTTAAGGAGAAAGGGAAGAAGAACCCCAATGTTGCTTACTGGAATATTTGGACCACATTGAACGGCTAGAATATCGTGTTATTGGACCAAAAACCAAGTCGTCAACTTCTTGCGCAGAGGCTATGGAAGGAATGCCTGTATTGCACCTAGCCATGTAGTCATACCGCCTGAATCTCAGATATTAGTGGATACTGGTCTCCATGTTACTATACCCATAAGGCCACTTGTTAGAGTTTCAATGAGAGGGTAATCTAGCCATTCGTGAACCACTTACCTGTCCACGAGTTCTGGATCCCGCTTACCAAGGCCCCTTGACTATCCTAATGGTCAACTTTATAGATCAATCAATGCAGGTAACTCAGAGACAACCCATTGCATACATATGTATATTATTTGTCAACCAGGTTGAGTCTCTCCGAGGATGTGGTGACCTCCAAGACTTTGAAATGGATGAAACTGTTATGATAGCCTGAGTTGAGGTGGAAATTGGTAACACTTACTTGTGAATAGCAACCACAGGCTGACGCCCTACTCAGGAATAGGCCGGTATATTCTCCACTGGGCTAAAGAATTTTGGGATGATGAAGGGGGTGCAACATCAAGTGCTGGCTGGCGATGCCCTAGAATTTGCTCCTGTTCTTATTGGAAATCTAAAGTTGAGGAATCCCAGATTGCAAAAGAGTTGAAACAACTATTGGACGCTGGGTTACTAAAACTAGACCAGAGTCCCTGGACCTCGCCATTGTTGCTTGGAAAGAAGAAGGATGGAGGGCATTGTTTGATAATGGAATACCGACTCCTGAATACAGTACCCAAAAGGATAGATACCCGCTACTTAAGATTGATAACTCCTTACGCCTCTAATCTAGGTCATAAATTTTTCTCTGCAATGGACTTTGCCAGCGGTACTGGAATATAGAGCTTGCGCCTGATTACCAAGAGAAATGTGCGCTCACAGCAATTGAGGGCTTATTTGAACCTACTCGCATGCCTCAGGGGCTGTGCAATGCCCCAGCCTCTTTCCAGCGTGCTATGGACTGTCTGTTGGGAGACCTAAAAATGTCATGTGTGCTGGTCTATCTGGATGATGTAACTGTGTTTTCGAGCACATTTGACCAGCATTTGACCCACTTGAAGGTAGAATTTAGATGGCTACGCTCTGTTTCATCGAAATTAAAACCCAACAAATGCCGTTTCTTTCAGACTGAGATGGAATTTCTTGGTCATAAGGTCACCCATGAAAGAATTTCGCCTTTGACTGACAAGGTGACTTCTATTGAGAAGATTATTTCACCCAGCAGTTTTCATAACATTCAGGTCTCTCTTGGCATGGTCAGATACTACCAACAATTTATACCACACTTTGTTGAGCTCTCTGAACCAATGACCTACCTCCATATAAAGAAGTTTTCTTCCAATGGGAAGATGCCCAGAAGCAGTCCTTCGATCTCTTAAAAAATCTCTGACATACAGCCCTATTCTGGTACATCCAGAGTTTGATAAACCCTTCATTTTATTCACTGACGCTAGAAATGTGGCTGTGGGGTCCATTCTGGCTCAACTGGATGCAAGCCAAGTTGATCATTCAAAGCTTGCTTTATTAAGAAATTAACCTGAGCTGAACGCAATCATAGTTAAATCAAACGTGAGTGTTTGACTGTGTTAAAAGCCATCAAACATTTTCGTCCTTTTCTGTATGGGAAATATCTCACTGTAGTGACAAACGATGCTTCTCTGCGGTGGTTACAACAGATGAAAGACCCAGATGGATGATTGGCCTGATGGGCCTTTAAGCTCCATAAATATGACTTCTCAATAGTACACCGTGCAAAGATGATACACCAAAATGCTGATGGGTTGTCCCGACTTTCTATAATTGCTTTTTATGTTTCTGAAGAAGACTGATTCTATGAGTTTATTGCAAAACAGGAAGAGTGGAGTAATAAATCATTAACAATACAACAGCGCCTAAAGCAGATGGCTGCTCAGACTTGAGTTGAAGATATAATGCTATATAAGTAAGTTGGGACATTTAGGCTACCATATGTTCGATTCTCTTATCATACAAAAACTACTCTGGAGGCTCATATTGCTGTAGGACATGGCGCAGTGAAGAGAACCCATTGATGGCTGAAGTATCGTTGCTAATGGGAAGGAATGATTGAAACTGTCCAGGATGTCAATGACACTAGTCTCACTTGCACAAATTAGGAGCAACCCAAATTTCCATACCAAAATCATGTCATGGGTCCTACAGCCGCATTTGCCACAGTGAGCATTGACATCATTGGGCCTCTTACTACAGTGATTCATGGTCACCATTTTATCATTCTCGTGGTGACCACTTTACAAAATGGGTTGAGGCTATCTCAGTTGCTTCTTCAACTTCCAAAGCAACCGCATCCTTCTTGCTGAGCAGGTCTTCAGTTTCCACGGAAGCCCAAAGGTGCTACTATCTAACAATTGTACCAATTTTATTTCTAGTGTGGTTGTTGATCTTAACTCTCTAATGGGTACCTATCATTCTTTCACAACTCCTTATCATCCAACTACTAATGGGGCTGTAGAACGAGCAAACAGTTCCTTAGTTGCCATTCTTCACAAGATGGCTTCCTCTGATCCTTTGAAATTAGATGAATGTTTACCAGCAGCCTTATTAGCATATCATGCTAGCTATCATTGAATCAAACAGATGTCACCTTTCCAAGCCCATTATGGTCAAGAACCAATTTTGCCTTCTAGTGTGCAGCCTATATCTGAAACTTTCACACCAGAAACCACTGACTTAGCCATGCAAAGATTGGCTGATGAATTATTTAGATTACAAGCGTTAGCTGCTAGATCCATGGGTACTATTTGACAAAGAGAAACTGATCAACCGAATGCCAGCTGCCAGTCCTGCCTGAATTCCAGTTAGGGAACCTTGTCTTATTCTACCATCACCGTCCCAGGGGGCATATACATAAACTCAATACTCTGTGGTCAGGTCCTTACCAGGTGATCTACCGTTGAGGTCCCAAATATAAATTACCTCTGTGAAAGAGGGTGCTGTTGTAAATTGGGTACATGCTAGATTCCTTAAAACTATGTCCCTCCTTGGCAATACATTGAGGGAGCATTGTTGGAATTCATAAGATTCAGACAGGCCTGACTGGGATTAAACTCCAGCTACTACTGAGGAGGCAGAGAATTCTAACCACTGTACCACAAAGGGTAATAATAAAATCATAATGGACGAAAGAAACTCTACTTCCTGAATGACCTACTGATCTTTCTGATAGAGGCACTGAGCCAGCTAATGAAGATCTTGCCATTTAGAGGTCCCCAAAATTAATCGTCCTAGCTAAAGAGAGTCATATTAAAAGGAAACCCATTACACATGAAACATCTGTAAATAGATCACCTTAACCTACTCATTCCTGATTATCACACAGCTCCTCTTAGGTGAACCAGAAAATCTCAGTAGCCTATACGTATCTATGAGTTTTGATTGATAAAAGTATCCTTCAATCTTCTAGTGATTTTACTAGCGCTCATTCTTTCTGTTTATACAGAAGACCTTGCCCATTAAAAGTGAACAGAATAGCCTCAGCGATGTAATTCTGTTGAAAGATTGCCTTAGGAAGCCTTGTCCCTAAGAGATTCTGCTGGAAACACATTTGACTCATAATCAAACTGCCTTCAAAGGTCCTGACTTTCATATAGGACGATGTTGTCCTACAAGCTGTCTCTTTCTTTCTAATAAATTTACTTAGTTAGGAACGCTACACAGGCCTCAGTTTAAGTCTTAATTAGGAATTTCACCAGCTGATTAAAGTACCAGTAATTTAATCTTGTCTACATCTGTAATGATAGATTAAAATAAAGCATTAGTGCACTTTATCAACCATATTAAAGCTAGAAGGTAAAATATCTTACATTGCTGGTAGCTGATATAATAAGCAAAAACAGTTGATACCACATATGTTGCCCATTAAGAAGGGGAAAGGGGGCAAACTTCCAAAGGGCCTAAACTAAAGTACTGTTGGCACATTTCATCATTCCATTGGTCTCAAGATGTTAAAGAATAAAAAACTCCACATATTCCCAATAGTTTATCTATTTTGGTAATGACTTGATACATAAAATTGATGATGTTGTCCAAAGTATAACTTGCAGAAAACTATGCTGGTGGATTGCCTGTTCTATTATAAATTTGGTTATAAATATTGAACTAAGATCTTTTCTAAGCTCAGGCTTTGACCTATTAAATAAGGTTGTAGAGCTTCCATTTTTGTGGCCCTATGTTGTTTGCCCTTGAAGCCTAACAGTAAATACTTGTAGCAGTCTATGTCTCACAACAGGTATTTTATTTATTTTAAGTTACAAATAACGCTTAGGTCCTATCATCTGGAGTATTCTTCTTATAGTAAGATTAACAAAAGAGAGTAAATAAAACAAGTACAAAAAAGAGATATAGATAAAGTGTCAACTTTTTTGAATTGATTAAAATTTTCTATATCTACATAGAATAATATAATTTCTCATTAGTAAAAAGGGTAATAAAATAAATGAGGTAAATCTGGCTAGAAAGCTCTCATTCAGGAGGTCGGTTCAAGATGCAACATGCCACTATAACACTATTATGATAGGTAGGAAAGGTGTTTAAAATTAAACAAGCTGGATGAGGCACAATAATAATTAGGGTGATCATTGGAAAGGTACTTGGTTTTTACCCTTTTGTAGGTACTTCTTAATTTACTGCATATAATGCCACCTGATGTAGAAATCAAATGACTTTATAATGATCAATTTAACTAACCAAGTTTTTTGGGTTATATTGTCTTATTTCAACCTGAGGGGATTTTTTTGTCAAGTTGAGGCTTGTCAATAAATGATACTTCTTTATAGTTTGTTAAAGGGATACTTTAACCTACTTCTCAGGTAAAACTGTCAATTCTTATGAGATTGAATAATTTAAAAACTCTTCCCATCGTGTATGATACTCTGGTATATGAAATCACCCTTCAAGTAAATTTCAGGGTAGTACTGATATAATATTGGTTATATATGCAGTTATTAGTTAATTCAGTTTCTAAAGACTGTTTATGTATTTTTTTTAGTACTAGATGGTCCCATGGACTGTTTATGTATTCATTTCCACATTTATAGATTATACCATATGGCTATCACAGATGTAATATAAAAATTCTTTTGTGCGGTATAGAATTGTGGTAGTACAGAAATAAAACTGATTTCTAAAAGCGGTTAGGGTTGGATAGATGCATCTGTTAGATATTCCAATATCTGCTCTTTATTATAGAATATTGGAGCATTATCCTTATCAACATATTCCCCTCTCACAACTACTTTGGGACAATTTTAATATTTTATTTTAAAATATTATTTTTTGTATACTAAGTATACCAATACTATTTTTAGGAAAACAGCTTGCGACTTTAGAACCTCCTTTATAGGCTTCAAGGGGGTTGAAACCAGTGCAGGTATTTTCCTCCCTCTTGACTGTTTAAAAGATGTGCTACCTCTACCTTATGACATCAACCAGCTCACATTCCATTAGGTAGAGCCTAAGCTTTGTAAGATGAATTTAACTCACCTTTGACTGATTGGCTGGATCTGAATAAGTCATGACAAAATGACAGACTTGTTTGACACTCTGATTAGTTACATACAAGATATCATCCATTCTGGCAACTCTTGATGACTCAAGTGGAATCTCTTGCCTTCAACTATTTTGGCTAGATCCAAATAAGCTACAACAAATTTGCTAAGCTTTGTTAACTAGAGACCTGTGTGGGGTGGTAAAACACTGGATCGTTAATACAGTTAATTCTAACCTTACTGCTATCTATAAAAGCATAGTTACCATTTACTATAGTGTCCTTTTTATATAACCCTTATTTTACATTCTTTTAGATATAAGATCAAAATTAAAAAGGTATCAAAAACTATAATCGTATAGATGAAATATATACTTATGAGCTAGTTTAGTTTGTAGATTTTAGCAATAAGGGTTATTAGGTCAATTTAATTTTAGTTTAAATATGAGCACTTTCATATTCAATTCATTCTATAGTTAAATCAAAATTTAAAACGTATTCAAGGTATGCCAACCCAGGGAATGGACATTACTAAAACAGAAACTCAAAACTAACCAAATTGAAAACATGGACCAACAGTCTAAATGAGTAGCGAGACACACAAAATAAGAAAACAACTAATTGGGTGGCACAGTGGTGAGCCGCTTATCCCACCATGGCGGAAGGGAAGGGAGATCATGGGGCTCATCCACTGTATCCACATCATACAAAGCATGGGACAAGGCAAAGAACAAGGACATGGGGTATCATCAATATGAGGGGAGAGATCGCAGAGGATCAGCTTTCTTAGAGTTCATCATCATATATTGCGCTTAGGCAAGTAGGCAAACTTTTTTCCGCTTAAATTTGGATAACAGGAAGTTGAAACTAAAGCAGTAACAGCGCGGGAAACTTTTGCTCTGAATTGTGAAACAGCAACCAATTTCTAAATGGCATCTGAAGCATGTTTATGAAGCTAAAGAATGGTTTTTTGCTCTGTGGGGGGCAGGTCTGGGCAATAATGGGAGGGGGAGACCTTTGTAAATTTTAATCGCTGTTTGGGCAATAGAATTGTAGTGGAAACCTTTATCAGTTTGGGCAGCAGCTGACACAGTAAAATGGTGTTAGGTGCATAATAAATCATCATTTGGGTCTGGAGCATATAAGCGCCAAGGGATATAAATGAGGAATCATGTAGGAATAAATTCTCTTGGATCAGCTTCAGAGTCTTCAATAACATTATCTGATTCGTCACTTTCATCCAATGGGGACCATGGGTTCAAGTCATACAAGTCCATGTTTTCCTCAATGGGGATGGTTGAGCCTGGTGATTAGATGGGGCTTAGGAGCGAATCTGTGTTCAAGCTTATTCATGATTGGTGGGAGCATTGGTGGCACCAGACTTAATATGGGTCTTATTGGCTTCTACAGATGAAGTTTTAGTAGCAGGCTTTGGAGGAAGTGGGGGGGGTAAGATTGTCCCCTATTCTGAGAGGGCTGCAGAATAGAAGGTAGATGAGGAGCTGGTGGCCAAAATTGCAGAGGTGGTAGTGGCAGTGAGGTAGAGCCAACTCCACTTTAAGTGGTCTAACTCAAAATCAGGATGTATAGATGGTCCACCTGCTCACAACATGGGCCCAGAATGGGTGGTCAGGGGCAGAAGCAACAAAGGAGCGAGGAGGAATTTGCTCAGCAATGTTTGTGAATTTAGGACTGATTGTGGCAAATGCTCAAGGCCCAAGGAGGCATGTGGCTCCATTGGGGACCACAAATTGAAGAATAGGGTCAGCGCCATAGGCTGCCAAACCTGCCATCAGCTCCTGATGGAGTACTTCAAGGGGAAGTGAGTGGGCAACTCGGAGAACTAAACCACTATTGTGGGGTCAGTGGGGATCAGAGTGCATGTTGTGGGAATGGGTGTCCCTCATAAAGAAGGGGCACAATTGCTGCAGTGAAAGCATCAGCTTCACTTGTGAAACTAAGGTCAAAGTAACCCTTATAGGGGCAGAAGACAATAAAGCTGGTGGTTGCATCACCAACTGTGCTACTTTAAAAATGGGTTTGTCTGCATATTGGAACAACTTCCCATATTTAACCCATAGGTTGAAAATGCATTTGTGAGCGAGGAAGGATGAAAGGGCAATTGGGGAACTGCCTGGGATTGTGCAAGGTAAATGGTGAGATCTTTTGTGGAACAAACTGACCTAAGGTTTGATTAGGACAGGATGAACCAGTTTGAGCAACTCCCTCCAGATGGAAAATACTGTGTGGGGTTTTACTGCTGCCCCACACTAGAGCAGCAGGTGGTAACATAGGACATCAGTGGGTTAAAGCATGGCTAATTAGATTGATAATTGGTTTTAATATTTTTCCAAAAAAAAACTCAAAAGTGGGCTTATGCGGAAAGATAGTCTTATATAGTTTATTTTTTTATAAAGTCCACTCTTAAAAGCTCATGGTTAAAAAATAATTTTTATTGAATATAAATCAATTGAATGCATAAACTGAATGGAATGAAATAAATGTATAAATTGATTAAGATAATTCAGGTAGTTGTAATGATTTAAGTCCATAATTTTAATAAAATAATTAAATGAATTCAATGATAAATAAGGTTGAGTGAGGAATTGAACCAGCTTCTTTTAGTTAACATTTAGTTTAATCATTTGTTTAATTATTATTTAATGTTTTGCTTTAATTAGCATTTTGTTAATATCTAATTTATTTGACAATCTTCAACCAATTGCTCAAATAAATATAGCCTATCAGACTCATTTGAGAAAGGACATTCAGTTGATTGCTGAGTAAAGTTTTGCTGCACTAGTCAGCTGAATCAATGAACCTCAATTACTCAGTTTAATAAATGTAACTTATCAGACTTGATAAAGAAATTACAAATACAGACACACCTTAGTTTTTTGCCTAAGACTTAAGATCATTGATCCAGTGTTCACTCTGATTAGCTCCAGACAAGCTACCATCCATTATGACTTGTCTGCAACAATATGAGCAATATTTGCCATAAGAATTGCGTTATTTTATTGAAATTAAATTTAGCAAATATTGCTTTACATCTAGATTGTATCCCAAGATCTTATCTCATAAATATTAATATTTCAATTATCAATTTTCTGGATTTATCTTTAAATTCTAATTATTGCAATTACAACAAAGAACTACAAAGGAAGTGGGATTAGAAAACCTGGGCATCACTTTATGTCCTTCCTCTGATTGCTAAGTTTATTTTCACCTTTATACATAAATAGTCACATGATCATAGCCTTGATCTTTAAACAATAATTTTATAATCTTATAATTGTATTCAAGTGTAAATGACCTGGGATGACACACTCATGGGATGGGGTAGGCGAGTAGAATTGGACTATAGTTGTAGAGCAATAAGCAAAATTGTATCTTGATGATAATCACAG
Organism: Massospora cicadina; assembly: GCA_022478985.1. Lineage (NCBI taxonomy): Eukaryota > Fungi > Entomophthoromycota > Entomophthoromycetes > Entomophthorales > Entomophthoraceae > Massospora > Massospora cicadina. Next base: position 387,750 of record JAKSZP010018389.1, read on the forward strand.
AGCCTCAAACGTCACGTTTTGCTGTGGATCACTATTTGGGAGCGTCAAATTCTTCAGGAAATTAAGATTTCCATAGGCATGTTTGGTGCACTGCAGATATATCAAATATGTGATAAAGGTCCCACAATGCTACTCACAAACGTTGTTTGAATTGAATGGCATCCCTGAACAACCACTAGCCATATTTTTGTTTAAACATGAGTAAGTATTATAAAAAGCCCTAGTTGTCCAGACCCTTGAGGACTTGTAGTAGCATCAACCCAAATACAATGGATCACCCATGATTCTAAAACAAAGATTTATCTAATGCAGCTTAAGTTTTGTTGCCTTGACCATAAATGGAAAAGCCAGTCTTTGGCGAATTAGTTGAAACTTGTAGTGTTTTGTAGCTGTGCTAGTGCACTTCTTCATCCCATATTTTTTGCCGTTTAGAAGTAACATACCTTTGGAGCAGAAAACTTCTTCATTGAATACTGTGTAGGCCTGTGCGCTTCATTTGAGCGCTCCTCATGCGAAACAGGCGCTTTACAACTCTTCAGTATAGAGTTGTAACCTTGGGGTAAGTAGAAGCTGTTTCAATACTCTCCAGGTGGTAATGATGAGCTTAGGTGGGTGTGTTACTCCTTGAAATTCAGAGCTGGGATTGCTGTATGCTCAAGCCTGTGGAATTTCATTGCTTGGTGGCTCTGCATGCCAATTGAGTTTTAGAACTTTCTGTCATTGCCCTCAGCATAGTTCTTGGGTTTTGATTTTGTATTCTGCGTCATTTTTAAAAAAATTATAATATCAGAGCATTGACTTGGCTATGGGAGTCGCGTCACATGGCCCTACTAACCCTAGGCGTTAGCTTAGGTTGTTGTATAGGGTGGCTGACTATCCTGGGTTCCTGAGAGCCAGACTTCTGGATGATTGATTCTTGCTAAATATTCCCTAGGAGGAGAAATCGCTTCCTATGAAGTCATGTCTTTGTTCCACTTGATGAAGATGTTTGCAGCATCACATTCAGGATCAATTAGCCTCATCCCGCCTTCAAAATTGGCCCCTTAGTGTGGTGATTCTGGCTAGTGGCTGCGCGCTCCTAAGAGCCAGGGTTTTAATATCGCTGTGCTCTGTTTGAAAATCCTTGCAAAAAGCAATAGCATGTGCAGGGTACCAACTTTTTTAAAAAGCATAGTGTTAGCAAGGTGGCATTTTCAGCCATGGATATCTTCCTGAACTTACATTTACCACTGCCCTTTTATATCCTGAAGTAGCTTCTCACCACGACTTGAGTGGATATTTCCACGTTTGTGATGGGAATTACAAGGTGTCTGTCGGGTTTCCTTTGGGCAAGGCATCAGTAAGGGAGTTGAACAAACCTGGGCCACTTTCGATTCTTCATCTGCGTTGCTTTGTAACTTTCTCTTTTTCCGCTTACTTTTTAGGTCCAGAGCGCTTTATATTTGTTTACTCAAAAATCTTGTAATTTATTTTTGTTGAGTTTATCTTGGGAGGCTTTTTCAAATAGGCTAATTATCTCCTTTACTTTTTGGAATCCGCCTTAGAAGAGATCCCTACTATACAGTCATCCGCAAAGGGCAAAAGCTTTAGTGGATTTTGACCCTTTCATGCAATACTGGCTAACTGTTCTTCCATCATCCGTAAGAGGAGGTCAATTGTAAGATTTTATAGGATAGGGCTGAGTGGGTTCCCTTGGTGAAGACTGTCACAAAAACGATCTTGGGCTCCGCTTGTGAGCCAGGCCTATCATTATGAAGACTGGTGGCCCTTTGCTATCTTGCCTTCATTGGCGTACCAACCCTTATAAGTCCTGCGTCCAACCTACCAACTAACCACCAACGGCTTCGCCTTTAGCCCCAGACGTCCCCGGCGTGTGCCCTAGACAGTCCTGTCCCCTTCCTGGGTGGCTCAGGCACTCCTGCGCTGCCCCACCCTCGCGACCCTTCATCAACCCATCTGGGCATGCCCCAGCGAGTCCATCCCCCTTCTTGGGCGGCTATGGCACCTCCCGCGCTGCAGTCCACTAGGGTTGGTGGCTATGTAGCTCACCACTGGTAGCCAGCTGCCTAGGTTCCCAATAGTTCCTCATAAGGAGGAGGTATGGGAGCTGGCAGCGCTGGCTACTCCAGGTGTGATCACCTGCATCTTCAGGGATCTCCTATACCACCTTTCCCACTCTAGTTGCACCAAGCTACTTCAAACAAACAGGAAAGATGAGAAATGAGATATATCTATTAGGAGAGAATGAATGACTATTTATACTTAAATGGCTACTGCGCCCTAGTAATCTTTGGCCAATCATCTGCTGGAAAACCCATTGGCCTCTTGATGCCACAACTCTCTATCAGATCGGAAACTCTATTCATTCATACTCATAGTGATTCCCTCCAGATCTGCTCACTGATCACCAAATCAATATTAGGTCAATCCATCCTCATAATAAGTTGCTGGTTGATCTTATATAAACTCATAAATAAATAGAAATTTGAGCATCCTCAGCATGAGTTACCAGTGCTCTGAATAAGATGACGAGATTATTTCAGATGAGTCATAACGGATTCATCAGCTTTCTGCTGGAAACTCCTACAACGACCTTCAGATGGAATTTTGGCGGTAAATGCAGCTTCCATCAAACCTAAACTTGAACAAACATATAACATTAAATAGTATCAAACTAGGTGATTAGCTGGCAATTACACCCGACTAACCAAAATTTTTAATTTGAATACTATTAGAAGGATTCATCTGGTTAAAATCCCAACAAAGGCTCTTTCTGGTATAACTAGAAATTAAATAAAAGCAGAATCATGAACTAAAAAGGTGGAAGACAATTGATGGTTTTCTACCCATATGATAAAAGGTTTGGGAATCCTTGTTTGTGAAGTATTGCCGCCAAGTTGTACCAATCTACTCTGTCATTTTCCTTAGCTTGGTCAAAAAAAGCAAAGTGTACCCTTGGAGGCTCAACTTAGTGTATTTGTCACTTGGCAAATGTTGTCCCAGATGCTCTTTCCTGAGATAAGCCCATATCGTTGTGGAGCAAAACAATCCTTGACTTTTTCTGAAAGCTTTTTTACCATGGCTTCCCAATTATCTCTATGTCCGCGTTGATTAAATATATTGGACGCCAAATTTTTTGGTTAATACAGTCCTTTTTTTGTGAAGCACTATAATATAAGCTTCCGCACCCCTTGAGATCACTTTATCCTCTTCCAGACTTGAGTTAAAGAGAGAGAGCATGGGCTTCTTTATTGTTTTTAAAGTGTGCTTTGTAGTACCCATAGTGGATCTCATCTGGTACTGGTGACCTGTTGGCGGGAAGTCCCATAGAACCTGTGTGATATCTTCCTCAGTTATAGGGTCAACAAGGTTGCTATTGCTCGGCGTGGCTTAGGAACAAAATTAATGAAGTAGTCCTTAGCAGCTTCCTCTGTTGAGTCTGCCTTATACAGTTCTTAGTAGTAGAATTTGGTGATGGCTGCTAATGCTTCCGCGTTGCTAGTAGTTTGGCCGTCATGTGTTTGTAGTTCAGTGAGGCTAAAGTTTATGGACCTTGGTTTGTAAGCAAAAAAAACTTGGATGGCCGATCCCCTTGAGCGGCCCATCTGGCCCCTGCCTAGAGGACCTGCATGTGCACTTGAGTTGTTTGTGTTTCTCCATGATCATTGTCTTTTTCGCCATTTCTAGCCCTCTGTGGTGAGTAGCCTCTTCTCGGTAGGCTTTTATTCCAGATGCTTTGATATTCTTTGAGTCTTTACAAGTTCTATCATTTCTTTCCTTGTACAACAGGAGGCTGCATGGGGTGGAGCAAACAGTATTTTACTTTCTAAAGTTTGCCACTGCTGACACAAGGTATCTGAGTTAGTTCACCTGGATAGTTCTGCTGCATGTATTTTCGTCTGATCTTCTACTTGGACCATAATCACATTATTTGGCAGCATCCTTTTTCAAAGTTCGTTCTTGCGTGTCTCTTTCTTTGATTGGATGCTAATTTTTACCATTTTGTGGTCTGATAGATGTAGGTAGATTGTTGCAAATTCATTAATTGTGATTTTAATGACGTGGATATAAGTATCTAATCAAGTCTAGTAGCACTGATTAATTGATTAAATACGATTTGGGTCACATCAGATTCGGAGAATATGATTCTGATAATGGTTTGGCATATAAAAGCTTTTTTATTATCCATACATGTTGTGACTGGCTCAGTCCTATTGGTGGGTTCGTTAAAACTGGCCATCTGTCACAAGTTCCGTCCAGTCATTAATAGAAGTCCCTTAAGTAAATCGTTTCTTCTGGAAGGTCAAATCAATTAGTCTTATAAAAACCTTTCTTTTTGTCCGCCTCAACAGTGGCATATACTGAAGCTGCTTGATATGATTGGTTCCCCCATTTGAAGGCCAGGAATAGCCTCCAAAATGAGAGTATTAGTTAGTAATTGTGACGTTAGCTGATGCTTTAGCTACAAATCCAAAAAACTAATCCAAAATGTTCATGAAGGAAGAAAGAGCTATACCACTCTCATCTTTTCCAATGATGCACTTGCACTCCTGCAAGACAAGCACATCCACAGAGTTTTAGCAGGAGCCCTCGTTTTTTGTCTAGGGACTTGGTGGATGAGAGCCCTGCTATGTTAGAATTCCCAATCATTAGCAAGCCCAGAACGCCTGCTATGTCTGCATAAGGCCTGAATGGCCCTGTGCAGCTCTGGCGGCTTGCTTAGCTCAAATCCTAGTCATAAGACCCTCATAATTAGTCTGAGATGGCGGTGGAATTGATTGCCAGTCAGGTGGCAGGGGGTCCTGATTTAAATTATCCATGCAGTGAACACTATTATCTTCCATCCCATTGAGAGTTGAGAAACTGTTGGTTTGAGAGACGGTTTTTTAAATGGTACTTGAATGGGTTGGGCTTTATTGTAAATAGGTAAGAATTGCTTAGTATCCATTTCTGATTGATATGCTCACTGCTCACTATCCAGAGACTGCTGGGATGTTTTGGTGGCGGTCATATTAGAGAGGTGCTCGTGTTGTTACTCAATATTATGCTTGGATACTTCCTCCCAAGCTGCCGCTTCCTTATCATCCTTTTGCTTTTTCTACTTTTCCTTTCCCTCCGCCTTTCTAGACATTTTTTACGCTGTTCAGGGGTGACTGGATGGACCACCTCATAATTGGCCTGAGATTTCCCGAAGAAGAATGTTAATGCATCTATTTGATCTGTTTCCTTCAGGCTGTCTTCACTCTCAATAAATTTTATTCCCATGTAGCCGTACATACATCTTTTTTATGCCCTAACTTGTTGCAGCTTGTGCATATAGGCGGACACTCTCATGGGCGTACTAATAAAGGGCGTTTTTGGTTCCCAATTTAAAACTAAAATTTACGCCTTGCATGAGAGTTTATTGATGTCACTCTCAGAGTCTATGCCTGAGAGAATCATTGCTGTAGCCTTGTCTGTAGCCAGATTGGCAAGAGATGGTTTTTCACTAGCTCAAAATAAACTAGTTCCCCATATGCGCTCAGGCCGCTTATAAGCAATACCTACAGGTCATACAATTTGCAGTGGTTGGAAGTCCTTCTAGTACCACAAAAAGGCTTTCATAATCCCAAAAGTGTGTATGTTCAATTGAGATATTATAAAATTTTTAGGCTCTTTGCCTACCTTAAGCTTAGTGTATGTGACTACAAAGGGGTCATCTATGGCTTCGTCAGCGTCCTCAACAGTAGCAAAGCCAAGGTCTAAGGTTCTCATAGTGAGTTTTTAATTCAGGATTAGAGAATCTTTGGAGCGTCCTGGGATAGCCTAATAAACTTCTTCATATTGTAGTGGTTTTTTAACGCCAAAGTAGATATGCACACCAAATTCACGTTAAGACTTGGAAAAGCGCTGCTGAATCTACCAGTATGGTAAAGATCTTTGGATATCTTGTGATAGTCACTATTTGGGACATATGGTCTCTTTTTGTGCTACAGTTAATGTTGAGAAGTTGTGCTTTCTGGCCCTGCTGTTACTCTTCATCGCTGCTGCAAAGGTTAAAAGATCAGTGGATTAGGTCGCTTTGTCATCCCTCTATTGGATGGCACAATCAAGGAAAGTTTTGATTTTTTGAATTAATATATTACCTGTAAGCAAAAGTGATTCTTATGTGAAAAGAGATATGTTTTTTAATAAATAACTATGGTGTTTTCTTTGTTTCAGAAGGCTATAATAATTTTCTCTTGAGCATCAACTTGCTCAATATGTTGAGGTAATAGACACTGCCGGATCTCATCAACAAAGAAAACCCACAATTATACCTCCTTATGCCACATGATGCTGATGCCCCCACTCCTATGCTATCTGTCATGGTCTGCCAGCTAAAGCGGGTGCCAGACAAAAGTTTCCCTAAAGATTCCTTACCTTCTGATATGGCATCCTAGGCTGTTAGCTGAGGTGCCATATTAGGATTTTTTTTCCAATAATCCCTTTGTTTAGCCCATTTGCAAATAAAGATGCGGGGGCTCCCCTTTATGGTTGGGCACCACTAGTGCTAAAAAATAATTTTTTTGTTTTTTAATTAATTGAAGTTATACTTATCATTTAATCACTTACCTTACTACATCTAGTATAGTTTTTATACTTAATTTTTTTTCCTCAAAAAAACCCTGTCTTGAGACCTTAAAGGATAATTTAGGCTTTCTCTCTCTTATGCAGCATGACGTACTAAGCATACCTCATCTGCCATATTGTGGGAATTTAGAGCTGGCACCAAGAGAGCAACCCAACTAGCCAGAATTGCTACAGCGTCTGTTTCTTGCCCTTAACTTGTAACCTTTTTAACTATATTTGTCACTGCCTCCAATTTAAAGTTGTATAATATTGTGGCCTATCTTCTTAGCAGTTTTCACATGTGCTTTGATACTATCAAAAATAAATTTGTGGGATAAAAGTACCAGGATATCAGGCTCTCTTTATTATAAGGCCTTGATGGGTAATATTTTGATGATGCGATGCAGACGTGTTTAGTAAGCCATTAAAGCATATGGGAGATATTAGATTAAGTGTTATAGATCAGTTGTAGTCATCTTATAGTAATGAAACTAACGTTCCATTTGCTCTTTCTACATCTCCATTAGTTGTTAGTTGTGTTGGAAATTTGCCCTCCCAGCTGTAAAATAAGAATGTTTTGATTTGAATTAGCTGAAAAGGGGAAAAATGTCAGACTTTTGCAATTTTGTGATAAAAATACTAAGGATTTAAATAATACTAATAAATGTTTTAGCCAAAAGACTTTGGCAATTCTCGGTGGAACCTCACAAATTGGGGTAAAGTGATTTCAGATACTTCATGGGCAATAACCATGAGATTGAGTAGTAAAATTCTCTGACCATGTGGTGGACCCTGGGCGACCATCAGATGGTACTTCCCAGCCAATTAGGTCCATACAAGCACCTACGCGGGGACCACCCTCTTTTATAGGCTTAATGGGGGTCCCCATGGTGCAAAATATTTAGCAAATGGGTATAGTATGAAGTTCATTTTTGTTACCCTATGTGTACATCTTAACCAAATATTATTCCCCATCCATTGTTCAGCCAGAGTGAAGCAAGTATTTTAAGCTTTGACAGCCTACATTCCTATATTTCCTAATTTAGATGATAACACTCCATTCCAAATTTATCATTGAATACCCTTTGACTCTCAATACAGTTTAAACACTGGCCAGTTGTATATTATGAGGGTTCATTTTTCCCTGGTCTAGCACTATTAAACTCATGCAAACCCAACTTTATATTTTTAGTGTTTTTAAGCCTTTTTTTATTTATAAACCTGTTGTGGAATCCACCGGCTTCTAAGCATCAGTGAGCATTTAAACAGCGGGATTCCTAAAAAGTGGTGCTCACTACAAGGAATTTAACCTGAACGCCACTAAAAATCATCTGAAAATGGAGGCTTTAAACGTGAGTAACCTCAAACTCTTCCTTTTCCAACTGAACTAAGAATATTTGCTCTTTAAAAGCAACTAGAAGCGCTTTATACCATCTTACAGAGCTTGAACAGAGCCCTTGCAATCTCTTCTTTAAAATCAAGTTACCCTCAGTGAAGGAAGCATTGCTTTTTTTGTATGTCTATGAATCTGTAATGCAAGACTCATCAGAAGAACAAATAATTAAACAAATCCTACCTTACTTAAGTCTAGCACAAGAGATAATAGTTCCATACATTGACAATATTCATACCTAGGCAGAGGCGAAAGAGGCTCTCTTATCTGAATTTGTTCAGAGCAGAGTCTTAACAGGAGATAAAAAGCCCTTTATGCGCCTAAACATGTACGAGGGCAAACCAACTGCTGCTTTTTCTGATCTATTTTACCTCGCTGATCAAAGGTTATCAACGTCTAACATGCTAACTTTGATGATGCTATCGCGGCCATGTTAACTGGGTTAGCTTCTCAACCCTCTCTAGCCAGGCATATCATTTCAGTGAAATGTTACTTCAAAAATATCCGTGACATAAAGGAAGCTCTGTTAGTCGTTGCTGATTTTCATTAATTGTGCAACAATTAATGAAGCTGAGGTGGAACCTTTAGTTCTAACCACTGATGAGGTTTCGCCTGTAGAACACTTGGGAGTAAGGCCACCAGTGCCTATCTTATCTGTGAAGCCTGTTCCTTAGTGCGACATAAAAAGAATATCATTCCCTCCTTTAATTCTGAGACCTGTTGTCAGAAAATTGACTATGGGCTCTGTTAGTTGGCGGGCCAACCAGTATGAAGACTGGTCAGCCCTTGCCATTTCACCTTAGGCGTTGGGGCTAGCAGCGCCGGCTAACCCCTTGGCTTGTCACCCATGCCATTTGGGGTTCCCCCAGCCTAAACTACAACCAACGAAATAAATAATAAACTTATGACAAAAGGTAGGATAGGCAAAGGTAGATATTTATTGAAAGGGAAGCGCCAGTTATTTATACTATTTTCAAAAGGGCAACTGCGGCCACCGCTGACCTATCAGCTCTTCCGCTGGTTCTTTCAGCCAACACTCTTCTTCTAATTTATTCTCTTCCCTGGCGTCGCTCTCTCACTCTGTCCTTCCCAATGTCCAAAATTTTATTGGCTCATCCTCAGCCTTAAGTCACCAGTGATCCATATAAATAATTGATCTAATTAAATATTAAATTTGTAATTGACCTTTAAATTGATAATAATGCACCAGAAACAACTTCAGTTGCTCACTTTGACTTGTAATATCTTGGCATCTCACTGACATCACTTCTCATATTATCTTAATAATAAATGAGGCACCAGAAACAACTTTGGCCACCTTGAACTCATATTTGTTGGATCCACCAACATTGGATTATTAGGCAGTGAATTCATGGATGAATGATTGAAGCAAAAACATCAGCTTTCCGCTAAAAATCTCAAAATGGACCACAAATGACAGTTGGCATTGAACACTGATTATTCTGACTGATATCAGTTAGATCATCCTCGGCTATTATTCACCAGTGATCCTTATACTGATTTGGGGCCACTGATTGGCCCCACCTGAACCTAATACCAAACTTGGCAGAATACTAATTTTGGCTCAACCCAAATTGGGGAGCAACTATTCAGCAATCATATCAAATAACACAAAATTCAGCCAATAAGCCATTCCGCCAGGATTAGCCATATCACCCTAAATAATGATTAATAATTGGAGGATTCCATCTGGTTAAAATTAGACACCTGTAATGCAGTTAATACCATGCTCCCACACTAGCTCTCTAAAGCCGTTTTACTTTCCCCTTCAAACAAGCTGATATTTGCGCGCCCTAAGGCTACTCAATATCATGTGGCCATCTCTCCTACCTCAATCATGGCCTTACCAGTTGTTTAGAATATCCTTGAGGATGAACATGAGGGGGTGACGATGTTGTTGGCTGCTAATTAACGGGAGCTCCCATGGAAGTGGAGGTTCCTGATTGATTGAACGCTGAAGGAGTAGATGAAAACACCATAACTGAGGAAACGTACCTCAGCCAAATATTAGGGTACCCAAATATTTTGAAACTGCCAGCAATGGTAATAAGTTCTTATTTGGCTTGTTTCAACCTCTTCAGCGGGTCCATACCATAAAATACATTTTGAATAAATACTTTGAGATTGCTCTTAAATTAACCTCCACTTTCTGGCTCAAGGAGGTCTTGGCCTTGTCCCCTAACGTTGGAGGAACACTCACTTATATTCAAGTGGTCATTAAAAAGTCCTGGTAATGACCATCCTGGATACTGGCTCCCCTCAGTTAACGTAGTCTCCACTAAGCTCATCAAGATAATAAAGCTAGCGCCTGACTTAAAGTATATTAATGAATATGGTACTATTGTCCCAAACAACACTTTTGCAATTGGCCATATTCTTCACTTCCCATTCTAATGAGAAGTTTTTTATTGGCCCCTGCAGTGGCTTTGGATAACAACGCCTATAATATACTCATAGGTACCAATTTACAATTGAGCACGATGGAATAAATAACATGATGCAAGGTTTTCTCTCGTTACTCAACTATGAAGTCCCTTTAGTCTCATCCAATAAAGAACCCAGCAAGCACAAATACTCTTGCCTGGTTGAATATCTCTTTTCTGCTATGACTTTGCATTATTCCACCTCAGGGCGCAACACCAAAAAATTGCTTGATTTAGTGGATGCTAGGGACGGAATCCCTTTCTATGCTGCAGATGAAGTTGTGATTAATTCTGGTGAACAACGAGTGGTGGACACAAAAATCTCTCTCCAAATCCCACACAAATGCTTGTTGCACCTCATAAGTCTTGTGGGCGTTATCCCCTTAGAGTCTCAAGTATTACCTAGGATACTAGACCTGTCCTACCAATGGCCTATTACTTTTCTGCTGTAAAATCTCACCAGCAAGGACATGATCATAAAAAACCCCAGTAGATTGGCAGAGGCTTTTTAACCCTCATGGAGGACATTGAACGTATCCACTACATTGGCTCAATGATGGATTTGGGGCTTCCAATGGATGACTTGGTATGTACCTTATCAAAAGTCCATATTTCAGATAAGTTGGCCCCAGATGAGCCGCAAAAAGCTCATACTTTATTAGACGACTATATCGACATATCCTCCAAATCAGTAGTGACTATGGCTACATGAAAGTCTGGTGCTACTACATCATTGTGGTTGTTGACCATCCTATTAGATCCAAACCTTATCACAAGTCAAAGGTGAAAGAACAGCAGATGAGGACGGACTTCAGTAGAAACTAGACATGTGGTTACTAGTTCCTTCACAAAGCCCTTGGTCTTCCCCCTTTTGCTGATAAAAGAGAAAAACGGATGTCATTGGATAGTCATGGATTACCAAAAATTAAATAACCTTAAAAAAAGGATTGCTATAATATACTTTTCATTGATGGCTCCCTGGCACAACTCTCCAGATTTATTTTTTTCTGTAATGGACTTGGTTGGTGGCTTTTGACAAATGGACCTTTCTCCTCAGGATTAGGAGAGATTTGCCCTCATTTGTAGTGAGGGTTCTTCCAACTCACACAATTACCTCAAGGGTTGTGCAACTCACCTGCATCTTTCCACCATGTGATGGATCACAATTTGCAGGACCTAAAGTTAGCTTGTATCATCGTCTATCTTGATGACATCATGATGTTCTCAAAAACCTTCAATAAACATCTTGCTCACTCAAAGGAGGTGCATCAATGGTTATGTAAGTCCAATATTAAGTTGAAACCCTCATTTTGTACCTTCAGCCAAAAATTAGATTTTTTGAAAAATATATTTCCCAAGAAAGAACATATCCCATACAGGACAAGGTCAAAGCAATCTTAAAAAACCTCCCCCAATAAAATCTATGGGATACTCAGGTATTTCTAAGGATGATGGGAAATTACCATCAGTTCATTTCCTAAGTTTGCCCAAGTCAGCGATCCCCTTGTCCATCTATTAACCAAGAATACCCCTTCTTATAAGGTGCTGAACAAAAGGACGCTTTTGAGACGCTGAAGCAACTGCTACAACAGCGTCCTATCCTATGGCACCCAGATTATAATAAACCCTTTATCTAGTTTACCGACGCCTTAGACTATGCCATTGGGCTATCTTAGCCCAATTAGATGAAAACGGTGTATATCATCCTGTATCCTATTTCAATAAGATGCTTTCAAAGAAAGAACGCAGCTACAACGTTACAGAGAAGGGTGCCTTGCCTCTTCGTTAACTGTAAAGCACTACCGCCCCTTCCTACATGAGACCATCATCACAGTTGTTAATGACCACGCATTATTGAAGTGGTTACAAAATATGAAGGATCCTATTGGCCGGTTAGCTCGCAGGGCTCTAAAGCTCCAGAATTATGGCCTAAACTTTTGAGCACCATGCTGGGACCCATCACATGAATTTTGAGGGTTGACTCAGTTGCCTGTCCTTCATTTGGGTAATATTAAGGCGGAGAGACTACATGACCTCTTAATGACCTAAAATGAATGGGAGGATGAGGATGAGCCTGTCCAGACGATGTTAGCCTGGCACTCCTGCAACATCAAAGTGGAAAACAGAAAGTTTTATACTCAGGTGGAAAAATGGCTGCCTTACCTTCAGCTCTTTATAACATGTACCTGCTATCTTAGAAGCTCACCCCACTCTAGGTCATGGGGGGTAAAGAAAACTTATGAGTAAATTAAGAATTGGTACTACTGGGATGTAATTATGGAATCTATTGTTGACTTCTTGGAAGCCTGCCTTACATGTTAGAAGCAATCCAATTTCAATACTAGATACCAGTATCAACTACCCTCACCGACCATTCCACAACATCAGTCTGGATGTAGTAGGTCCCCTCCCTTAGACTACTAGTGGGAACAAATTTATCCTTGTAGCCATTGACCACTTCAATAGGTGGGCGAAGCCGTGGCTCTTTTCCCAAATGGCCAAAGCTACATCTACATTTATACATCAAAACATTTTCTCTCGACATAGCTGTCCTCAAGAACTACTCTGCATTAATGGTAAGAATTTCACCTCCAGATTTGTCAAAGACCTGGCTATTTCCATGGGAGCCCAACAACTTTACCATCTCCATACAATCCATCTAACAATGGGATGGTGGAGAGTGCAAATGGAACCTTGATCTTAATCCTAAGAAAAATGGCCTCTTCTGATCCACTTCACTGGGATTAATTCTTTATCAGTGCCCTTTTGGCCTACCAATTTTTTGTTATCACTGGATTTTGAAAATGTCCCCTTTCCAGATCTTGTATGGGCGGGAACCAGGAAGCCTTCCTTCTTAGCTAAAGATTTATTTTCCTCTAGAGTTGAGGAACCTGAGAAATTATGAGAATATTGGCTCAGATCATCATCCAACTCTAATCTGAGGCTATGACCAATCTAGAGAAAACGGTGACAAAAGGATGGAATGCTGCTAATGAGCTCTAAACCCCCTACATACATTCCAAGTGTCTGATATGGTATTATACTACCATAACTGCATCAATCCTAGAAGCGATAAGCTTGGATTAATTTGGAAGGTTCCTTTCTCCATCACCTATAAAAGAGGCAATGAGTACTCCATAAAATCCTTGGCTTTAATGATTACCATTATTAAGTACATGGCTGTTCATACAGCCTTATTCTCCCTCCAACCTTCTTGAGGGGGTAATGTCGGATATTTGCCCTCCCAGATACAAAATGAGAATGTTTTGGGTCAAAATCAGCTTAAGAGGTGAAGTGTCAGCCATTTGCAATTTTTTGATAAAAATACAAAGAATTTAACTAATACTAATGAATGTTTTGGACAAAAGACTTTAACAATTCTCGGTGAAACCTCACAAATTGGGGTAACATGAATTCAAATACTTCATGGACAATAACTACGAGATCAAGCATTAAGATTACTTCAACTATGCGGAGGACCCTGGGGCGTCTATAAGATGGTACTCCCCCAGCCACAACCAGGTTCATACAAGCACCTATGAAGAGACCACCCCATTTCATAGGCTTGGTGGGGGTCCCTAAGGTGAAAAATATTTAGCAAAGGAGGATTGGCTTAAATTCAAAAATTGTTACCTCACGGGTACATCTTAACCAAAAATGCTTCCATCCATCGTTCAGCTCAAGTGAAGCAAGTATTCCAAACTTTGATAGGCTACAATCCCATATTTCCTATTTAAGCTGGCAACACGCCATTTTAAATTTAGTTATTGAATTCCCTTTGACATTTGATATAGCTTAAATACTGGCCAGTCAGATTTTGAGAGGGTTTGTTTTTCCCTGTGCTAACTATAATTAAAACTCATAAGAACCAACCTTTTATTTATTAGTGTTTTTAAGTTTTTTTATAAAACTGTTGTGGAATCCAGAGGCATCTAAGCACCAGCGAGCATCCAAACAGCTGGATTCCTACAGGTTGTATGTTCACATTAGAATACTTTTTGAGTTTCCATGTGCATAGCTATGATTCTCACAGCTCCTTGAAGTGAAGTTTTCCCATTAACGTGTAACAGTACCTGCGGGCAACCATGCCTGGTAAATATGTTTTTATATAAGAAATTGGAGTTATCCTTGGCGGTCTGCATAAGAAGCTGCAATTTCTTCAATATAATTTATGAAATGATCGAACTCCATAAGGAAATATTGAGATCCCTTCAGTAGATTTTAGCAGTGGACCTATAGAATCTGAACTGATTGTATGGAATTGCCTCTGAGGAGCTAAAATTAATACATGTAATTAGTTTTATTTGTTGTTTGTTTTGCAAGTAATTCAGGTTTCTAAGACTTCCACTACAGAGTCCAGTATTCTTTCCCTATAATATTTAGATCTTAATACATTCATAGGGGCTTCTGGTTCCTCAATGCCATAAGGTATTATATTTATTATAGCTGATACCCATTCCAAAGATCACAAGTAATATACTCTGGTACCATTTTATTTGTATAGTAACCCGTTGAGAACTAGAGATTCATGAGTGTCATTTTAGCACGTTTTGAACTGTTTCATCAAATCTTACCAAGAGTCCATCTTCATGAGTAGGTCGTGTAACTGTCTGACTTTGCTGCTATCTAGATATTAGGGGGCAATCAAATTAGTTCATCTACATTCAATTGCTTTTTTACTGCTCAATAGATGGTAATTATGTCGTAGTGCTGAAGATTATGAGCCCATCTAACTAGCCTTCCTGTCATATCCTTCATATTTAGTAACCATTTTAAAAAGCGTGATCTTTAATAACAGTAAATTTTTCCATTAAAAGAAGGGCTGAAGATTCTTTAAAGTGAGTAGAACAGCTAATAACTGTTTTTTCAAGACATTGTAATTGCACTCATATTTAAGAGCAGCTTGCTGTAATAGGACACTGGGTGGTAGATATCTTAATTTAATTGCAAAAGAATGACCCTTAAAGCAAAGCCAGAGGCGTCTGTATTAAGATGAAAATCATACCATATATGGATCCACCAACAGATGCCACAAATATTTTTTTATAGTCAGAAATTTACTTTTTTAACAAAAGTAATAGAAAACGCTTTTTTAAAGCTTTTTATGTTTTTTATTGTTAAGAAGGGCCAAACCAAAGAAGGTCCTCTTCTCAATACTAGTTTATCCTATTTAAACTAGTTCAGATTTCAAGACCATGGGTATTCAAGGCAAAAGAATGAAAAGCTCAGATATTTAAATTAGGGAATATAGGTTTTCGGCCTACTAGATCAAAGATAAAATTTTTTGAGGCAAAACTGACCCGTGTGGTAATGATTGGTTAATTTTCACCCTATCATCGTTGAGTAAAATCTTCTCACCTTGGCGGTGACCAGACTCATCTGGTAATGATTGGTTAATTTTAACCCTATCATCGCCAGGTAAAATCTTCTCACCTCAGCGGTGGTCAGACTCACGTGGTAATGATTGGTTAATTTACACCCTATCATCATTGAATAAAATCTTCTCACCTCAGCGGTGATCAGAATTGTGTGGTAGTGATTGGTTAATTTGCACCCTATCATTGTTGAGTAATATCTTATCACTTTGGAGGTGATCAAACCCATGTGGTGACAAACACCCCAAATTCAGCTGAGAAGTTGAAGTAATCCTATTATTAGTTATTACCTTTTTAAGCCATTTTTTGTTATAAGCCATATTTTTCTGATAGTTAGGATTCCACCAAGAATCCGCCAAGGTCTTTTCGCTGTGGGTACTCATATTGTTGATCTCCACAATATTAATTGAAGATTGGGCAGGTGATGGGCCAATCATGGTAGCAGATTTGGGGGCACTCGTACCTCCAACATTTTTTTCTTAAGTTGAGAAGGAGATTGTCTGACATTGCCCCCCTCAAGAATGTTGGGAGGGGTGTAGGGTCATAGGAAGCAACTATGTACCCGTTTTATGATAATTCCTGTAGCCAAAGACTTTATAGAATACTCATTTTCTTTATTATACATGATGGTAAATGGCCCCTCCCAGTTTAATCCAAGTTTGCCACTTTTAGGAGTTATGCAATTGTGGTAATATAAAACCCTATCTGACACTTGGTAAGAAAGTAGAGGAGCTCGGAGCTCATTGGCAGCTTGGCCTTCTTTAGTAACCATTTTTGTGAGGTTGGTATTATGTATAGGTAAGGCGGAAAATAGGTACTTGTCCATGCAAGAGTATTCCTTCTTGTTGGGTTCTTTATGGGCTAGTTTAAGGGGACTTCATAATTGAGCAATGACAAGAACCCTTGCTTCATATTGATAATGCTGTCGTATTCAATCATAAACTGAGTACCTATAAGCATATCATAATTGTTATTATCCAAAGCCACTGTGGGGGCTGATAGAATAAGCTTCCCAATACGAATGGGAAGGGATGAGTAAGCACCCAGTGCGCGGGTGTTGTTAGGACCAGCAGTTCCAAAGTCTTGGTTATACTTCAAGTCAGGTGCAAGTTTGGTTTTTTCATCAACTTGGAGGAGATTATGTTCACCAGGGACCCTGTATCTAAGATAGCTATCACCCAAACTTTTTGGATAACCACTTTGACCTTCATAAGTCTCCCCTGAAGTGGGCGATAGCACTAAGACCTCCTTGAGATGGAAACTGGAGGTTAATCTGCACGCAGTCTTGGGGTAATTTTCCTGGATGGACTGCACGGTATAGCCATGATGGATAGGGCGAATAAGGTGAGACAACACCTCATCTGCGTCGCTGGTAGTATCAATATCAACTAGCTCCCCTAGAACTTGGCTGAGATATATCTTCTCAGGTATGGTGGCTTCATCCACTCCTCCAGCATTCAAGCAATCGGGGACTTCCACTTCAGCAGGTACTCCTACAACGTAATAGCTGACCTTATCCATACCCCCCTCAAAATCATCCCCTGGGGTATTGGTAACGTGAGGTACTGGCATAAGTTGTTTAGATGAGTCAGGCACATGAGATTTGTCAGCAATAGGTGTGCCTTTCCTTACGCTAACATTTCTTTTCCCTGTTCCTGTTCCTTGGTGTAAAGGACAAATTAAGCTTGATAGGAGCTGATCAGCGTTGCTGGCTGTGTCAATAGTTTTCATACAACCTATAACTTGGCGGAGGTAAGTATCCTTTGTTATGGTAGTTTCATCTACTCCTTCAGCGTTTAGGCGATCAGGGACCTCCACTTCTGCGGGAGCTCCCAATAAGTAGTACCCAGCATCATTGTAACCCCCTCAGAGTTGGCCTCAGAGGTATTTTTCAACCATGGGCAAGGTTGTAATTGAAGTGGGGGAGACTGCCATGAGAGGTGGGGTAATTAACTTCGCTTTAACTGGCATTTTTACAACCCCAGTAGTTCTGGAGGATATACCCTTAGGGCGCGCACCTATTGCCTGAGCTGAAGAGGAAACCACAGTAGGGATCTCCGCTTTGCATGAATGAGGAATGTCCGTTTTAAGTTGCACTGAAGCAGCAGGTTTTTAGGGAGAATAGGCACAGGTGGCCTCACTTCTAACGGTTCAATAGGCTGCAGCTCACCTAAAGGAATATGGGTAACGTCTAAAAAAGCCTCTTTTATATCGTGGAAAGTTGTAAAGTGGCATTTCGCTGATATGATATGCCTGGCGAGAGAGGGTTATGAAGCTAACCATGTTAATATGGCGGCAATAGCATCATCCAGGGTAATCAGGTTAGACGTAGCCAGCCTTTGAGCAGTGATATAGAACCGCTCAGCAAACTAAAGAGGGTTTCACCCTCATACATGGTAAGGCGCATGAAAGCCTATTTTTCCCTGTATAAGCTCTTCTCAGATCTGAATTCAGCCAAGAGGGCCTTCTTAACATCTGCTCAGGTGTGCTGAGTATCCAGGTGAGGAACAATCAACTCTTGGGCTTTGCGGCTTAAATGGGGAAGAACATACTGAACTTTATGTTTATCAGTGGCGCCATCCATCGCAGCTTCATAAAAGTACAAAAAGGAGGCAATGCTCCCTTTACCCGGGGTGTATCTGTCCTTTATAGGTGATTTAAACTGCCGTTGCTCTAGCTTTTTGAGACAGGAGAAAGAGCTGGCAAGTTGCCTCTTGAGAGCAACTAATTGTAATTCAGGAGAGCTGCTCACATTTACAGCCTCCATTGTTTTAATACTTATTAAAGTATTCAGGGTGACCCCCCGTAGTGAGCACCAGTTTGTGTAAACCTTTAACGGATGCCACAAATATTTTATCTATAGTCAGAAATTTACTTTTTAATAAAAGTAATAGAAAACGCTTTGTTAAAGTTTTTTATGTTTTTTATTGTTAAGCAGGGCCAAACCAAATAAGGTCCTCTTCTTGATACTAGTTTTTCCTATTTAAACTAGTTTAGATTTTAAGACCATGGGTATTCGAGGCAAAAGTATACAAAGCTGAGTTATCTAAATTAGGAAATATAGGCTTTCACCATATCAGATCAAAGATAAATATTTTGAGGCAAAACTGGCCCATGTGGTAACAATTTGATGAATTGTATCCAATCACCAGCGAGTAAAATCTTCTCACCTCGATGGTGGTCATACTTGCATGGTTTTGATTGGTTAATTTGCACTTTGTCATCACCAGGTAAAATCTTCTCACCTTGGCGGTGGTCAGACTCACGTGGTAATGATTGGTTAATTTTCACCCTATTATCATCGAGTAAAATCTTCTCACCTCAGTGGTGGTCAGACTCACGTGGTAATGATTGGTTAATTTGCACCCTATCATTGTTGAGTAATATCTTCTCACTTTGGAGGTGATCAAACCCATGTGGTGACAAACACCCCAAATTCAGCTGAGAAGTTGGGGTAATCCTATTATTAGTTATTACCTTTTTAAGCCATTTTTTGTTATAAGCCATATTTTTCTGATAGTTAAGATTCCACCAAGAATCCGCCAAGGTCTTTTCGCTGTGGGTACTCATATTGTTGATCTCCACAATATTAATTGAAGATTGGGCAGGTGATGGGCCAATCATGGTAGCAGATTTGGGGGCACTCATACCTCCAACATTCTTTTTCTTAAGTTGAGAAGGAGATTGTCTGACACCATAGTCTGTATGTCTCAAATTGGGTCTTTTATCTAATGAGTTCTTCACTGTCTCAAATGCATTTTGTTACTATACTACCCATATTAATGATGTGTTTTTGGCAAGCAAACAAACAAGAGATTGTCTTGTTGAGTGGAGTTTGGGTAAAAAATATGATAGTATACCATCATTGCTAAGAATACCTGTATATCTCTGAGATTCTTAAGTTCATGCATCTTGGAGATTATTTTAACTTTATCATATAAGGGTTAGTTCATTTACACGATATAGAATTTGCTAAGCATTCTAAATCATGTAAAAAAGGTACATTTTTTAGGCTAAAGTTTGTCATTGTTTTCTTGTAATTGTTGGAAAACAGAATTGGGTGGTCAATTTGATTGGTAAAGGTTTTGGTAAATACCATTATGTCATCTAGGTACATAATCACACAGCTTAGTTTATGAACTTTTATGATGTTATCCATTGCTTGATAAAATTATGCGGGCATGTTAAATAATCCCTGAGGGATTTAATGAAATTTAACTCTCCTTCAATTCATATTAAGGCGCATTTTTCTTGTTCTTCTGGTAATAAAAACATCTAGTAATCTCTGGAGAGATCTATTGAAGAGAAAATAATTGAAAGCTGGAGTATTAGATTGGTTTGACCAAATATCTAAATACAATACTTTTTTAGCATTAGTGTTCAAATACAATACTTTTATACATTTAATTTCATACTTTAACTGATATTTAAGAAGCGGATTTCATTGGTGTAGTAGGTAATTCACCAAGTAGGCCCAGCTTTATATGTAGTGACCTAAAATATTAATTTACTTTTCATAAAATTTGTAAATCCCAGATGGCGCATTTCTCATTCCTTAACTTTATTGGCTACTGATGCCATGGCCTCAAACACTAACTCTCCTCCTATTTTATTTTAACGTACTACCTTATGGTGCCCCATGCTGTTATAAACATCAATTATTGGGTCTTAATTATTAAGGCTGTCTGCTGGTAATTTGATTATATCTGGCATATTTCATCTCTTATGTAATACTTTGAGCTTCGGTTATTTGCTTTAGAAATTAATATAGATTTTATATTTTAGTCTGCCATTCAGAGGTGCTGCTTAGTAACCATGGAAAGCACCAATGAGATTTTTGTAAAGAGCTAATATCTGAGGAGGATTGTCTATGAGAAATTGGATTTTTACTGTATAAGATGAGAGAGTCAATATAGAAAAAATACCATTAGCAAGCCTTGGGCAACTGGCAGTATTTGATACCTATAGTGCACTTATTATTTTTTAATGGAAGCCATATGTCGTATATAAGGTTATTCTGTTAAGGTTTTGTTGTCAAGGTTACTGTCCTCATACAAAACCATATACTTGGTGTGTTTAACCTGTGCGCTAGAAGTATGACACTGCTACACTGTTTTCACATTTAGAGCATAATACAGAAGTCTTCAACTTGTCCTGCTGATTCATATCTTATTAGTATGATTCTGAAACCATAGTTGAAGACTCTTCCACTTCAGAGATAATGCAACGATTTGAGAAGTAGTGTATGGCCATAAGGCCTTGGCGAAATATTTTGCCAAGATTTTTCAGGTATTAGCAGACATGTAAATTCGCATTGGTCTACTCTCCAATTTCATAATAGTTCATGATTGTCAAGTGATTGATTTAGTAAAATATATGGATGGAGCTGTCTACGCCTTTAACAATTTGTATTAGGAGCTTGACTCCTTACGTGAGGAACATAAAGTTCAGGGACAACCATAAGGTCTATAATGAGTATAACAGCATCCTGTAAGCATACTTTCAGGCCTGTTGCAAATTTATCAACTCACTACATTTGGGACTCTATTAGTGTGCCAGGCCAAACCGTATGAAGTCTGCTAGCTCTTTCTCTTTTACCTTCATTTTTACCTTTCACTACAGGTCCACAGGCAACTCCCCAAACCAGCAGACCACAACTTCACCTTGGCATATTCTCCCTTTTGGTAGGCAGTGATGGTCCTCTTGCTTCTTCCTGAGCAGCCTGACCCGTTGCTCCTCCACCTCAAGGTTAAACCCGCTTGTCCATCTCTTTGTCCACTTGACTGGTAAAACTTCACGGAAATTCCTCTGTAGATCCAGGTGGTAGTTTAAAGCGCTAACCACTTCAGGTTTATTAAGTCAGCACTTATCCTCTGGAGATATTCCAGTCCCACCTCATTCAGCTTATCTAACTTCTGTCCACTTTAAAACTATTAAAGGTAGGCAAACCATGATTAATTATAGAAGATGACTAGAAATCTGAAGATTCTTTATTAAGAGGAATATTCAACTATGTATAGGTGTTTCAATGGCAAACCGCTGCCCACCTATCCACATCATCAGCATTTATTACAAGCAATCATCATCACTCTCTCTGGAGTTTCCAATCATCAGCACTCTTTCTGGAAATCGTAATTTATTTGGGAAAGGCCAACCATGGGATGGACACTTCTGACAATTAACAACAACTGAGCACCAAGTTATATGAGAGGCACCCCATAGGAGCTAAAGCTATATTTTGTTGCCAGTAGGAACGCCAATGGAAGGAAAAGAGGTATCTGAGAAGAGGCTTGCGTCACTACTAAGCATGTATGAAGGAAAGGGTCTAAGATGAGGAGCCATACAGTTAGCCAAAATGAAACCGTCTGTCTTTGACAGGATGGCAAATGGCTAAACAACCAGGCCTAGAAGTGTTACATAAGGTGCGAATAAAAGTGATGCACAATTTCTCAGAGGGTGGGAGTAGAGTCAGAAATGGCGTCAAGGACAACCGTGTGTATTGTTCACATAGTAATTGTCACAACTAAGATGCGGAGGGAAAGAGTATGGGGGAAGCCAAGAAAAAGGAGAAGATGTCCTTAGACAGGCTGAAAGCCTATGTTTGCTTTTGGCAAAAGAGACGCTGAAACTTGTAAGTTTTTTGAGGAAATAATCACTTAATATATAAATTCCTGCTTAAATAATGGGGTAGAGTTTGGCAGATATATCCTCAATTCTGATATGTGCCTTACGGTTTTTTAACCATTCTGAAGCTCACAAATCTAAAACAATAATAGACTCTTCTGGTCTCTTCTGGTTATATTTTCCCTCTCTAACTGGGGACTCTCCTGACGCAGGTACTAATTACAAGATCCTCATAACGCTTGTCTACACTTTTTAATATGAATATAAAATTAATAGAAGTTATCATAAGATGTAAAATATGATTATATATAAGATGGTGATGATTTTATTTCAAGGCCAGGCGCCAATATTTTATACCTCTAGGGCATCTCCTGGCCATACTCATCTAATAGATGAGTTCATTAAAGCCATTCAAATCCGCTTTGGGTTATGGAAGTAGTTGTCAAAAGCCCTCATGTTAATTCAGCCCTTGAATTAACTTAATTACAATCTTTTCAGCCCTGTTGGAGGCACTCCTACTATCATAACTAAGAGGATTTTAGGCGTAATATTAGTACCTCAGCTGTGTATATTTGCTTTTCAACCAGCTTAATAACGTTTTTTCATACAACTGACGAAGTACAAAAAAATTGGGGAAAAGAAAATATGAAAATTGGATAATAATGCACCCCCTAATTTAAGTGTCAGCCGCCTACCAATAGTACTAGGTACTCCCTAATTGGGCCTTCCATGTGCAAGTACTACTTTGTTGATTATCAAGATCGTCATACATAAAATCTAAAATTATTAAAAATGTAATTGCATTATATTTGTAAGTGCAATCAAGTTTATGCCATAAGCCCACTTGATTCACCCAAGTGGTTCCCATAAGTGGCCATAATAATAAATTATAGCTATTATTAGCTATAATAAATGGGATTTTTGGATGCAGTCAAGGCTGTTTTGAAATAAAATTTTATATTAAAAATTATGCAGAAAAATTGAAAAGTATCAAGGATAATCGTTGGGAGTAATCTATCTGGTTTAAAGCTTTTCTTGAAGGGTTTTTTTTAAGTCAATAGAGAAATATAATGTACCTCACATCAGATCACTTGTGAAGGTGGACACTCCTCCAAGTGGTGGAACAGAGTCTCATATTGGTCACACACAACACACGAAGAATGGAAAACGTTGGACCACTCAAAGCACTATATACCCACTTCAGACAGCGCCACTCATGGGAATAAACCTGTGGCTGTAAAAGAGGGTTGTGGGCTACTTCCAGATGACTTTCTGGGTTTTCATGGAGTATGAGGACGTTCAAAATATCATGGTAATCCACGTGGGCCATGTTAGGGGAAAATCTGGGTATTAATTATTCAAAACGACTTTCTCATGGAATTCCCTGTTTGAAAAGAGGAGTAGGCGACCCATTTTCATAGTATTATTATTATAGCTGATCCTCTATACTGTTCCCCTCATATTAAAGAAAACCTTTTAAAGTGCGAAGGGGTCCCATGGGGGCTGCAGAAGATGGGTGGGAGCCCATAAAGTATGAAAGAAATAGGGTGGGTGGGGTTGCAGAGGCCGAGGGTGTAGGCAATGTTGGAGCATGCCACACGCAACCAAGCTGGGCTGAGTGTGGGGTTGGTCACTGAAGTAGTCCATGTGACCAGGATCCTGGATGCCTGGGCCACTTAGTTAAGCAGGCTCATATCATCACCTTGGTGTGGTCAAAGAGAACCCCCAGTCGCACATGGGGGAGAGTGACCTAGCCAAACCCACCCTTATATGAGGGCATTTAAAGAAGCATAGAAGGAGGAGAAAAGGCAATGGCATGGGCTGCAAACCATATTTTGATATGAGCGTAGCGTTGGCAAGCACTAATATACCTGTCAGGATAGGCTGGTAACCTCTTAGGGATGCAATGCACTTTGTAACGTTGGCTAATATTTGGTGCTCCATTACCAAAGTGGCGCACCCATCCGCCTCCAGCCATAATCCCTGGTTGGCGCACTGGGCCAGCAGTGGTTCTGGACACAAAAGCATGTGAGGTGTGAATTGATGTGTGTCTATCTGGGTAAGCTGAAAAAAGACCAAGCAGCTGATTCACTCTAATTGAGGATATAGATACCAGCGGGCTCATTATTTACCAAGGAGAATGACTTTGGTTTTGATGCGTTGAGGAAAGCGTTACTAATCCTGAGGTACCGTGGATAGTGGACTCCAACGCACCTTCATCATAGTTGCTAGACACCTCAACCACACAATTGTCAGTGAAAGCAAGCATCCTAAATGGTGCTTAACCATTCACCTGAACACCAGAAAGTCATGCATTGACACTTAGAGAAGCGGATCAAGGTTGAAGCTGTATAGAGGTGGGCTCAAAGGGTCCCCTTGTTGTAGACCATTTTGAGGGCAAACTTAATCAGTGATAAATTCTGGGTCAGAACTGCCATCGTGGTTTATTTGGTGAGCAACATTGCCCAACTGAGGAACCATGAGGGGAGGTGGAACCAGTGGAGGCAGGCCTAAGGTATTCTCAATTGGCCCTATCATAAGCTTTTGTTTTCTAAGAGCACAAGCGCCCTGTAGCTGGAGATTGGCACTCAAGACTAAGATATGAATATTGTCCCAGATCAAACTCTTGGGGATAAAGTCAAATTGGCTCAGTAAATATTACCTCAGAGGCAACTTCCCCTATTTGGTTAGCCATCTACTTTAGTAAATATCTTAGTATCAGTATTAGTGAAGGAGGTAGGCCTCCAGTTTGCCAAGTCTAGCTTATCCCCCTTCTTATATTTATTTGAGGTACGCCGACCAGGGGACGGACAGTACCATATCACATTACTCAAAATGACAAAACAAAACTACTAACCAGGTGGGAAGCAGAAACTGCTAACCCACCATGGCAAAGGGTGTGAAGGGGTCGGGGGGTTGGTTTTCAAAAAGACCCGACTTGTTCAAGGGATGTTGGTTACAGTACTGGATCAGAGCAGAAAGCCAGGGCGTAGGGGCATCCGCATAGTGGGGGTGGAGGTCATCGTAGTAGGAGTTTTCCACTTTTTCATCAAGATATTGACGGGAAAGTGTTTCAATAAAAGCTACGAATAGAACTTCAGCTTCTTTGCGGGCTTCAGGAAGTTGGGTGAAAAGGGAGATACTGTGGCGGGTGATTTTGGCTGAGGGGTTGAATAAAGCAAGCGTTGTGACATTCATAACAGCAAATTCAGCATCATCAAATAGTTTTGAGATGTCATTACTGGGAGATTCAGGGAAGTTGGGGGGGAAGAAGAGGGTGAGCAGACCATGCTGGAGCTGAGCCACTGACTGGGCCACCGTGGTGCGTAGTTTTGGGTACTGAGGAGAGGCCACCGCAACTAAGGCGAGCTGGTGGTCACTTTGGAAGGGGGCTGTATTGGACAGAGGAGCAAAATGGCGAGGGGTAGGGGTTTCATCAAAGTTGTGAAAATTCTGCCCAACCATAATCGCCTTGGCAGAGAGGTTGGCCTGTATGCTTACTAATGAGGACATTACCTGATTCGTCAGTCTCAGCTAATAGATCCCATGGATTTTGATTCACTGGAATAGTGGCGTTCAAATTTGGATGGGTGGGTTTGGGCGAATGGGCAGCTGCTTGGGTGCTAATGGTGGTCCAAGCATTACTCTGATTGGCTGGGGTAGTCCTAGGTGGGAGAGTGAGGCTGGAGGTTTTGGGGAAGGCTGATTTTCCATGTGGGCCCACTGAACGAGATTGGAGGGTGGGAGGGGCAGGAAAGCGCCCCATACTGAACCTCCAGAGGGGGGCTTAGAAGCTGCAGCAGCGGACTTGGCCTGAAGGCGCACTTTTTTTTCATGGTCGAGGCCAAAGCAGAGGGAACAAATCTGCCTACCATTATTGACCTGAGCCCAAAAGAAATGATCAGGCGCTGCAGCCACACTAGCGCGGGATGGGATTTGTTGGGCTATGGTAGGGTGGTGTGGTATGATGGTGGCTGTTGCACGAGGAGCAGCAAGGCGCTCCGCACCAGATGGAATGGCAAAGATGAGGTTGGGCTGAGTGCCATAAGCCATGAGCCCCGCGACCAACTGGTCATACAAAACCTGGGGTGGAAGGTGGGATGGGAGATTTGCAAAGGATACCACCAGCGTGGTGTCTGAAGGGATGCGAGTATGAGTTGTGGGAATAGGGTTTTTTTATAAATTAGAGGAGTTTGTGCTGCCACTTCAGCATCCTCCTCAGATTGGAACCCAACGTCAAAGTAGCCCCTTAAAAGGGCGGAAGTCTATAAAACCAGCTGGCGCAAAGGCCGCAGTGGCTAGGTCATTA
Source organism: Massospora cicadina (assembly GCA_022478985.1). Taxonomy (NCBI): domain Eukaryota; kingdom Fungi; phylum Entomophthoromycota; class Entomophthoromycetes; order Entomophthorales; family Entomophthoraceae; genus Massospora; species Massospora cicadina. Next base: position 414,486 of record JAKSZP010018389.1, read on the forward strand.
AATTGCCTTATCAGCATTTGGGAATAAACGCCCATAGTCCACTCTGAGGCAATACCAAATGGTGGAGCGAGGGAGGGCGAAGCTTATCCCCCTTCTTAAACAATGTTACCTTGGAAGCATCTTGGCCCCCAGGTAGGAGGCGTGTCTATAAGAAACATTTGTTCATCAGGTCTAGCATTAGGGGGATAAATGATTAAAAATATTTTTAAACTCATAGTGAATCACATCTAACCCTGGGCTCTTCCTGTGCGGTACACCACAAATGGCGTACCATAGTTTGTCATGGGTTATTAAAATCACAAGCTCCAAATATTGGGAACAGTGCAGATGTGTGCGCCAGTATGAAAATCATCAATTTTGGTAGGATCAACTGGGTTGCCCTAAATAACTTGGAGTAATATTTTAAACTTCAGTAGATACTTTGGCCAGCGTTTCCATGATGAAATTATCCAGCCGACTCACCTGTGTGCAGGCCAAGTTTTGCCATGGGGCAGAATATATTGAAAGAGTAGGCAAAGCATTTCTCTCCCACTGTGATATTCTTTGCCTTATAATGGACACAAGCACGGTGTTTGTGTTGCCTTATCAGCACATTAAGGCGGTCAGAGACTTTGGCCCATATATGACTCTAGCAGGGCTGTACCATGCCCTGAGGACACTATTCTCCAGGTGATCCACCTCTACAAGGGTGCATTTAATGACTGCCAAGGCAGCCTAAGAGCACTGTGACGAGATATGGTATGCTTGGGAAATTGTGGCTCTTTTTGAAAGTTGACCAGGTGACGGGGGATCAGCACAGAAAGGAGTTGCAAACTTCTGTGTCAAAGTGGCGGTTTCCATCCAACTTGATAATGCAAATGATTGATATTAGTGAGTATGAAGATTACTCTATTTAGGCACCTGTGGCGCTAAAATGAAAGAGTAAATGACACCAAGACCATCCTGTGGTCAGATAAATCTATTTTTATCATATTGAAATGTGAGATCTTGGGCAGGAATCAATTGGGTAAGAATGTAATATATGCGGGACTTAAACAGCTGCCCGTTGTGCACATGGAGATGTGACATTTTGTGTAATAATAGCACTTGCTCGAGGAGGGTATCAAAAAAACCCAAGGTGGCTTTCATATATATGTTTATGTGCCCCTGAGGTGGGGCAGGCGTGAAAGGCCAGCGGTCAGTGGTTGGGTTGTCCCAACAGTTCAGGTCGCCACCACAAAGAGTTTGGAGGGGAGGGGAAAAGAAACCATGGCTAAGAGGAATTCTTGGCTAACTCACGCACAGGTCAGAGCATAGATTTAACTATTGTGTGCACTTTGGCGTCCCATGAAAAGTACATGACCAATACTTATCAATCAAGAAAGGTTATTTTTTCTAAAGTTTTAAAATTGTAGGTCACCCATATAAGCACCTCATAGTGCATAAGTATTGGAAGGGAGATCATGGTTGCCCATGTGTCCTCAGCACCTTGCAGACAGTGGGTTTCCTAATTGCCAGGGTTTCTAAAGGTAAATTATTAAACAAAACTCAGTTTTTAGCATGAAATGGAGATGCCTTGAGTCCACCAATTTCAGCGTCCCTATTGTTACAAATACCCACATCACTCCTTAGGTGTAAGGGGAGAACCCTCAAGCCCTGTCACTCCATGCTGCCGTGCAAACTCATCCTTAGCTTTTTTTGGAGCAAGTGTTCAAGAAGGAAGTATTGCCAGGCGTATATGTACCATCTTTGAGGGCGACTTTAGCTGTGGCTTTAGTTTTTTTGTTTAGATTAATGATCTTTGCGATTTAATAAGAAAACAAAGATTTTTTGTGCATAATCGAGATTAAACAATGATACTTCCCCAAAAAAAGTTGCCTAATTTGGGGCTGAAAATCCGCTTGCACTGGTGTTCAGGAATCCTGCAGGTGTGTACCAAGTTCAATTTTCAATTACAAAGGCTGGGTTCTCCAAACTGATTAAGTGGGAATTTGGGATTCCAAAAAGTGAAAATCCAGCCTGTTCATCCTGAAGCTGGGCAGGAGGGATGGCAAAGGCTGCTGTGGCTGCCTTAGCTTGCGCTTGGCGTTGCTGTTTGGCTTTTTTCATTCTTGTGGGGACACAGGTCTTACCTGGATATAACACCCCAGGTAGCCCCATGGGAAGGCGGAATTAGAGTCATATGTGGGCTCACAGTGGCCAGCTCCCAGTGCTTCTGAGTAAGCCTCATTTTGAATAATTTCCTCTCTTGTGATGCAAGTGTGTAACTTGTGGCTAAACAACAATGAATGCAGATGTGCGATGTGCTGTCAACCGTAACACAGAACAGTTGAGTTTGTTGCCCATTAATGGTCAGAGTAGCGATGTGTGGAACCCTAGTCAAACTTTTCAGCTACCCCCACAGAATGGAGTGACTACTGAAATATCCTTACTCATGCTGATTTCAGAGATAAGCAAGTATTCTTTTTTAAATCAAAGGGGCAAATTTTTTCCCGTAGCTTTGAATCACTGCTTAAATATGGCTCTCAAGGACTTCACGTTTAATGGTCATATGAAAATCAAAAGCGACAAAGACTTAGTTTGATTTTGTCCAGCACATGCACTTGGTTAGGATTACCCATTGACTATCTGGGAGATTATCCACCATGTGCGCCTGTACATCAGTGCTTTTTGCTTACGCTGTCTCAAACCTGAGGTACAACCATCTGCAGGTCATTGAGTGCGGTGCTACATACAAAACTTATTAGAAGTGGGTGTATATGCTACTGAAGTTTTTCTACCAAAGAGCTTTCTAAATTTAGATCCAGTAAAACTTGACCCCCAAATTCCACTGATGATAGTGGCTGGGAGTGCAGGGTTTTAACATACTGATTGACTTTTGCTTGCCATTCCAAAAAATTCTTTCAAATTACTCACTGCAGGTTTTAAGTTTTTCAGGGCCACCAGTGTCTCCAGGGCGTTTTCTAACTTTGGGCAGTGAAAAAACCAACCTTGTGCCTTTCACCATGCTTGCCCAACCCTTACCTGGCATTGGATGCATACTCATCTCCCCATGCAGATTATCAGACTTTACCTGTCTTGAAATGAATTGATTGCAATTAGTGAGTGCAACAGGGATGATTTTTTTCTGGAAATCATTCCTGCTTAATTCGTCATCATTTATGTCCAATATTACGTCAATCTATTCAGCATTTGTTAATTTAATATTAAAAGTTTTTAAATAATCTAAATTATTCTCAGCCTTACTTACCGGTAATTTATAACTACAGTTGGCAGAATTTTCCACTTACTCTTGACTTTTAGATCCTTTGGCACCATTGCCAGTAATCTGATTATCCTTGGTTTAAGTTATCAGCTGTATCTTAAATATACATAATTGGATTATCCTTGGAGTCAATAATCAGTAACCTCAAACATATAGATGGCGAACTCTCAATCCATCATAAATTTTAAGTAATTAAATAAATATGTTGATTATCCTTGGCTTGAGTCACATGTAACCAAATTAGGCTTGGTGATTATTAAGGATCACTTACAACACATCCTCAGTTTTGAATTAGTGATCTACCATCTTAAATACTGATAAAAACAATTTGACATCCTTGGCCTCAGTTGCTAGTATATAAATGGTCATTTTTCTTTTGGAATCATCCCTGGCACTTTCCAGGTGCAGTAGATCATCAAAACAGCTCAACCCAGCTAAAATGGGTAGCACAAATTTGTAATTTATTGTTAAATAATACTTTCCAAACTAGTGAATCAACTGGCAACCATTCCCAATTAATCTAAACCTTAATTTTAGTAATTATGGGCGGAATCCTTCTGGTTATAATCCCGAAAAGGGCATTGCCTAAATGATGTTAACATAAAAATAGTATTTCAGGCGTAGCGCCTCCAATTTTCCAAAATGCTGAGACAGCTAGATTAAAGATTCAGCAAGAAATTTCATCAGTGCAGACAGGGTCAAGTTGCTCTAGAATCCTTTTCAACGAAGCAAGATCTTCTCCTTCCATTCTGATTGTTGGTGCTTCCATGCACTCATATTGTCATGACTTAATAAATATATTGGAGATACGCCAAAGGGGTTGCACAGGGTCAATCCCACTGAGCAACAGGCAGAAATATGAATATTGTTGGTCCCAAGATAACTTACCAATTATAATAAAAACATAAAGCAATTACTTCATTGACAACACTTTATTTTCTTATATTATATAGTACACAGCTCATACTGCTAGCTCTCTTCTTCTTAATTGAAAACCACCTCTTCCTTTTTTTCCCTTTACATTCATATTTTCCTTGTTTCTGGTAATTTTCGACCCTTTCACTTGGTTACTCCCTATTTATTACTTTTTTATGGGTCTGCCTCATCATTTAATTTTTGGCAGAATTTCTCTTATCTGCTGAGGTCAACTTCTCTCATCATCAACTCAGATTAATTGATAATACTTATATATGCATATATTAAGATGGTCAACCAATGATCAGCTGGCAGTTATTTTGGCTTATCATCCAGTCATATGGATTCCTGACGTTGCCCCCCTTTGACTGGATGTTAAGCTGTACGCCGTTCTTTGATCATCCTTATGCAGCCCACCATGCAAAAACAACCATGAGCTCAAAACTTCAACTTTTTCTTACATATATGGCTTTTCTTAGATATGGCCAGCCCAGGCCGCATACCACTCCCCCAGTTCCCCCTTCCCCCAGGTGATGAAGGAGGGGCCAAAGTGGACTCCATGACTCTTCTGGCCCAGGAGGAGTTCTTTCCCAAATTCTTCGGCTATCTGTCTTCCTTGCGCGCCCCCTTTGAGACATAGTGGCTCATTTATGCTGGGGAGAGGAGCGGAGCCAAGGCCCTTCATTTAGCGATGCAGCCCAGCTCCTGGCGGATGGCTTCTTCCATTTAATGCCCCACCTCCCACCAAGCCTCATCCTGCAGCATTGTCAGTCCAACAGATGCTCTGCTTCGTGTGTTGGGTAATAGCCAGCTGGTCATGGTCTTTCCCCCTAGCTCCTACCCACTTCTAGTCCCTAGGGGTAAACTTCCAAAAAAAAACCAGTTGGATTGTATGCGATCTGGGGTCACCACAGCATTTGCCGCCCTTAGCGCCAATATCCCATCCCAATTGTAAGTAAATTGTATATAACTCTCCTGTTTCCAGCATGGTAGTGCATGGTGCACAGGGCTAACGCCAGTGAACTAGTTGTTAGTACAAAAGTTATGTAAGCCCAGCAGAAGGTGCTTGAGCAATAATAAATTAGGTAGAGAATTACTATCATTAGAGTGGTTAACCCAACAAAAACAACGTGGTGCACAGAGTAGTAAGGTATAGGAGTCCCAGGTTAAGAGGAACCTGGGTGGCCCAACGGTGCGTGGGCAGATAATTTTATCATAGTTAAGATTAAAAGGGTAATGTAGTGTGAGATCCCTTTTTGAGTAATTGACTGGACCTGATTGTCATATATTTGATAGGGACATAATAATGTTAATATGCTTAATTTATTATGGATCATATCAGATATTAGTGATTATGGATCAGGTATATCCTAAACTTATGTAAAGCTTAGGATCCGCGGTCTAGCAAATTCACTTAATAATATTTGACTATTATGACACATGCTCAGGGGCTTTGTTGGTTAGGTCGGATTTAACATTTATTTTTAACTTAATTACTTGGGCACGTGGCCTTTGTTGGTCTATGTCAAAATTTGTTTTTAATGTTGGCCAAGTTTTTGATCGAATTAGTTACTAATTAGTAATATGAATCGCCTTGGTATGTGCTGCTGATTGCTTGTGAAAGAGAATTGGTTCAGCCAATTTACAGATGCATCTGAAACGCCATCTTGATAAAATTGATGTTATTTACACCAACCCTGAGGCCGTGTGAGATGCCCTGAGTTGAAGTGTTTGTAGACCCTCAAATGAACATTTTACGTGGTCCTCTGGCCAAGTGCCATTGAAAATGAGACGTCATGGGTAAGATGTGGTGAACATTGAACCCTATAATTTATCTCCAAGTTGATAATAAAAAAACACATTTAACTATTAACACTATTTATATCCTAACTTATATGCTTTTTGTGTTTAGTACTTTTCTTTATATTAGTTGAGAATCTACTTGGGTTCAGTAAGATCAGGGAAGCGAGCCATTGTCCAAGTAATGACTGGAGAATACAACTTTGGAGTTAGTACCAAGGAGTTATATCTTAAATTATAGTCACCATCTGGTATATTGTCTTCACAAAATAGATGCTCAAAACTCCACCATACTGCAGAAGAAGAACCAGCCATCTGAATAAGGCCAAAATTCAACATGTGGCGCTCATGGCTGGGAATGCAGATGGTGACCACGTCAAGCAGGGGAGCAATCCCAATCAATTATTAAGAACCATTACTGGCCCAATGGGAATACTGAAATGACTGTGTCCTAGATTAATTGGGAGAATGTACCCATTATTACCTGAACTGACGAACCCATTTCACCTGAAGAGCTGGAATGTCTTAACAGAAGTTGTTAAGAGTCTATCAAATAGGAAAAGGGCCCGCAGACAATATTAGAAATCCTTTTTATTGATAACGACATCAAGGTGTGTATTGAATGAGATATCTAGCTCAAAATCAATTAGGTTTAGCTCAGATCTGAAACAATTTAATTGTAATAGAGAATATCACCCAATACTTAATTGAATTTGTACATCCAACCTCCAGAAATTCTCAGACGGAGATTGACCACCATCATGCAGCCATTAATGAGTAGATGTACTTCTCATGCATCTCCAGCCAGGCGGGCCAAATTTTAAATGAGCAATTGGAAGCCAACTTTGGTGAGGAATGTTCTAGTTTGGAGGCAAATTAAAATTTAGCCACTTGAGCTAATGACCGGGTAGTATAATTAACACATGAGCTAAATGACAGATTGAAATCCATCTTTGACAATTCCTAGAGGAAAGAGGAGTCACCGAATCTTGGATTAGCAATATTACTCAGGCTTCTATTAATGCTTCAGAGTTCATGAGGCTTAATCATGAAGACCAAGAGGTGCAGTTAAACCATAACAATGAATATTATGACCAGTATTGACATCTGAGCGTCCAAATTTTGCAGATGAAGGATAAATTACTGGTAAATACAATTTGAGGGCCAACAGGCGAAAAATAAAAAAATAAGGCTTCTATTGATCGTCTTAATCTACAGATCAATAATCTCAATAATGATGTTACTTCTATTAATGAGTCAAACAATAATCTTCATGGAGAATTAAACCAGTGCAAAAAGGCAATAAAAGAAAAGGACCAAGTGATTTTACCTTGCAACTACAAACTACTAGCTTGAATGAGGAAATTTTAAAATCAAATTTAAAAAACTAAAATTTTGTCAATTAAGAAAATGAAATCAACGATTGAATTTGAGCTCTGGATGATGGGCATTGTCAGTGTGCTACAAACCACTTGACTGATATCTCTTCCTGGTATTATGAGGGTGAATCTTCATAAATAGCTACTGAAACGGACGCTGGGCCACGTTGACATATGCCTAGCAATATGGTTGTTTTGGCCAACCCTAACACCTCAAACTGGGATACAATGCCCCAATGCCCTAGTACGCCTGGCTCAAGTCAACAAAGAAGTAATCATGGTAACCAGGAATGGGAAAGCGATAATCATAAACCAGCAAACCTGCCAGCCTTTGACAAGAATGGAAGTATTACCACATTTGTCAAACGCTTTGAAATGGCCATGCATGGGGCCAGCGACCATAACAAAGCAGCCACTAGTATTAACTGCTTGGATGAGTGGAGCATTGAGTTGATTATGCCTCACATTAATGAAAATCCAACATATGCCAAAGTCAAGGAGGCTGTGCTTCATGAATTTGGAGGTCCAGAATGGATGTTAACCAGAAAATATAAGTTTATGAACATTTGCTTTAAGAAAGATAAACCAATTGACAAATTTGAGGATCAATTCTATTGTGAAGCTCAAGTTCTCTTAGGCACATGAGCTCTGGTCGATTTTGACGCTAAGATTGCACTAGAACATGCAGTATAACCTTACCCAAATTTGTAAAAACACTTTATTACCTGCTTTCATGCAATCCTTGTAACATCTGAATTGGTTGTTTATATGTGAAGATGCTCAAAAAAATTATGGCCCTCCTAATACCAGGTATAGATCAGGACCTGCTGCCTCTGCTGAAAAAACCTTCAAAGCCAATAAGAAGATTGACAGCAATCTGCCTGTAAAAAAATGAGCAAAACTCAAATATGAGAGCCCCACGCCCAATGAGTGAGATTACTTGCTTTAATTACAATCATAAAGGTCACTTTGCTTCCTGATGCCATCAGCAAAATGTCAACATAGTTTTCTTGAAACCATGCATGAGGAGGGAAAAGAACAAGCACAATAGATGCAGGATGCTCTATTGTGCCTAAGACACCAGTCCCACCTGATTGACAAGAAAACTCTGGCCATGAGGCCTCGTTTAACAATCAAAGAAATTCTATTTTAGTAATAAATGAAGATTCTTTGACATACATGCGGTAACTCGCTCCCAGAGTAAGGTTGTCATACCTGAAGCCTTTGAAGTAGTTGCTAGACCCTATGTGCAACAAATACTTGAGAATATTCCAGCTGAAGGGCTAAGCAATTCAGCAGATACCCCAAGCTTGAAGGGGGTGAATATAGCCATGCCAATTAACACATTTAACAATGAATGTCCCAGTATTGGAAATACTCTGAAGCACACGCTTGACTCCTGAATTCTTCCCATATTCTCTTAGTAAAAACTATTGATTTTTACTACTCTGAGTGCACTAAAAGTGGATATTATGGTCAATAAAATCAGAGTTGTATCTATGGTTGATAGTGGAGCACCTGTAAACATTGTTTTCACAAAGATGGTTAAGAAATTGAAAATAGCTCTGGACATTGACCATCATAAAGAATATGGGACCGCAGGCCTTAACAGCACTAAGAGTGAAGGAGCTTACAGTGCTTTGACACTGCAATTTGGAGCTTTGGTAGTAGCTGCACCCGTTATAGTGCTTCCAAACACCAATTATGACATATTAACCGGAACTAGTTTTTTAAGGACCTATGGGATCTCATGCGATTTTAAAGAAAATGTCTTGATGATATTAGGCCAATCACTTCCAATTTATTACTCTTGCAACGATATAAAGACCACAAGCTGTCGCGAAATTCTATCAATATATCTTATGCCAATGGGATAATACCAGTAGGATATATTCAGTGGGGAAATCAAAGCCACCCTATGCCAACTGCCATAAATGAAAACTGAGGAATACCTCTACGTGTGAATAAGGATGTGAAAATAGCTCCAGGCCATCAATTGGTTATGAGGACTGGGATCACACTGGATATTCCAGAAGGACTATATGGGGAGGTTGTATCCCCGTGGCATCATTCTCAAATGGAACTTAGTGTGGCGCCTGGAATACTTATACCAGGGCATGGAGAGATTGACGTCTTACTAGCATATTTGACCAGCCAAAATATTAAGGTCAAGAAATATCAAGTAGTCGCATTTGTGCATCTGTTTCCAAGGGATGAGTTAAATCAGCTATCAACTTTGGTGACTTATCCGAGTTTGGTTTACAACTAAAACCCTTGAGGCACACACTGTAATTTATTGAGAACCAAATACCAGATTATCAGAACAACAGAAGGATGAAGCACTAGAGTTTTTTGAACAATACACTGAAATTTTTGCCAAAGATGACTAAGATTAGGTTGTGCAAAATGAGTACAGCATTTTGTTGATACCAGGGACCATATGCCTATTAGAATGAGGCCAATCCGGTGCCCAGGGCTAGTGACGAAATAGTTAAAGAAGAGCTAGACAAATTTCTAAAAAGTGGATGATAATGCCCTCCAAAAGCCCATAGGCCAGCCCATTTTTAATCATAAAGAAAAAGATGGCAGCAATCAAGTTGTTATTAGTTATCAACGCCTCAATGCCATTAAAAAAAATCTTTATCCGTTTCCCAGAATTGATAATGCTCTGGACCATCTGGGAGGTGTGAGGTATTTTACCGCAATGGACCTCATCTCAGGATATTGGCAAATTGAACTGCCTCAAGAGTAGCAGTAAAAGTGTGCGCTGATTGCTGCTTAAGGGCTTTTTCAATTGACACGAATGCCACAGAGGCTGTGTAATGTGCCAGCAACCTTTCAGCGCGCAATGGACACGATTTTGGGGGACCTTAAATTTTCCTGCGTACTGGTGTACCTAGATGACATCAATGTCTATTTGCAAACGTTTTCTGAACATCTGGAACACCTTGAACAAATGTTTAACACCTGTTAAAGGCCAATTTGAAGATAAAACCTAGAAAATGTCAATTCTTTAAAGAACAATTGGAATACCTCATGTTTGTCATTGATTCCAAGGACTTGCGGCCTCAGCCTCAAAAGGTGGAGGCAATTAACAAAATGCAACCACCAACGAGTATGAGAGATATTCAAGTGCTCTTAAGCATAGTAGGATACTATTGAAGATTTGTAGAAGGGTTTGTGAAGATTTCTGAGCTTCCTATTCCACTTACTACAAGGAGGAGTTCATTTTTGCTGGGTAGAGGAGTGCCAACAAGCCTTTGAGGCTTTTCAAAAACAAAGTGAGCTTGGCGCCTATCCTCTGATATCCAGATTTCAGCAAGCCTTTTATCATACAAACTGACGCTTTGTTGACTGCTATTGGTGGTGTGCTATCCCAGATTGGGGATGATGACGAGGAGCATCCGGTTGCTTATTTCAGCAGGATGCCAAATAAGCATGAGCGTAATTATACAGCAACTGAAATAGAATGTTTGGCTGTCATCTATACTTGTAAACAATTTCGGGTTTACATTCATGGCACCAAATTTCAAGTAGTAATGGATAACAGCTCATTATGATGGCTCCACAATATCAAGGAACCTGAAGGACAATTATCATGCTGGGCTCTGAAATATCAAGTTTACAATTATGAATTTATTAATAGAGTTGGAGCAGCCCATCAAAATGCAGATGGACTATCATGACTCCCTATTATAGCTGTCCTAAGCAGCCTGGCTGATGAGCTTTATGAAAAATTGATTAGATAAAAGTATGGAGATGAGCCACCTGAATTTTAAAAAAAAGATTAAAAAAGCATTAATTGGCACCAAATATCAAAATGGAGTTTTTTACAAGCTTAATCCCAAAGGGCAACTTCAAATTTTCCCAAAGCCTTCTTGGCTGAATGAAGATTATAAACAAGCACACAATTTTTTCAGACATGGGGAATGACTAAGACGCTATTATTCAATCCAGTTACTATTGGGATTCCATGTGATTTTATATCCAAGAAGTGCTTAATAAATGTCATTCATGCCAAATTGCAAAACCTATGAAGTCAGATTTAAAATATCGTTTGATCAAACCCAACTGGGCCTGGCATACCATGTCAATTGATGTAACTGGCCCTTTGCCTGTGAGTAGCACAGGCAACAAATAATAATTTTTGTTATTGACTTTCTGATGAAATAAGTGGAAGCAAAAGCAATATGAGACGTTGGGGCTCTAACTACTGCCAAGTTCATTATGGATAATATTATTTATAAGCACAGATGCCCCAGAAAATATTGATGGACAATAGCACAAATTTTACTGCCCAAATGGTACAACAGTTAAATTAGTTGATGTCTTTCAAAGGAGTGTTTTCAAAACTGTACCATCCTGATACTAATGGTATGGTAGAGCAAGTGAATGGCACTTTAGTCAGCATTTTACGCAAAAATGCAGCCTTGGTGCCTTCGCATTGGGCAACTTCAATTAGTGCTACCATGTTTGTGTACAATATTGGACACCACAGCAGCACAGGCCACTCTCCGTTTCAAATTCTGTATGGTAGACATCCCGCTCTGCCTCCATTGTTATATTCATTACTCAGTTCAACCAAAGCAATTAACCCAAATAATTATGTTGAGCAACTAGCAAAGACCCTAATCAAGTTGCAATCTGAAGCTTACCAAAATGTGATTAGTCAAAAAAACTTTTCAGAAGAGCTACAATGACGCTAAATGATCTATGGGGACTTAGTTCATGGAAGGAGATTTAGTAGTATATTGTGACACTCATAGCGTAGGCCGCGCGCACAAACTAGCCTTGCTTAGGAAAGGTCCATTTATTATTTTGGAGAAATTGTCTGAAGACATATATGCCATTAAGGATCAAGGCGGCTGGGTTGTGAATTGAGTACACACTAAATTCCTAAATTTATAAATATAAAGGATAAAACGAAAAAGAAGAGAAAAAATATTAAAATAAACAAATTGAATATAATTATATAAAATATAATAATAATAGAGAAAAAATAATCAAAAAATTTGAATTTTAATTCATAGATTTGATGCCTTGCTGGCAGTGGAACTAGCTACCCCTTCTTCAAAAGGGAAGGAGAGTGTGATCGAACTGGAGAAGCCTGTAGTGGAATTGGAGAGATGCAGATCTCATACAAGTCCTGACTATCTAGGCCCTGTCAGAGATGTGCCAAACCCAAGAAAGCTTGGCACCAGGCACGCTGGACCTGTTGGCTTAGGAAAGGTCATTGAACTAAAGGGAAAGACCATTAATAGGGACTTTGGAATAGGTGGGAAAGGTTTGACTCATGGTTAAACGCTGCAGAAAGGACGATATGATCATCAAGAAGGCTCTCAAGGCAGGGGTAAACTGGGGGAGGAACACTTTTGCATGAAACATATGCGAATGGGCCTCATCTAATACCCTGCGCATGTCAGGCATGGCAATGGTGGGGAGCAAGGAAGGAGGGAAGCGAATGCACGCACCCAAAAGCGCGATCTGGGGGACATATATCTCAGGAAGCCCTTTTTCCAAGCTTTTTCTTAGGGCTCAGTATAACACCAGGATGTGCCAATCTTTCAAAATCTGAGTCTTGAGGCCCAACAAGATGTAAAAATTGGTAAGAACCAAAGCAGGTTCTGCACCAGAACCTAACAACCAAGTTAGTGAAAAATAAGTGTCTGGTTGGCCTCAAAAATATCATATGTGGCAACCTCAGGACTGGTATCAAGTGCAGACAACAAGTAGGCATTTACAAGCTCCAACACCAAATCAATTCAAGACCCAATGAAGCCACACTGCCCACGCGCAAAGAGGAAGCAAGATCCTTGGAAGTGAAGATGCCAAAAAGGGAAAACAAGAAGTCTGGAAGTAGATCCCCATTTGAAGCGAATTGATGTCAGATAAGGGCTTCTTGGGACTGAACGGCTTCAGAAGGATGAAGATATAAAGAATAAGCCAAATAAGGATCCCACTCAACCCAATGGGATGTTTGACAGACAGTACTTGGAGCCATGGGGCTTGTACAGGTTCATCTATTGGTGTTATCACAGCGGGATGTGAAGCTAAACTCTCTAGTACCGTGGAAGCGTAGCTGGTCAATCCAGACTGAGGAATCATGAGCAACACGCCCAAGTTGACCATAGCACGCCGCATGGACTTTCTTAGTCTAAAAACTCATCTTTATGAGGCGGAAAGGCTATTGAATCAATGTTTGTATCTTTTTTTAGTACTAGTTAATGTTTGTATCTTGATGAACGCGAAAAAGTAAGACATTGTGACCCTAGAAGAAGGGTACCCGCCACTTATCCAACCAGTCAAGGCGGGAAAAGAGTTGAGTAATTGACTGGAGCTAATTATCATATATTTGATAGGGAAATAATAATGGTAACATGCTTAATTTATTATGGATCATATCAGATATCAGTGATTATGGATAGGTACATCCTAAACTTATGTGAAGCTTAGGACCTGCAGCCTAGTGATTTCAATTAATGATATTTGACTATGATGACATGGCTCTAGGGCTTTGTTGGTTAGGTCGGAATTAACATTTATTTTTGACTTAATGACTTGGGCACGTGGCCTTTGTTGGTCTATGTCAAAATTAGTCAGTAATTTGGTCAAGTTTTTAATCAAATTATTACTAATTAGTGATATGAATTGCCTTGGTATGTGCTGCTGATTGCTTATGAAAGAGAATTGGCTCAGCTATTTGCAGATGCATCTGAAACGCCATCTTGAGAAAATTGATGTTATTTTCACCAACCCTGAGGCCGTGTGAGATGCCCTGAGTTGAATTAATTATAGACCCTCAAATGAACATTTTACGTGGTCCTCTGGCCAAGTGCCATTGAAAATGAGACGTCATGGGTAGAATGTGGTGAACATTGAACCCTATAATTTATCTCCAAGGTGATACTAATAACAATACATTAACTATTACCACTTTTTATAGCTTAAGTTATAAGCTTTTTGTGTTTTATACTTTACTTTATGTTAAGTGAGAATTTACTTGGGATCAGTAAGATCAGGGAAGCGAGCCATTTTCCAAGTAACGACTGGAGAATACAACTTTAAAGTGCTATTATTAAGGAGTTTTTATTGAAATATAGTCACCGTCTGGTCTATTGTCTTCATACAATAGATGCTCAAAACTCCGCCATACCGCAGAAGAAGAACCAGCCATCTGAATAAGACCAAAATTCAACACCTCCACAAAGAGGTCCGCACACAGGATCAACCAAGCTAACATAAATATGTAAAACGGTGCACTTATTAAGGGGTTTAAAGATGAGAAGAAGTTGACCAATGGGAAAGTTTGGTCTCAACATAAGATATTTAAGGAATTCCAGAAAGACAATCAACCAGGGGAAGCATTCTATCTGAGGCGCACCAATAGGCGCACACTTCCATCAGGCAATACACTATACTGGGTAATTACCTGAACTTGGGTTATTGATTGTAGGAGCATATGACCTAAGCAGGTAACGAAAACTAAATGGGCTTCAAGTCCCTGTTCACTTAAAAACCAAAGCAAACCATTTTCGTTCACCACAAAGCTAGTTCAGTATAATGCACCTGACTTATACAGGGCCAAACTTCTCTTGAATTCTTGGGACCAGCCTGGGCATAATTTGCCTTGACCAACATTGATCTATGGTAAGCTTGAGGCCTAGGAGGCCTTCCAACTTCACCTTCTTGGCCTCCCAACATGCTGCTTTGTCTTTTACATTGGTCTTAATTATGATGTCATTTTCTAAGCATGACATTACCCTCTCCTCCTTTCAGGGCTCAACCCCCCTCCAGGGTTTGCGCCAGGGAAAATTTCTTGTGGGCTGGGGCCAACTTCATTGTGGCAATGATTTTCTTTGGTTGATATCCGGCGGCCTGGGGGAAATGCTTGTGGAAAGCTTTGATCAGGTCTTGGGCATGTACACAGTCCCGCGCTGGTACACAACTGTTTTCTGCAGCATCAAATCCCTTCCATGATATCATTTACTCAAGCCTTTTTTTAACATTGCGGGAGGCTACTATTTCACCCATTTCCACTCTGGCGCCCCAAACACAGGATAATCCTTGGGAGTCTCTTGTGTGGGGCCCTCAAACAACGTCAAATTGCTCACATGAAAGACAGAAAATATCCAAAGCTAAGAAGGAATATCCAACTGTTATGAGGCGTGGCCCACCTTTCTACCCATTTGGTTAGGGACAATTCTCTTTAATTCCAGCTTTTTCATGGCTGCTTGATAGGGCGTTTCAAGCATCAAGCATCACGAGATCCCCTTCTTTGTATGCTGGATTCACTCATCGCATACCATCAGCATTCTATTTATACACTTGCATTGTCACCTCCTAACTTGTGGAAACCCCCTGGTGTACTTTCTTGATAGTCTTAGGAAATTCCACCACCACTTCAACTTTAGATCCACAGATGGGCTCCATGTTAAAGGCAGGGTTAAACCCATGGTTAGCGAAAAATGAGGAACAACCATTTGAAGAATGCAAAGTGTTGTTGTAGTTAAACTGGGCCATAGGAAGGTGAAAAATCCAATATGAATGATTCGCGGCGGTGTAACACTGCAGGAACTGTTCTAAGCACTGGTTCACTCGTTTGGTCTGCCCATCTGATTGGGGGTGATAAGCGGTTGAACGACAGGGGCAATCTGGAGAGTCTTAAAAAACTCTTCCCAAAAGATGGAGGTAAACTGAGGTCCCCAATCACTAATAATTTCTCGAGGAACCCCATGAAGAGCAAACACATGAGTGACTAAGAGCCTAACCATCTCAGCCGCGATTATTGTTGTTCTATAAGGAACAAAGTGGGCAAACTTTGTAAAACGGTACATCACCATCATGATGGCATCATAACCATCAGACACAGGTAATTTCACAATGAAATTCACCAGTAGGGAAGCCCAGGTCCCTTTAGCCTTTTGGACTGGTACCAACAAACACGGTAAAGGTTGAAGATTTGGTTTCATTTTATTGTAGATTAGGCACTTTTTACAATACCGTCCCACCTGAAAAGGTAAACTCTTTCAATTATAGTTGCGTCGAATTAACTCCAAGGTCTTTGCTTTCCCAGGATGACCAACGGTGATTCCGCAATGATACTCCTTAATGATTTTCAGGCGGAGTGGTCCAGAAGGAACCCATAGGCGCCCCAAAAACCACACCATCTCATCCTTTACAAGATAACCCCTGGTTAGATCCTCTTGTTTCTAGCGCTTTTAGCAAGTACCATAGTATTTTTGGCTGATAATGGCTGAGAAAGGACTACCTTTCTGAACATACTGTATTCCTCCGCATTTTCCAGAGGTGCAAGCGCTGGCGTGTTGGCCGTTGAAGAGGAAGTTGAGATATAATCTTGCCCAGCGGAATCACAACTGATTTTTATGAACTACTACTTCCCTCTAGATCAGGCGTTAATGAAGGGTTGTGGCTCAAGGCATCCACCAACCCATTTACCTTGCCCTTGGTGAACTCATAAGAAAATGCAAATTGGGCAAGGGTCTCATGCCAACGGGTCTGCCGTGGAGTTAGGACATGAGGAGTGCAGTAGTACAGTAAGACACAGTGATCTGTATGTACTCAGAAAGGTTTGTAAGAGCATGCAAGTGATGACGCCAATATCAACGCCTCCACTACTGCATTAACTCTTTGTCATAAACAGCGTAGTTTAACTATGCAAAGACATTTTCCTACTAAAATATCCCACTTTATGCTCTATACCTTATTTGCCTACTTGTAAAAAGTCAGCCGCTAGGGCGAAGTTGGAGGTATTAGTATACACAATGAGCTCTTTTGAAGAATTGACATGGTGAAGGACGGACGTGGACAACAGGGTGCATTTTACTGCTTGGAAAGTATCCTCCAAAACGGTGGTCCACTGAAGCACTTTTGCACCACTCGCCTTATACAAGAACGCTGCCACCTCATAAAGATTGGGCGTGAACTTCTTGAGGAAAGTACACGTCCTTAAAAAGCTCCTCAATTCTTTGACTGAAGTGGGGATGGCCCACTCCCAAATTGCTTTCTCCTTGCTTGGAGTTATCATATGTCCTTGGTCAAACATGGCGCTGCCCAGAAACTGACCTGGAACTTGAAAGATTCACGTTTACAAATCTTCGGTATAAGGCGGGCTGCCTTTAACCTCTTCACCAAATGCAAAAGATATACTGCACGGAATTCATGATCAGGGATTAACACTAGAATATTATCTTTGTAGGCAACTGCGCATACCCCCAACAAGTCCCCTAATGCTGCATCAATACGGCGTTGAAAGATAGCAGGGGCATTTCTAAGCCCAAAGGTCATGATCAAAACTGGAAATTACTTTTTCTGATACAGAATGTGGTTAACCACTCCTGTATATTCTTAATCCGGATTTGAATGAACGCATTGGGCCATCCAGTTTAGAGAAGATTTTTGCCTTCTCTACATAGTGAGCAGTCTGAGAAGCCAAAGGGATGGGATGTAGGTCTGGTACAATAACAGTGTTTAGGTTCCTATAATCTACACAAGGGCATAAAGTTCCATCGGCCTTCTCCACAAAGAGAAATGGGTAGCATATAGGGAAGGTATGCTGAAAAATCACGCCTTTAGCTAAATGTTTCTTAACCCACACATCTAAAGCCGCTTCCCCCGGACATTCAATTGGTAAATGGGGAAGATATAAGCATAAGATCCACAGTGAGCTTGAACTCACAATCAAACTTAGAATGATTGGGTAGTGCGTTAGCTGAAGCCGCATCAAACAAAGATTCCAACCCTTCCAAACAGGAAGATAGGGGAGCCTTCACAGAGGAATTTAGCAACGGGAAAAACTGAGAGGGAAAGAATTTGGCCAGAGAGGCAAGTTGCCCCGAAAATTGGCTTAAGCCAAAGGGACCACTAACTTGTTACCATTCTCCAAAGTGAGGAAATAGGGTTTTTCTAAAGTTAGTCCTGACATCAAACTTTCACCACCACTATACACCCAAAACAATGGGATACAAGAGTTTTGATAGCTTGGAAGTGGCAGCACAGATGATAGTTGCCAACTTGATAGTCCACTAAACCCCTCACTTCAGCGTGGGAATAACTTGGGAAGCCCCTCCTCTAATCATACAACCTGGTACTTAAATCAGATCAAGGTAGTCGGCCAGGTTTTGGTCTACAAAATTTTAAGAGTCTCCAGTATCCACCGAAATAGTGGTGCTGATCTTTCCTAAAGGGGATGAAAGGGTAGCAGTCAGTAGAGAATAACCCAAATGGTCTTTATTAAAAGCAGAGAACGCCAGACTTTACCACAAAACACTTCTTCAGGATCTACCATTTCCCTAGGAAACGTCTTTGTATCATAAAATGTGGAGGAATGTTTAGCCATTTTATTACTGCTGAGGCCACATATCCCCCCATATTTTCTGCTAGTGCATAAACAATTTCATATCTTACAAGTAATTTCTTTTCCTCCTATTGAAATCTGCGGATCATGGTAGGAGACAGGAGGGGATTCTCAGGCTTTATTCCATATACTGGAATGTGATTTTCGTCAAAGCTGTAAGAAAAGAGACCTAGCTCAGTAGTATTTGGAATAACAGCGTTATAAAACGCATTTTGAGTTGAAACTGACCATATGCCTTTTTAAATGATGGGTTGCATGACGTTATCCAAGGACAACATCACCAGGCCCTTCAGCGGTAATCCCAACCGCTCCATCTAAACATTGTTCTGAGGAAGACAACTTTTTGGTGACATTTTCAATAAAATTTGGTGGAAAGTTGGGGAATCACAACTTGCGGATTGCAAAGCTTTTATATCCAAAGGGTACAACAAGAAGGGTGGGAACTTTCTGGTCAGAGATAGCAAGAATAACACCATAGTGTTCCAAACCTTGGCAAAATGCAAAACCAGGGGTGCACCCAAACGTGGCCATGTTTACCTGCTGGCACCTACTGTGTGCACTTTGCAAAAGTCCCACATGGAAAAGGTTTGTGCACATAACAAATAAAGGGTTGATCAACTAATGTTAGGAGAGTGTTTATAACTCTCCTGTTCCCAGCGTGGTAGTGCACGGTGCATAGGGCCAACTCCAGGGAACTAGTCATTAGTACAAAAGTTACGAAATCCCAGCAGAGGGTACTTTTAGCAATAATAACTTATGTAGAGGAGTGCTATCATTAGAGTGAGTAACCCAACAAAAATGACGTGGTGCACAGAGTAGTAAGGTATAGGCGTCCCAGGTTGGAGGGAAACTTGGAGGCCTAACAGTGCACAGGTGGATAACTTTATTATAGTTAAAATTAAAAGGGTGATGTAGTGTGAGACCTCTGTGAAGAGGTCTGCCACAGGAACGTCCAAGGTAACATAAATATGGTAAACGGTGCACTTAACAAGGGGTTTATTGATAGAGAAGAAGTTTTTTTACCGCTCAAAGTCACTTTTGAGCGATTTTAAATTTAAGTTTTATTTATCCACAGCTGTCTGCCCAAACCTATTCTTTGATGTCCTTGGCTCCGCCGCCTGCCACTTCAGTATGGAGCAGCAGTGCACCCCCGCCTAGCGTTTTCCGCCCCATGGGCAAGCGCGTTTGGACGGGCTCAAACAGCCCGCCCACTGCTTCCAACCGTTTTGTCCCCCCACGGGAATTAGCGCTCCACCTGGCGCGCGTCCACCCTTCTCGCCCCCATCCTCTCGCCCTCCCTTGCTCCGCCATTTGCTATTGCCTCAGAGTGGACTATAAGCGTTTGTTCCCATATGCTGATAAGGCAATTATTGACCTAGCCACGGCGGCCTTTGCGCCAGCTGGCTTTATAGACTTCCGCTCTTTTAAGAGCTACTTTGACGTTGGGTTCCAATCTGAGGAGGATGCTGAAGCGGCAGCACAAACTCCTCTAATTTATAAAAAAACCCCATTCCCACAACCCGTACTCGCCTCCCTTCAGACACCACGCTGGTGGTATCCTTTGCAGGTCTCCCATCCCACCTTCCACCCCAGGTTTTGTATGACCAGTTGATCGCGGGTCTCATGGCTTATGGCACTCAGCCCAACCTCATCTTTGCCATTCCATCTGGTGCGGAGCGCCTTGCTGCTCCTCGTGCAACAGCAACCATCATACCACACCACCCTACCATAGCCCAACAAATCCCACCCCGCGCTAGTGTGGCTGCAGCGCCTGATCATTTCTTTTGGGCTCAGGTCAATAATGGTAGGCAGATTTGTTCCCTCTGCTTTGGCCTCGACCATGCAAAAAAAGTGCGCCCTCAGGCCAAGTCCGCTGCTGCGGCTTCTGAGCCCCCCTCTGGAGGTTCAGTATGGGGCGCTTTGCTGCCCCCTCCCACCCTCCAATCTCGTTCAGTGGGTCCACATGGAAAATCAGCCCTCCCCAAAACCTCCAGCCTCACTCTCCCACTTAGGACTACCCCAACCAATCAGAGCAATTCTTGGACCACCATTGGTGCCAAAGCAGCTGCCCATTCGCCCAAACCCAATCACCCAAATTTGAACGCCACTATTCCAGTGAACCAAAATCCATGGGATCTATTGGCTGAGACTGACGAATCAGGTAATGTCCTCATTAGTAAGCATACAGGCCAACCTCTCTGCCAAGGCGATTATGGTTGGGCAGAATTTTTCCTTCCCAACTTTGATGAAACCCCTACCCCTCGCCATTTTGCTCCTCTACCCAATACAGCCCCCTTCCAAAGTGACCACCAGCTCGCCTTAGCTGCGGTGGCCTCTCCTCAGTACCCAAAACTACGCACCACGGTGGCCCAGTCAGTGGCTCAGCTCCAGCATGGCCTGCCCACCCTCTTCTTCCCCCCCCCGACTTCCCTGAATCTGCCTGCAGTGACATCTCAAAACTATTTGATGATGCTAAAGTTGCTGTTATGAATATCGCAACGATTGCTTCATTCAACCCTCAGCCAAAATCACCCGCCACAGTATCTCCCTTTTCACCCAACTTCTTGAAGCCCATAAAGAATCTGAAGTTCTCCTCGTAGCTTTTATTGAAACACTTTCCTGTCATTATCTTGATGCGGAAGTGGAAAACTCCTACTACGCTGACCTCCACCCCCACTATGCGGATGCCCCAACGCCATAACTCTCTGCTCTGATCTAGTACTGTAACCAACATTTCTTGATTGAGGTGGGTCTTTTTGAAAACCAACCCCCAACCCCTCCTCACCCTCTGCCATGGTGGGTTAGCGGTTTCTGCTTCCTACCTGGTTAGTAGTTTTATTTTTTCATTTTTGAGTGTTGTGTTCGGTACTGTCCATCCCCTGGTCGGCGTACCTCAAATAAATTTGATAGATAAGAAGTTTACCATTGGGAAAGTTTGGTCTCAACATAAGATATTTAAGGAATTCCAGAAAAACAATCAATCAGGGGAATCATTCTAATCTGAGGCGCGCCAATAGGCGCACACTTCCGTCAGGCAATACACTATACTTGGTAATTACCTGAACTTGGGTTATTGATTGTAGGAGCATCTGACCTAAGCAGGTAACGAAAACTAAATGGGTTTCAAGTCCCTGTTCACTTAAAAACCAAAGCAAACCATTTTCGTTCACCACAAAGCTAGTTCAGTATAATGCACCTGACTTATACAGGGCCAAACTTCTCTTGCATCCTTGCGACCAACCTGGGCATACTTTGCCTTGACCCAGCGTTGACCTATGGCATGCTTGAGGTCTAAGAGAACTTTCAACTTCACCTTCTTGGCCTCACAACATGCTACTTTGTCTTTTACATTGGACCTAATTATGATGTCTCTTTTAACCATGACACCAATACACCCTCGTCATGGCGCTCCTTGACAACATGGTCTTTTTTCATCCTGTGGGCGAGTTAGGGTCAGGTATTGAGTTGCACAAGGCGGCCCTTAAGTGGGCCCTGCAAGAAGCTTTTACATAGGCCTCTCCTTTCTTGGCTGCTTATCCTAGTATGGAGGACTTCCTTGTGGATTGCCTAACACTGGACACAGCTTCCCCCCCGAGATAAGACTCACCTTCTTTTTTGCCAGCCCCTATGACTCAGCCCCCTCTTCTCGCATGCTTGCTGATCTCCCAAGACCATCAGTGCATGTGGTCGTGGGCTTTGCTCTTAGTGGGGCATGAGTGAGTTTTTCTCAACTAGCTTGTCATGATATTGCCACCTTGCATTTTACTCTGGGTCCCCAGTCCATGATCCTCCTCTAGTTCTGCCACCATGTCCTCCCCTCTGTTTGCTGGTACAACGGCCCTGGAGTGGATACCAAATATCTCACCCCAACACAGCAGCCTCCGCCCCTACCCCCAACCTTTGAAGGGTACAGCAATTCCACGCCACCCCCAAATGGTGAAAGAAGAAACGTAGATCCCACCGAGAAAGACACAAGATGCACCACAAGAAACCAAGAAAGGTAGAAAGACAAAGATAACTCAGCAGAAGAGACTAAGCAGTGACACCAAATTAACTTATCTTATATACCTCACATGATGATGATCTTTTTATACTTTCAGAATAAGTCTCTAATGTTGTTTATATGCCTGAAGAAACTTCACATGCACTCAGTTGATAATCTGACCGCTTGTGGGGCCCTTGATAGTATAGGCATCAACACCAGTTTTTACTTTTCCTTTAAAGGCTTAACACAGATATTATCTAGCTTATGCTTCCTCCTAAACCCATGCTAATCGTGGAATAGAATCATATCTTCATCTTTGAACTGCGCTGCCTGCTACACCATACCTGATTGGCAGCCTGATTCTTAATTTTCTTGGCTAAGCTGAATGAGTAAGCTTCAGTTTGTAATTTAATCAGTGTGTTCGTTAGGGTGGACAAGTAGCGTTGAGGAACCAGTCTGCCAGTACTTCCATGCAGGCATAGAGCAGTGCAGGTAGAGTGGAGTGCCATCCATATAGTAATTGGAAAGGACTCTTCCTTTTTTCAGAGTGGTAGCTAATATTGTAAGTGAACACAGCAGTGGAAAGAGGGTACTCTGATCGGATGATCTATTTTTAAACAACAATCAAAGTATGTTCAATAGGGCTCCATTGACCCTTTCAACCATTACGTTGGATTTGTGTGATATGGGTTTGTTAGAACCAACAGATGGCATTCATTACGTTGAGCTTGAGTAGGATGTGGGAGACAAAATTAGTTCCGTTGTAGTAAGGATAAACTGAGGGCAGCCATGAAGTGAATTATATATTCCATTACAAACTTGGCCACAGTAGCCTCCCCCAGAACCCGTATTGCCCATGCCTCAACCCACCTGGTCAAATGGTCAATTGCCACCAAGATATACTTAGACCAGTTAGCTCCAGTTGGCAGAGGGACAAGACATCCAAGGAAACTTTATAATAAGAAAAATGTGGTTTCACCAGCTGGTAAGAGGTCTTCTAGTGAAACGACTTCTCCACTTGGCACTGGTGACAGCAGGAAATAATCTCTAGTAAATCAAAGTACCTGCTTTCCCAATAGTATTGAGGACGCAAGAATTCCAATGTCCCTGCGTAATCCTCCATGACCCACCGCCTTGTGCGCACTCAAAATAATGTCTTGTCAAACGGAGGGTTTTTGGGAAACTCAGCATATTGTTAACAATCTTCTTATATCTCTCCCCATTTTAGAAGATTGTATAAGCCATCATCCCATCTAGCGCCTAGATAACTTGCAGCAGTTTGTCCACATATCAAAACCTGACCATTTTTCATACATCAAGTCGCCCAAATCCGCCGTTACCATAATTGTTATCTGAGATAGGTAGTCAGCATTTTGGTGCTTTGCTCCATGATGATGCAGTATTTTGAAATTAGAAGCCTGTACCTTTAAAGCCCATCTAGCAAGTATATTGGGATCATGAAGGTTCTGTAACCAACACAACAACGCATGATCTGTCACAACCTTGAAATTTACTCCTTGAAGGTAGATTTACAACCACTTATATGCATAAATCACAGTGAGGCACTCATGATTGGTCATGGTATAATTCTGTTTGTGGCAGTAAAAGCTCTGCCTAATATGCAATGGGGTGCTCCACGCCATTATAATCCTTCTAGGATAGTACTGCCTCTATGGCGGAAAGAGAAGCATCCGTTTGTACAATAAATTCCTTTTCAAAATTAGGGTGCTTTAAGACTGGCGCTCTAGCCAATTTGGTCCATAAAACATCAAAAGCTTTTTGACAATGCTTGGTCCATAAAAATGTAGCTCTCTTCTTTAATAACTCGAATAGAGGAGTCCCAATGAAGTTGAAGTTAGGGATAAACCGGCAGTAGTACCCCACCATCCCTAAAAAAACAGGATATCCTCTTGTTGCATGGCTGGGTCATCTTTTATATAACTTCACCTTTGATGGCTGATAATTAAGCCCTTTCAAGTCTACCACAAATCCAAGATATTCTAATTGCTCCTTGAAAAAATAGCATTTAAGAAGTTTGATCTTGGTGTTGGCTTTGGTAAGATGGCGAAACACTTGTTCTAAATGGTCTAGATACTTGGCGAAAGTCAAGGACACGTTAATACTTTCAAGCTAGACTAGAACGCAGGAAAGCTTCAGGTCATCTAAGATGGTGTTCATCGCCTATTGGACATATCTGGACCATTGCATGACCCTTAAGGCATATGTGTGGATTGGAACAACCCCTTTGAGGTGATAATATTTGTTTTCGCCTATTCCGCCATTGGCAACTCAATTTGCCAATATACTGATATCAAAGCCATGTCTACCAATAGTTGGCTCCACCCAACCAATTTAAAGAATTTTCAATTTGTGGGAGCAGATACAAAATTTTTCATGATATGGTTAAGCTTCCAGTAGTCAATATTACTCAATTAGTGCTGTCCTTCTTCTTAATGATCAGCACTGGGGACGCCCAGGGGCCCTTAAATGGCTCTAACATCCCTGTTTAGAAAAATTTACCTACTTCTGTGGATACAACCTCTTCCACCGTTTTTGATCATTGAATAGGCCATGATCAAATGGGAGGTGGTCTCCTGTGTTCAACCAATACACCACTTGCAGCCACATCCCAAATCATGGTCATTATATGCAGAAAAATGGCTCAATATTTTTCAAACAGGGCCATCACCCTATCTATCTGGTCATCCACAGCCAAGTCAGGGCCTCATGCGGAACCACAGTCATTTCATTGTCTGAGGTTTCTTCAGATAGACCTAGATTCTCCCATGAACCAAAGTCACTTAATTATGATGAATCACATCAATCAGAGTCAGAATAAGAAAATCCACCACTTGGTGTCTTTGAACCACCATAGACTTCTTCTGTAGGTTTGTTAATAAGACCTTCACTTCTACATGCCCTAGTAACAGTAGCCCTGAGCCAAATGGGGTTTGAGCCGTGATTGCTGGTAGGGACCTATAATTTTACAATATAGGCCTTTGGGGAAGTCTATTTTTAAGCTTTATCCCTACTATAACCTGATGCCCGGGAAGGTATACTTAGATGGTCGCAGCCCTTAGCAGAATACCATTATACTTGTAAATCTGGTTAGGGAGAGCTCTGGTCCTCCACTTCATCCGCCAATAGTAAACAGGAATTATGCCATCGCTATACGCAAGATTTATCTGACTATATCAGATGGGGTCTTTTGGGACTCCGCTGGAGGTAAAATAGATGGGAATCCATTGCCTCAAAATTTCAAAATTTCACGTCATATCAATCGCCACTCCAAATTGCTACATGAATGCGGCCTCAATCATCATGTCATAGTTATTATTAGGAAAACCCCAGTCAGATTGAATGCGCCATTTGACCTGAACCTCAAAGGCATCACGCTGTAGGTGCCCTCTGACACAAGGCTTTGTGTTCCAACAGTTCCATACACTATCTGATGGTCCACATCAGGCTTCAGTGAAAGCTTAGTCACTAACTGAGTGGATATTATATTAATGGGGGCGCCAGTATCTATAATTGCTCAACTTTTTGTATTTTCTATGAAGGTATCACAGCAGGTACACTCTGAATAAGACAAATTGTTGGAGTTTAACACATGCACACCACGGGCTTCTTGTTATTGAGAAAAGTGACAATGCTGATGCCAACACGAGGATATGCTTAACCATTTCCCTCTACTGACATTACCGCATTCACACCCTCTAATGCAGCCACATCAACGGAGGGACTGTCTTTGGCAGCAACATTTCCCTCAAGAAATCTCTAGGCATATAGTGTTTGTACATCTTGGCGGAACTCCAACTTTATTCTTCTCCTTTCCATTCAGGGGGAAGTTGGAGATATCACTGAAGGTTTTTTGGTATAATAAATCATCAGTTGGTGCTCAGGGCTGGCACAAAGGAACTCAATAGAATTAACAGAAAAAAATAAATTTAAATCAGCATAGGCAGAGCGTCCCATCTCTCCTCCACTTAAACTTTTCCTTTGTTAAGTAAGGGCCGTTGGTACTGCATAGACATTCAGGTTGCCATGGCAGTAATCTACATAATGGTCTCTTTAGCCGCAAGAAAAACAGGCATTACTATATGGCTCACATATTTGCAATGCCCTTAAAAACCCAAGTTGGAACCTAACCAAAGGATTGTAATTTGACTGAGAATGATCTGAGTGATCATAGCAAGGGCGGAAAGGGGCTTCCAAAGGGTTTAGTGCCCACATATCACCTAACAGAACATAACCAAAGAAGTGTTGTCCATTCCCACTGAAAATTTGGTAACAGCTGCAGGGGCTTTTTGTTTCACGTTGGGAGCACTAAAAGTGTTGGGTAGGCGGTGCATTGGTTGAATAAGTTTGAGAAGGGGTACGTCATCCTCCAAAATTGGAGTCATGATGTACAGCTCACATATGGCTTCACCGCAGAGGACATTGCAATGCACACATCAGACTCATATAAAGTCTCTTCCATGATTAACAAGTGCTCTTCTACTTTAAAGTGGTCAACAAATGCTGTGAGGGTCTCATTATGCTGCAAATCAATGGTCAAGGACTCAGATTTCAACTTGACAATTTTACAGAACCTCCAAACAATTGTAGCACAGGATTCTTCACTTCTTAGTATGAAACGGAACTACTTGGATGAAAGCAGATTACTTGCTCTGCACTCCCAACAACAAAGCGGATATTAACAATTTTTCTTTATGCTGATCTGGCTCCTTCTGCTGCTAACTCATATTGTTTAAAAAAGCTGTTAATATCCTAATGCTATCAAATGTAGGCATCTTATCAACGCAAACCTCCTCCTCACTAACAACACTATCAATTTACACTCTGCACAGAGTAGCCACTTGGTAGTGCTGTACAAGCAATCAGCAAGATGGCTAATTTGACTAATAACCAGGTGCAGCTGGTGAAAGGCTTTGTCAATCTGGTCCGTTATACCTTTATTCTCCTGAAAAAAAGCATCTTTTGGGCTGAATAAGTCAATCCAGCATGAGCTTCAGTTCTGAATATTTTAATAGCTCAATAAAGTGGGTTAATATTCCCACAAGTTGTACCTGCTGTTCCATTGCTTGACAGATGAATATAGTTAATTTAACGTGTTGGTTAATGGGCCCCGTTTAGTGAGCACCACTGTTATAACTTTGGCAATATATCAAAGATATGCCAAAGAGGTTGCACAAGGTCTATTCCTCTGAGCAATGGCGGATGATATGAAGATCATAGGTCTTAAAATAACTTAATAATTATAATAAAACATGTGCAGTTGCTTAAGTGACAACAAATATTTTTATAATATATATTATGCAGCTCCTACTGCTAAAAATCTTTATCTTAAATACTAACCACCACCTTCCTTTTTTCCCTTCGCATTCATATCTTTGCATTTATGGTAAGTTTTGACCCTTCTGCTTGGTTATTCCCTCTTTACTACTTTTTGGGGTTTTGCCTCATCATTGAATCTTTGGTGGAATTCCTCCTATCCTCTGAGGTCAACTGCGCTCATCATCAACTCAGATTAATCAATAATACTTATATAGGCCTAATCATAACGATTAGCCAATGATCCGCCAGTTGTTTTTTGGTTTATCATCCAGTCATATAGATTTCTTGACACATATTATACAGAAAATCGTCGCCATATCACTCCCCCTCCTTTTATTGATAACTTGGGAAGTCAGAAAAAATTGCTGCAGTCCTATCAGACCTTTGCAGTTATAAAAAATAACTTTCTTTTAGCCCTGTTTATTTACCAAAGTTTGACAAGAAGGTAAATGTGCACAATTTCTTTAATTATCAAAATCAGTATGCCCAGAGCACCTGAAACCGCTAAGTTGGAAGAGATAATAAACTCATTAGATTCCTAAAGTCGTGAGTTAGTTATGCCAAGTAATATAAGGATAGCATGTCCTACTTTAATTCTAAGGAATCTTCTCATAGAATAATTCATTAGAGCCAAAAGGAAAACCACTAAGGTTTTATTCTTGAATATTATTTAGAAGAGATGGAATTAATCAAATGCTCATTGAATGTTTTTTGGAAGCACAGATGCTATCTGGGGCTAAAACATAATGGCTTTGACACCCAGATTGACATCCGCCATGCCTGCAAGCCTTACACAAATTTTCATATCGTTCTGATACCTGACTGAACAAGAAGAACGATATAACCATATGGTTAGTAATCTTATAAATGCTCCATTTCTTTTGAGGCACCAAATCAAAGACTCATGAGCCTCACAACCCACAATTTTGGGCTATCTCCCCTAAAGCATGAATTATCTTGTCACTCTGGCCCTTTTTTTGATTGGTATGATCTTATTCAGATCACTTACTATTATTGTAAGGACTTGAAGAATTATGAAAATCACTATTTGAAATTAAGTTCTTGACACAAGGTTCATTAGTGAACCAGTGCATAAAAAGGACTTGGGAAAAGATAGTGTGGAGTAGAACTGGTTTTTTTCTAACTCCGCCCCATTTAAAAATCCCAAGTATGAAACAACCTCCAACTTCACTTTCTGTATGGAAGGATGCCATGAAAGATGTATCACTTCTGGTGCTCAGAGAGTAATAGTTGGTAATTTAGTGATTGGGACTAGTAACACCTGAGAGGAAAGCAAAGGTGAGTTGGTGTCAGAAATAGTAATGAAGCCTAATGTTCAACAGCTATAAAAACAAGATCTTTCAGTGGATTCTGATGTTATCACCAAATTGCATGGTGTCCAATTGGCGATACCTATTGAAGTTCCAATAGAATCAAACCCTCAATTAGGCGAATAGATTCATTATCATCTAGATCAAGTGGAAACCTTTAAGGTACACACAATTGTTGCTTTTGTTCCTTATTTTTCTGAGTGCACCTACATCAATATTAATGTAAATAAGCTCAAGATGTGAGATATCGTGGACAGTGGGTCACCAGCTAATATTGTGACTACCAAGCTGGTTAAGAGATTGGACTCGCGCCAGATCTAAATCATTAGAAATTATATGGTATGGTGAGTCCCATTACATTAAGTCAGAAGGATCTTGCAGTGCATTGCCACTGCGGCTTGTTTCTAAGTACTGTCTTCTCCTG
The DNA here is from genome assembly GCA_022478985.1 of Massospora cicadina. Taxonomy (NCBI): domain Eukaryota; kingdom Fungi; phylum Entomophthoromycota; class Entomophthoromycetes; order Entomophthorales; family Entomophthoraceae; genus Massospora; species Massospora cicadina. Next base: position 444,275 of record JAKSZP010018389.1, read on the forward strand.
ACATTGTTTTTGTAAACCAGAAATATGACTTTCTCCTTGGAATCTCATTTTATAATAAACCTATGCAGCCAAAGCTGATTTAAAGAGAAAACACTAGAGATTATGGGGCAAACTCTATTGGTATCTTATAGTCAGAAGGACGAGGCCCCACGCCTAGAAATCGGGTTTAGTTAACCTTGCTTTCAAAAATGGCATAGTGACCATTGAGTGTCAGCAGCTGCATGGCCGTACCCATCAGTTAACTAATCAGTTCATGGAATATATGTTTATTCCATTTTGAGCTAGTCTTAGTCTGACAATTCTGGTGGGCCACCATTTTATTGTGGGTACTTAAAATTGATTTGAAAATTCCCTCAGGGTTCTATGGTGAAACATTTATAACGTTTTATTAGTCTAACTGAAACCAGTCGCAGCACCAGGAATTATCCTTATTGACCTTGGCAAAATTCATGCACTGCTATCCAAGTTACATGTGTATCCTATTCAGATCCAGCAACATTAACTGGTTGTAATTTTACACCTGCTACCAGTTGAAGAAGTACAGAAAATTTTTATGAGTTTGGTCACTTTGACAATTTAGGGCTTAACGACAGCACTGAGCAATCCATTTGTTCTTTAATTTTTGGTAAAGCCTCTCTGGGCTAAGCAAAAATTAGAAGTACTAATATATAGCTTTTTTGGGATATACAATGTTAACTTTGCAAAAAACGACTATGATTTGGGTAGTGCATAAGATGTGCTAAACCATATTGACACCAGAATTTTTAATCAATACACCTTTATCTGATTAGGTGTTCCAAGGTGTCAGATGAAGTCATTAATGCTGAAATTTCTTATCTTGTGTAGCATGAGATTTTGGTGCCCTCTAAGAGCCCTTAGGCCTCCTTAATGTTGATTGTTAAGATAAAAAGACAGTTCTACCCACGTAACAAAAGATTATTGGAAGCTTAATAGTACTAACAAAAAAATTTATTCTTTATTTCAGACTGATGAGTTAGACCATTCAGGTGGAGCACAATAATTTCCAAAGATGAATCTAATTTCTGGTTATTGGCAGATAGAGATGCCCAAGAGCAGGAAAAATGTGCCATGACTATGGCCCAAGGCCTCTACCAGCCTATTAGAATGCCTCAGGGGCTGTACAATGCCCCACAACCTTTCAGTAATCTATGGATAGCATCCTTGGAGATTTAAAATTTCTGCGTCCCTGTTTATTTATATGATTTTAAAGGTTTTTCCAGAACATTTACAGATCATCTTCAACACCTTGAGGAAGTTTTTCACTGGCTCTCTAAGGCTGATCTTAGGATCAAGCCTCATAATTGTAATTTTGATAAACAGCTGGTATATATTTGGGTTTCATTATTGATAAACATGGCTTCCAGCCCCAGCTGGCAAATGTTGAAGCGATTTAATGCGTGGCACAATTGATTAGTAAGCGCAACAAACCAGTATTTCCTTAAAATTATCAGCTATCTCTGCTGATTTGTAGGAGATTTTTAGCAAATTAGGTGAGCCATTATTTCACCTACTCAAGAATGAGTACCTTTGAGTGGACTGGGAACTGTCAGCTAGCCTTCAAAAAACTCAGGCTTTACCTAACCCAAGCGCAGCTGTTGATATACTTTGAATTTTGTGATCCTTTATTAATTAAACAGACGCTTCTCTCACCGCCATTGGGGCGGTGTTATCTCAACTCAAATCTGATGGAATTGAACACACAGTTGCTTATTTTAATCATATGCTAGATGTTGATGAACGGAACTATATGATTACTAAGAAGGAATGCTTAATAGTCATCTACGCCTTTAAAAAAATATTAGTTTATATCCATGGAGTGCATTTCATTGTAGTAACTGATCACGCCTCCCTTTGTTGGCTACAGAATTTGAAAGAATTTAAAAAGTTGACTTGCCCGCTGGGTTTTAAAAATTGCAGGCTTACAATTATGAAACTAAGCACTGTTCCAGCATCAAGCATCAAAACGCTGACAGATTGTCTGTATTGCCCATGGTGGCCTTATTGCCTAATGTGGCCAATAAACTATTTGATAAAATGCTTAACCAAAATATGAAAACAAACCAGTTAAAATTTAGTGCTCCATTTTCTTTTTCAATTACTATCATTTTAAGTAATATGATACTATTCAAATAGCACAATTTGATAATCAATACCAGGTGAGATGAGTATGAGTAATAAAGCAAAGAGTTGGGCAAACACTGTAAAGGGCAGCTGACCTGGACCTGCACCACCCAAAGGTACCAAGCGCACAGGTACAAATGAAAATCTCAGTAAAAACAAAAAACTAAAGGTGATGCCCCCTTTGGGTTTTGTTATCTTTTTGGTAAAATACTGCAGTTTTATGGAAGTATCCCAATTGCAACCACTATCATTGGTGGAACATGGGATACAAGTTTTCCTGGGCGTAGAAACACTGACAATGTAGAAAAGTTCAGCAAAGCCCAACATGAATTTTTCCCACATGTGGTGTATTTAACAACTCAGACTATCCACAAAGGTTGGGTAGATCTTGGGTTCAAAACCGCTGAAGAAACAAATGAAGCAGCGAAGGTCAGAGTAGTACTTGACCTTCCTGACAGACTGCATTTGGTACTGACCAAACGCACCCGTTGAACAGAATCCAAAGATATTTTTATAATTTTTGATTATCTTCCATCCACATTGCCAGCACAGTAGTCAAAAGACATCTTTGAGAAGGCTTGTAATCCTATGTAGAAATCAAACAATTTGAGA